>CM053502.1:169566650-169581239 GCA_028627145.1 Eidolon dupreanum | reverse complement strand
TGCGGCAGCGGCAGCAGACGCCTCTTAAAGGGGCTGTGTCGGCAAGTGAAAATTCTCAGTGATGGACCTGCTCACTCTAAGCACCAGTGCCGATGCGGCTGCACACAGGGGGCATCAGGGACTTACAAGGAGACACTGTCGGAGAGAGGGCTGAGGCGAGACCCGCTCAGTACAGCACTGCCAGCAGCATCCTCCTCCCTACCAGTGCGCAGACACAGTACCGCCACAGCCGCGATGTCATCAAACTGGATAACAGAGGTCACTCCACCCAGAGGATTCCCTAAAACCCTGCTTCCCCCAACTCGCGACTCTACCCAAGCCACATCCAAGTATCTTCTCAGAGTCAGATGCTCCTTGCTGAGACTCACTGGAGGAGGCAGCTGGCCTCAGCTTCTGGTGTGGCCTTTTGAGGCAACTATAAGCACAGCATCTGTGGATTGCTTGCTGAATCTTAACAGTTGGCTTCGGAGGGGTAGAGTCTTGGGCTAAGTTTGGCCTGCGGCTGAACCCCTCTGAGGACTATGCCACTGGACACCTACTTCACAAGTCCACACTAATAAGACCGGGAGACTTAGGAGCTTTGCTTAGTACATAGAAACAGACACGGAAAGGCAGCCAAAATAGGAAGACAAAGAAGCAGACACCATATGAGAGAAGAGAACAGAGATCCAAAGATAATGGAGTCAAGTAATCTAACAGATGCCGAGTTCAAAACACTGGTTATAAAGATGCTCAATGAATATTTGAGAAATGTAGAGAACTCCAGCAAAGAGATAAAAAAAAAAAAAAAACATAAAAATGGAAATGGAAATTATAAAAGGGAACCAGTCTGAAATGAAGAACACATTATCTGAGATGAAAAGTATGTTAAATAGAATAAACAAAGGAATATACAAAGTGAATAAAGAAAAGGATCGAATGCTTTATCTAAAGGATGGAAAAGCCAAGGACACAAGATCAGAACAGCAAAAGATAAGATGCCAAGACTATAAAAATAATTTAAGGAGAATATGGGACACTATTAAGGGACCAAATATCTGTCTGATCGGCATAACTAAAGAAAATTAAGATGTTGAACAGCTGATTGAAGAAATAATGATGGAAAACTTTCCTAACTTGGTGAAGGAAATGGACATAAAACCCCAGAAAGCTCAGTGAATTCCAAAAATCAGGGATCCAAAGAGGCCTACACCAAGACGTATCATAATTAAAATACCAAAGGTTAAATACAAAGAAAGAATATTAAAAGCAGCAAAAGAAAAACTGATAGTTACTTATAAGGCAACACCCATAAGACTGGCAACTGATTTCTCAAAAGAAACTATGCAGGACAGAAGGGCTTGGCAAAAAACATTCGAAAGGATGAAGGCCCAGGATCTACAACCAAGAATAATTTATACAGCAAAGCTATCATTTAGAGGAGAAGGACAGATCAAGAGCTTCCCAGACAAAAATAAGCTGAAGGAATTTATCGCCACCAAGCCAGTATTACAGGAAATGTTGGAGGGATCTCTTTAAGAAAAAGCATGTATCAAAAACAGAAATAAAGAATGGTAACAACTACATTCCTATCAATAAGTACCTTAAATGGAAAAGAATTAAATGCTCCAACCAAAAGGTAGAGTGGCTGAAAGGATAAGAAAACAAGACTCCTACACATGAAAAGGAAGGATGAAAAAAGATATTGCTTTGATGGACCTAGAAGGTATTTAAGTCAGACAGAGAAAGATATGATTTCACTTACGTGTGGAATCTAAGAAATAAAAAAGAACAAACTAATCAAAAACAGACTCACAAATATAGTGGACAATTTGGTGATGGACAGAGGGGAGGGAGACTAAGGAGGCTGGGAGAATGGGGTGAAGGGTTAAAGAAGTACAAATTAGCAGCTGATGTATGGTCATGAGGAGGCAGAGCACAGCATAGGAAATGCAGTTAGCATTAATACATTGGCAAAGTGGAAGGTCAGGGGAGGAAGGGAGCAATTGGGGGGATCATTTTACAAACTATATAGATGTCTAACCAATGTACTGTATACTTGAAACTAAATAAAGTAAAATAAAATAAAATAAGATAAAATAAACTGGTACATGCCCAGCAGGTTGACTGCATTTACTCACCAAAAGACCTTGTGAATGTTAACAGCAGGTTCATTCGCAACAGCTCCAAACTGAAAACAACCAAAATGTTCATCAACGGTAGAATAGACACATTAATTGCAATATAGTCATACAGTAGAACACTACTCAGCAATAAACAAACAACTGATATAAGCAATGCTAAGGATGACTCTTACAGACATTATGTTGGGTGAAAGAAAACAGAAAAAAAGCAGTACTTGATCACAATTACGTGATGTATAAGAACAGGCAAAATTAATATATATTAACAGAAGTCAGAATAATGGTTATCTCTGGGGTGTAAGTATTGACTGGGAAGAAGCAGGTGGAAACCTGGGATGATAGAAATGTCCCAAATTTTCATGTGCGAGTTGATTACATATGTACACATACATAAAAGTTCACCCAGCTACGCTCTTAAGATCTGTGCAGTTTATTAAGTTATACCTCAATTAGAAAAAAGTTAAGATGAAGGAATGAGAGAAAAAAATGGAGAGAATGAGGAAAGGAAGGAGAGGAGAAAGAAGGGAGGGTGGGACGGAAATGTAGGGAAAATGAACATGATCACCACGAGGGCGCTTCAGAAATGTTACTGGGCATGTACTATTATCTGCATCTTAAGGATGGGAATACGCCAAGGTTTGCTGATGTGTTGTGTCGCAGAGTAGGTGTGTGACGAGCAGAGGCTAGAACCCACTTGTGGACGACGCCAAGGCTTTGTTTTACCACCTAATCTCTCATGAGTCACCTCCTTCTAGCGAGGTGACCCGGAGAAACGCCTCCCACCCTGAATTGATTGTTCCTCCAGGGAAGGATGTCTATATCATCACCATAGGCCTTCTGTCCCCCACCCACCGTTGCAAACCTGCTCCCAGAGGACAGAAATGCTTCCGTTCATTTTAGACTTTCCTCCCGGGCTCTGCGCCGGCCGCATTGACATTTGCTCCAGCGAGACAAGGAGTCACCGCTGGCAACGCGGATGCAGTCCGCTGTCTGAGCGAGCCCTCTGATGACGCAAGGAGCTGGCAGCGGCCGGCGCCTCTTTCCCAGGCGGAACCCAGCAAGAGCCGGGCTATGGCTTCGGTTGGACCAGAGCCCAGGCGCGCCAGCGTTACCCATACAAACTCCAAGTTACGCGGCTGTTTTGGCGCAGCCGCTAACAACCTTCCCGGTTACGTCGGGCGGAAACAGGTGCGCAGGGCCCGCCCCACCCCGCAGGTGGTGGCGGCCCCGCCCCGCTCACCTGCGCGCGCAGCCCCACCCCAGCGCCCGACTCCGCGCCGGCGGCGCGGGCCGCACGTATTTATATGGCGCTATTTTGGTCGCGCGCCCTGATTGGCTGGCCGCGGGTGACGACACGCTCGCGCGCCGCGGGGCGGGGCCGAGGGCAGGGGGAGGGGCGCTTCCGGTGGCCCCGCGGGGTGGCAGAGTGGGACGTGGTCCTGCGGAGTCTCCCCGCCCACCCCGACAGTCACTTAGGGGTGCTCTGACACCTCCATGCCCACTCCGCAAGCTGTCGGTTGTGTTATACTTTAATGAAAGAGCCTGTGTGGCTGAAAAGGGTTACTAAAGACCAAAAACACTTCTGGGAGGGAGTTGCTGAATGGCATGACTCTTCTTACAAGCCACATGGCAGAAACACAGGAACCTTAACCAGATGCTAGCCCAAAGCTGCATTTCCTGCCTAGAAACGCTGTCAGCTCCCTCCGCAGACCTGTCTTTCTGCCATTTTTACCCCACCATTTGCTAAACAAGACTCAGGCCTTTGCGTTTCTGGTCCAGACTGTCGCCGGGCCTCCCCTCTCTTCCTACAGTGCAGTTATCGACCCTTCTCTGAAGCCAGAGGGACAAAACACTGCTTAGACTTCTCAAAAAGATCTCATTTCCACTGCATTTCCGTATCGTAATCAGAGCCACGTTTGGCCTCACCTAGATTCTGGTTGTCCATCAGTCAGGCGGCGTAAGTTCTTTGAGTCTCAAGGTTCTTCGGTTTCTTTTGGTGACAAACTGGTTTTGAGCTTCTTTGGTGAAAGTTACTGAATAAATACCAAGTGTGATTCCAAAATGTCAAAAATTCTGATCATACTTAAAAAGATAAACAACAAGGGCCATTAGAAACCCTCCCTCCCTGTGTATGGGAAATTAGCTTGAGTTCTATTTCCTCTTTAGAATCACAAATGTCACCTCTGGTTGCAAAGCCTATAGAGGCGTCAGAGTTCCTGAGCTCATAGCCTTGAAGATCATTTGCAATTGGATGTAGACAGAATCTAACTTAATAACATCAATAACATGAATGACATCAATAAAAATTATCATTTATTAAGTATTTTCTATGTGCCAAGCATTGTCAATGCTTGAGGTGTTTTATTTACTCCTTACGAAATCTCCATGACTTAGATACCATTATTACACCAATTCTACAGAAAAGGAAACCAAGTACCTAAAGAGAATGAATAATTTGACTGAAGTCATACTAGTATGATGGCAGTGCCAAGGTTTATAACTCAAAGTTGTCTGACTCTGAGGTTTGTGCCCTTATCTACTAAGCGTTGTATACTTTCTTTTCTCATCTAATTGGAAATTCGGTCTTAGACCAGCACAAAAGGAGTTGAGATCAGTAAATAAGTGTTATAAATCCTCAGGAAGATGTTTGTTCTGCTGCTGGCTTTTTAAAAAAAGGATTGCTACTAAGGGAAAATAATGATGCTGGGATTTTAACAATTTCCACCTCCTATAAACAAACAACAGGCCACAGTAAACCTGCAGGACAGAGTTTTTTGAAAGATTTTCGATTCCGCTGTGCTCATTGATGCGGAGACTGGACCGTTTACAAAGTGGCCTCACTTAGATCCACTTGGTTGGTTAGGAACCGGGAAGCAAACTAGTGGTAAGAATGACTTTTGAACAATTTTCTGATGAAAGTTCCAAATACATGCATGACAGACACTGCAGGGGGATTGCCTTGGAGCCAGGCAGGCCCAGGTACAAGCTGCAGCCTACCACTCTCCTGTTTAATTCTGTGTGAGTTTCCAAACTTCTCTGAACTTCACGTTCTTTATCTGTAACCTTATTTGCTGCAAGGATTCAGTGAGACATATGAAGTTCCTGAATTAGTTTGTGGTGTATGTAAATATTAAAAAATGTTAGTTCTCTTTCTTGCCCTTTCCCTTGAATATGTAAGAAGAAAAGCACATAGCTGTAATGATTATACCTTTATTGTTCCTTTTACAGAGCTACGTTGACTGTATTGAACTTCATAATCGGTAATTTACATTAAGATCATTTATTATCATCCATAACTTTAAATATCCTATGTCCTTATTGAAACTTCAGCAACATCATTTCCAAATATCAGCTTCAGCTTTAGTTGTGTCTGTCATTCACCTAACAAATAGTTATTGAAAATCTATTAGATATAAGACATGATTTTTAATAGTACTCTCTTGAAGAGATTTCAGCAAAATAGCCTGATTCACAAAGAGGCGTTAGAGAAATAGACTGTACTTTTAAGGTAATAATAACCTGTTCTTTCTCACTGGTCCGAAGCTCCAACTCTGTTCATAGTTCTTAAGGAAAATGATTTGGTCTGACAAGACAAAAAAAAGGGGGGGGGACCACAAAAAACTAAGAACAGAACCAGGCATTAACAAAAATTAAAGATGTTTATTTTAAAATATAACTTAGGGAATGTTGTTCCCTTTTAAAGTCACTTATTTTGTTAATGAATCAGAACAGATTGTTTTCTTCATTCTAGTTAGTCAAAGGGAAACTTTAAGTCCTCTTTTCCAGTATAAATTTATAAAATGTGCTGTGTGCATACATGCGTGTATGAGCGGATGTTGCATAGTGAGGTAGCTAGCAGTGAGTCTTACTACAAAAATGCAGACTTTGCAAACTTTGCAAACCATCACACATCCAAATATATTTTAAGTGAACTGAGTTTCCAGAAACTTGCAAAGCATTACATTTAACTAAATGGTTTGAATTTAAGTGGAGCTATTTTTTTCTAATTCAAAAGTATGTGACTTAGGCAACATGTACCTGACACCCAAAAACCTGTTTGGATTATTTGAGTAAGTCAAATGAGCAGCCAATTCAACAGAAAAGAAATTAGACAGACCCACTTTTTAAGACTACATCAACCTATACTTATAAACCTAGCAATCTTTAATAGAAATTGTATCCCAGGGATAAGAAATTATCACATAATGATATATATAGTATGATGTGAGAAATTAAAGTATAACATACAAGATCAGCTCTTGCAAGTAACTGATGTTCTTAGCTACAAAAATAGTGATATGAATTGAGCATGTAATGTGATAGATGCTAGATGCCAATGTCGTTCAGTATAATGGTTTCGATTCATTCTTTCAGCTCCTTTCATTGCCAGCAAGAGTGATGTAGGGTATGATTGACTCAAATTGTTTTTTGCTCCAATAAAGGGCTGCTTTTGAAAACCTGCCTGCACCCTAACTCTCTCCTGTTGCCCCAATACAACATCTTCTGTTGACAAAACTGAGAGAACAAACAGTAGCAGGTAATGAAAGTGCCCTCGACTATTGCTAAACAAGTGAACACAGCCTCCACTCTGGAACCTGAGCCAATGAGAGTCTTCATTTTAAGTGGCCCCTTTGAAGCATGCGTATGTTCATTCATTCATCCACTTATTCATTCAACAAATAATTCATGATCTTTCTCTATGACCCAAGCATACAAATAAGTATGACTAGGTCATGGTGCCTGTTATGGCTGGCTTGCAGCCTAGAGTGGGGGGAGAAATGAATAAGCCAATTATGCATCTGAGAACTAATTACTACAGTGGAGGAATTTAGGGATGTGTGCAGGGCGTAGAGCTAGAGAAGGCTGTGGGGATTGTAGGCAACACCAAGCCCAGGGGCTCGGGCAGTAGGAGAGTTGGGAGATGAAGGCAGTCAGGACGCAACGGCCTGAGAGCCACACTAAGGCATTCGACCATCATCCCGCAGGTTGTGTGAAGCTTAAAGGAAATTAAGAGGATATCAGAAAAGCAGCTTCCCGGAGTCCACAGACGGGCTTTTCCCACTCCTTCTAAAGGAAGAAAAATGGAGGACTCGGACCAGGTGTATGGTTCTCCTAAGTGGCGGTGTCGCCCCTCATACTTGCCATGGTAAGGTATTTTACCCAGGATTAGAACTTCAGGTGAACTTGTGGGTTTTTAGGGAAATTGCTTTGCCTGACATCGTCAGTCACTGTTCTCTGATAGCAAACAAATAGTTCCAGCAGCCTGGGAGATAATTATCACATTTAATACATATAGTGTTATGACATATTTAGACTTGGCCTTTTGTCTCAAAACTGTAAGTTTGAGGGTTTCTCACTGACATTGCTCACTTTACTGTGAAACACATGGTGAGGCTGTCTGCCGGCACCTTCTTGGGAGTTTATAATGGTCCATGGAAGGCCCCAGCCAGCAGATCTCGTCACAGAATGTCGCAGTCACTACGGGGCGCCCTTTTGGCGAGACGAAGGCTGAGTCTTTCTGCCGGAGGAATCAGGAGAGCGCAAGAAATGCACACTGTGGCGCAAACGCCTGGAGATCGGTTCAGAGGTGCATCCGAGCTTGGAAAGGTGCTGGATACTGATTCTATAAGAAGGGCCGTGTCCAAGGACTATGAAACTCAAAATCCAGCAGAATGAAATACAGAAACGTTCCCAGCCATTTGCTGTGCCTTACATTACGAAATCTTGATTATTCTCTTGATGGTAAAACTAAAGAATTATACTGCGTGGGGGTGGGTCTGGGCAGGATGGTTCATGACAGTAGCATTTTACAGCAGGAATCCTAAAGATTCCTGGAATGCAAGGTAAATCCCTCTCTGGCTAACGTCAGCAATTATTAGCTACATTCACATAGTTTTTGGCCCAAAGCTCACTTCAAATGATGAAGATCAATGGCTGAAATATTGTGATATTGCTGTGGGACTATTGGCTAACGGGAGATGATAGATAGATAGATAGATATACATATGTATGTATGTACGTACGTATGTATGTATGTATGTACATACATACATACATAGATGCTGGATAGGGTAGCTTCACCAGGTTCATGAAAAGCCTTTTAGAAAGGAGATAGTTCATATAACTAGGAATCGTTTGTCAGTGGGTAGATCTTGAAAGCCTGATGTCTGGCTATTGTCTAGGGCAGCGGTCCCCAACACGATCCCATCATTAGAGCCACATGGTCCTCAAAAGATCACTCTCCCGTTTAGCTGCCTTTTGCCCCCACGACAAGGTTCTGACTCCCTGGGTGGCACACAGGCGCCTCACGAGCCACCTCTACTGTGCCTGTCCCGCCTCCCCTCCCTTCAGCCCTGTTCCCTCCTCTCACTGACACTGCTCACTTTACTGTGAAACACATGGTGAGGCTGTCTGCCGGCACCTTCTTGGGAGTTTATAACGGTCCATGGAAGGCCCCAGCCAGCAGATCTCGTCACAGAATGTCGCAGTCACTACGGGGCGCCCTTTTGGCGAGACGAAGGCTGAGTCTTCCTGCCGAAGGAATCAGAAGAGCACAAGAAATGCACACTGTGGCACAAACCAGACCACTGTTCTCCCCGAGAAGACCACGTCCTCTCACGTCCACCTCTCTGCCTTCACACGCTCTCACTGCCTGGCACGTCCTTTCCCTTCTTCTCCCTCTGGCAAAATTCTCCTCAGCCCGAAGCAACAGCCTGACTCAGTCCATTCCGGCTGCTGTA
Source organism: Eidolon dupreanum (assembly GCA_028627145.1). Lineage (NCBI taxonomy): Eukaryota > Metazoa > Chordata > Mammalia > Chiroptera > Pteropodidae > Eidolon > Eidolon dupreanum. Next base: position 169,572,376 of record CM053502.1, on the reverse strand, counting down.
ACAAATACCGCAGACTGGGTGGCTATAAAACAGAAATTTGTTTCTCACAGTTCCAGAGGCTGGACGTCCAAGGTCAAGGCGCCAGCATGGTCACGTTCTAGCAAAAACCCTCTTCCTGGTTCACAGCTGGCGCCTGCTCACTATGTCCTCACACACTGGATGGAATGAGGGATCATCATCTTTGGGGACTGTTATTTCAACATATGAATGGGGGGGGCACATTCAGACCATAGCACAGCCCAAATGTCACCTCCTCTGTGAGGTATTTTCCGCCTCCAGAGGCAGTCAGCCATTCCCTCATGTGCTTCTGGGGCACGGAGCACGTTGTTCTCCTTCTACCTTCGTCATCTTCGGTTTAATATCATACTCTTTGCCAGTCATCCTGAATGGCCTGGAAAGGCCAGAGGTAGGGGCCGCATCTTGCTCGTCCCTATAGACCCAATACCCTTGCACTGTGCCTGACATTCGGCTGGCACGTGATTGTTTCGATAAGCTTCAGCTGTCAAAGGTGATATCGATAGGTATTCTGTTTACTGTCTACTTGTCCTCTGCCTGGTTATTTGCTAAATGCACCGATGAATGCAGCTGTTAAAATGCATATATGACCCCAGGAGAGGATGGGAGCCTCTGGGAGGCCCCCTCCCTCCAGTAAACAAGAGTGAGATAACTTAATTGACATCTTGGACTGAGACCCAGGATGAGGACGTCCAGGCTGGTAAACTTTGGTCAGCCAGAGGCCACTGTGGGAGCCCCCTGAGGTGCAAGTGGGGGGACGAGGTGCTCTGAGTTTGGGCTCCTCAGGAGGGAGGGGCAAGGAGAGCAGGGAGGAGGGGGGACACAGAGCTTAGTGAGGATGGTAACCTTGTGTCTGTCTCTTTACCTCTAAAACTGAGAAACATCCTTGTGTGTTGGATACATCCTCGAAAGAATGGAATAGCAACAACCACTAATAACGGCCATGTAACAGCTCATCTTCTCACATACAAACGCGCCTGGGGAAGACAGAAAGCACGGCCAGTCGGCCTGCAGATGGTTTGCCCTGCCTGCTGAAGAGAAGGGGGAGGAGAAGAAAAATAAGGATTAAAAAATACCAGAGACTTTGAAAGATAAATCATCACTGTTTAGAATCTATCCACGGCATCAACATTCGCAGTTGCTCTTCCAGAGGCCTGGAGCTTGGCGTTGCCTGACACCTTCTGTTTATCTCTTGGTTTATCTCTCAGAGGGAAATATTTGGGGAAAGCGAACTCCTCGCCTTCCGCTCAAGTGCCTTCTCAACCACATTCAGCACAACTCCTGGCTGGCATGGAGGTGGGCGGCCCTCCAGATAACCAGTGTCAGAAAACCCGACTCCAGTAAATCCTCATCCTCAATCTAGCTGCACCTGGGTTGGAACATGTCCTGGTATACTGTGACTAAAGTACAAAGAGTCTGCCATACAGTGACACTTCAGTGTAATGACGGGTTGTTTAGAATATCACTGAGGAATTTTTTTTCATAATAAATTAGTCCTTACTATGGCCATGCCACCCTGAACACGCCCGATCACGCCTGATCTCGGAAGCTAAGCAAGGTCGGGCCTGGTTAGTACTTGGATGGGAGACCACCTAGGAAGACCAGGTGCCGTAGGCATAAAAAATAAAAAACAAGGGATTGGAAGCTGACAAGGTCTTTGCAGTCTGTGAGGTCAACCCCCCCAATTTTTTTTTTAAATTAGTCCTGAGGACCTTGAATCCGTTCCCCTGTTCATGTCTCGAAACAGGGACAGCCTCAGCCCTTCCTCGGCCTGGGAATCGAGGCCCTTCTGGCAGTTTTCCCATTCCCAGCATCACAGGGGACAAATGGGGAGAAGGGAAGCCCTGCTTCCACAGGGTGCCATCTTTGGGGGATATGCTGGCCCAGGGGTCAGAAGTAAACAGGAGACACACCACTCCTTTGCTTCAGTTAATAATAATAATAATAATAATAATAAGTATTCTATTTCCTGACTGCTTATGCTGTGCCAGGCCCTTTACTAAGCACTTTCTATATCATCCCATTTAATCCTCACACCAGTCATGTGGGATTGGCATCACCATCCCCATTTTTCAGACCTGCCTAGTCTCCCAGCTACTACATGGCAAAGTTCTGTTTCCGAGTTCCTAAGTTCTCCAACCCTTCAACTCCCTCGAGAGTACCTGGTGGGCTGATCCTGATCCTTGAGCAGGGGGCAGTTGCCATACACCATGGGGATCCGTCAGGCCACCCCCTGCCTTACCTGGGCCTCTTTACCCTTCCCTCCATCCATTCTCACCACCAGGACCCATCTCAAACCCCCACACCCGAGGAAGCATCCCCCGATTCTGCCAGGGACCATGGACCAACCTCAACCCAAGTGCTCTCTCATATCCCCAATACTTGACACTTGACGTATAATCTATGGACCTGCTGCCTTGGTGCTGATGGGAAGAGATGTGGATGCTCAGACCCTACCCCAAATCCACATTTTAGCAAGACCCAGGTGACTCCAGTGCACGCGACTCTCTGTGATCTGCTTCACTTATCAACAATTTCACATGGTTCTAGAGCTGTTTGTCTGGTGGCTTTTTGTCTTTTTGGAGAGATTATAGATTGGAATATTGGTTTGCCCCAATCACTGGAGACTGTCCAAATTGCATGCTGGAACTAGACCTGATAATTTGGGGTCCTTGCCCCACAAGGATCATATGGTGACCCCTGTTGACTGGCAGCCCAACCATCAACAGTACCTCAAGGACTCAGTGGCCCCTGAGGTACCACCACCCTTGGCCTTTCTTTGGGTACCAGAGGACTTTTGGGCCCTGCGGGGAGGTTTCTGAAAGAAACGACACTTTGATTTTTTTTTTTTTAATACTAAAAGACTCAGCCCTACCCTGGCATCCTCCCCCAAGAGTCCCCCTCTGACCCTACCTCTGTCCCAAAAGCCTTACTCCCTGTGCATTCTTGGTGGTGCAGCGGCCGGAATCCAAGAGGAGTCACCTGCTCAGGGCTCTGTAATATCAGAGCCCTGTTGGAGGAAACTTCACGGGAATCCCGTGGCCTCCTTCAGGTACTGCCACTACCTCTCATCAGCTCTCGCTTTTTCAAATCGCCTATTTAAGGCATGCACCAGCCCTTAGAGAAAAACGGTATGTTTACGCTTTCTCACTTCCTGTGGGCAGGGTGGGGCCCACACTAGACTGCTCTGCAGCAGGTTCTGTGATTCACTCTGTGATTCACTCCAAGGGCCTTTCAGCGGGGAGGGAAGTGATTCCTGTGGTCTTGGAATGCAGGTATGGGTGTATCTTCAGAAGCGTTTGCTGATAAAGGAGTTGTGGAAAGGCAAACCAGCTACAAAGAGCACAGTGTGGGTGTGGGCGTGTGTGCACGTGCACGTGTGCGTGGCATGGGTGTGTATGTGTCGTGTGTGTTGTATGCACCTTCTCTGGACAGATTCAGTTGTTAACCTAGTGCCTTGCCTGGCTCTCCATGAAAGCCAGTTCCAGGCTTTCGGGGTGCAGGCATGGAGGGCTGATCCTCAAGTCAAGCCCAGGGAGGCTGGGCTCCATGCAGCACAAGCCCAGATCTAGGACAAGGGAGCTCTGGGTCTAAGACGGCGCTTGCATTCACTTACATTTGCAAGCCCCTCGAGCCTTGGTGCAAGAGAGCCACCAGTCCCAGACGAGCCCGGAACAAAGCTCAGGACAGTGCCTTCGTGGAAGACAGCAGCTGGGTGGAGAGTCCACATCTGGTGTGGTGATGATTCATGTGTGAGGGCTTTCTTTTTCCTTTCTCTATTTCAGAGGTAGTGTGGAAGGGTTAGGAGAGTGGAGTCTGGAGCTAGTCCATCTGGGTTCCAACTCAGTTCTGCCACCTACTAGATGCAGAGTCTTTGGAAAGTCGCTTAACCTCTCTGTGCCTCAGTTTCTTCCTCTATAAAATGGGCAATAATAGCATCTGCCTCAGAGGATTGCTGTGAGGACTAAAAGGATTATTCATGTCAAGAATTTAGAATGGTAGCCAGCATATAGTAAGCACTCCGTATTAAGCATCATTCTTTGGGAGGAAGAATCAATGTCCTAGAGAGTATCAGGGATGGGGCGGGGGAAGCATCTTACTCTTCTGAAACCCAAGAGATAAAGTTCATCCAAAGATTCTTCTACACTGTGAAAAAGAAAAAAAAAAAAAAAAAAAGACCAGCACACATGTCACGTCCTGTTGTCGGGGACGCATTTTCATATTCTGTGGTAGTGTGGTAACAAACCCCTAACTCTACTTCAGGAGAATAACTCGCCTTAGAGAAACATTAAACCTACGGGCTGGTTCTCAAACCTTTATACTTTTTCATTTTTAGACATAACTTTATGGTTTGTCAAAATTAAAAGAATATCAGCATTCTGAACCTACACCCAAGAGTTTTCGGTTGATATTTCCATGTAAAACATCTGGCTTTGAGGAGGAGGGACATGTCTCAGAACTAAGTGTATTTGGATTTCTGTCTCTTTTTACAATAGCTGTAATACCAGTCATCAATTCACTGTTTTCAGAGCCTGCCTGCCTCGAATCTATTTAAAATCCATGTAATTGGATGATGCAACCCTATATTCATCTTTGTGCATTCATGCACTCAACACGCATTTATTAAGTATCTACTACGTGCCAAGTTCTGTGTTAGATGCTACTGAAGCTGTAAGATGCAAGAGATCTAGGAGAGACTGTCACCAGTACACAGCATGCATATACTATGCTGGGATAGGATCAATGAAAGAAGTATAGACGATACTGTAACATGTTCTCATCAGAATTAGCTAACTAGTTTGAAATTATAAAATCAAATCCAACAATATTTCTGAGTGTAGACACAGTTTCTGTTGAGAAGCTCGGAGGCATGTTCACTATTCAACAGGAAAGAGGGGGACTTTAGAGCAGTGGTCCCCAACCTTGTTGGCACCGGGGATTGGTCCTCCTGTGAGAATCGAACACCTGATGATCTGAGGTGGAGCTGAGGCGGTGATGCTGGCACTGGGGAGCGGCTGCAAATCGCTGCCCTGTTGCTCACCTCTTGCTATGGTTCAGTCCGTGGCCCGGGGGCTGGGTATCCCTGTTTTAGAGGCTCAGAGAGAGTCACAGTCACACGAACCACAGCCTGACAAGCCAAACGGTGGTAATAATCTGAGAAAAGGAAAGCACTTTGTCTCCTTAGGCAAATGATGTCTTAGGTGGTGATGGAAAGCCAACAGAACATTTTAAAAATAGAATAACATTCCCTTTTATAAACACTTTACTATAATATCGTGAATTAGTGTAAACTCCATGTGTACTTCTTGGACCAAGAAAATACACTGCTTTCACACAACAAAAAAAAGTACTCTAGTTCTTTAGAGAAAAAGGGACTGTTGTCACTTGCAACTATTGCCTAGCAACAAAACAGCAAGGCCTCACACCTTTCCCTGGTCTTAGACACACACGGCCTCACCCTCCCTGCTCATTCTTCCTGACTTACGAATACAGTGTTCTTTTAATAGGGTTTGTGGTTGGAACAACTAACTGGGTTATAAGGTTTTATTTTAAAACACTGGTCATTATGAAGTCCTGCCAATTGCTAAGAATTTAATCATATAGTCAGAGTGTGTGAAAAAGCCACGATATAGTAAAATAAGAGGGTTCCTTTTCTTTCTCTTTCTCTTTCTTTCTTTCTTTCTTTCTTTCTTTCTTTCTTTCTTTCTTTC
>CM053502.1:169548266-169566550 GCA_028627145.1 Eidolon dupreanum | reverse complement strand
ACCTCGGAAGCTAAGAAGGGTCACACCTGCTTAGTACTTGGATGGGAGACCACCTAGGAAGACCAGGTGCTGTAGGCGTAAAAAATAAAAAAATAGGGGATTGTAAGCTGACAAGGTCCTTGCAATCTGTGAGGTCAACCAAGGGTTGCCTCTCCTAAATAAAAAAATAAATAAAAATTAAAAAAAAGAAAAGAAAATCATGCGACATAGTGCCTCTTCTCAGGTGCTAAATCCATCGGTGAAAACCCAAGTCCGTTTCAATGCCACATTCATTTCACTGCCTGACGCCAAGTCAAAACGAGCAAGTCCTCCCACTTTCAGACGTGGATAACAGAGCCATTGGACACGATGTTTGCAGCAAGTTGCTAACCAACATTCTATAGAACAGAGTGTATTCAGTGATATGACTCACAGATAAATTATTTCACCCTCATGGACCTCACACTGGGTGTGCCATTTGCTCTAGATTGACTCAGTGCTTAACCCTTCCAGGTATGGGGAAATTCCTCTTTTCGTCCACAAAGCCTCAAACATTTCTGAGCGGTGGCAAGGGTATTCGTGGGGGCGGGAAACTGCAGGTTAGGGAAGATCGTGGTGTACGGGGCTACCTCATCTCAGAGCTGGATTAGCTGTTTCTCAGTATATATTTCAGCTATCGACGGGGGCACCGATCATGGAAAAATGCAGGTTTCAGCAGTTCGGCAGGTAGACACAAAAAACAGGAATAACTTTTTCATCTGTACCACTGCAGGCAGTTTTACATTCAAGAAAAGTTCAATATTTTACAAGATTAACCATGTTATTCCATTCCATTTTTATTACCCTTTTTGAAACAGACATTGGAGGTATATTTTTCTTGTCAGCATTCCCAGGACTTAAACCCCTAATGCTAGCTGACAAGGAGGGAAGGTTCTGTGTACCCTACTCTGTGTTTGCTCCGTTTAAAGGTTGGTAAATGTTCTCCTGAGCAAATAAACCAGGACAACACAGTGACATCAACGTGAGTCCATTCAGCTTCGATCATTAAGGACATGGTCCCTCAATTGCTTTGTTATCTGTTGATTTGTCATTTTCTTCCAATCTTCTTTTTCTCCATCTAAGATTAGTCTTAATAAGAGTCCAATGACTTGTGATAATAGTAAAGGCAAAAATATTTCATTCAGCCTCTGAAATAGTGGTGTAATTTTAATACCACTAATGGAGGACTGATGATTTCTGCAGAAATTAAGAAGAATCTGGAGTCACAAGCTGACCCAACATACTGAGAAAGTAGTTGTTTTTTTTTTTTTAAGACTTTTTTAGGACATTTTTAGGTTCACAGAAAAATGGAAGTGAAAAGCACAGAAATTTCTCAAACGGCCCTGTACCCACACATGTGTAGTCTTCCTGTTATCAGCATCCCCTACCAGAGTGGTACTTTTGTTACAACTGATGAACCTACATGGACACATCGTCATCACCCAAAGTCCATGGTTTAACCTTAGGGTTCACGCTTGCTGTTGCCCATTCTCTGGGTTTGAACAGATGCATGATGACATGGATTTATCATTGTAATATCACACTGAGTATTTTCTCTGCCCTAAAAATCCTCTGCGCCCCACCTGTTCATCCCTCCCCTCCCATCCCTGGAAACCACTGGTCTTTTTACTTGTCTCCTTAGCTTTTGCCTTTTCCAGATGTTGGGATCGTATTACGCGTAGCGTTTTCAGATGGGCTCCTTTCATTTACTAAAACGCATTTAAGTTTCCTCCGAGTCTTTCATTGCTCGATAGCTCATGCCTTTTTAGTGCTGAATAATAGTGTGTTATCTGGATGTTACACAGTTTATTCATTCATTCTCCCACTGAAGAATAGCTTTGCTGCTTCCCAGTTTGGGCAGTCATGAACAAAAGTGCTACGATCGTCCATGTGCAGGATTTTGCACGAACATAAGTTTTCAACTTCTTTAGGTAAATGCCAAGGGTCACGGTTGCTGGATTGTATGGTGAGAGTGTTTGGTCAGAAACTGCCGCACTGTCTTCCAAAGTGGCTGTGCCATTTTTCATGTTTACCAGCAACAAATGAGAGTTATCATTCCACATCCGTGTCAGCATTTGATGCTGTCAGTGTTTTGGATTTTGGCTATTCTAATCGGTGTTCAGGGCTATCTCATTGTTGTTTTAATTGCATTCCCCTGGTGACGTACGATGTGAAGTATGTTTTCATATGCTCACTTGCCTATTGTATATCTTCTCTGATGAGGTCTCTGTGAAGGTTTGGCTCGTTTTTTTAAATCAGATTGTTTGTTTTTTTATTGTGGAGGGGAAATAGTTGTAAGGGGTAAGTTAATCTCTTCATCCCCCAAACACCCAGAGGCGTCAGCTGTGTCTCCAGACCCCACGAAGCATTGAAGTTTCACCTCTCAGAACAGTCATTGGTCCAGCACGGCGGATGACCTCAGGGCAGTTACTTCGCATCTCTTCTGCTCAGCTTCCTTTTCCATAAAAGTTAAGATCATAACAGTCTTAATGTCTACACGTTTGTATGGATTAAGTTGATAATGCTCTTAGCACAGTGCTGAGTACACCAGGTGACTGCACAAGAAACATTGCTTTTCATTAATAAGAAGCGAACCGTGGTATGGGATTATCAAATGAAATTGGGTTTTAAGAATAGGAGTGTTGGCCAGTTTGGCTTGTAGATTGGTTCACTAGGAATGCCATCACAAAATACCACAGGCTGTGGCTGAAATAACGAATTAATTTTCTCACCGTTATGGAGAACAGAAGCCTGAAGTCAGGATGTCAAAGGGTTGGTTTCTTCTGAGGCCAGTCTCCTTGGCTTGCAGATGGCCACCTTCTCACCGTGTCTTCCTTTGATATATGTATATACTTATGTCCTATTGGATTAGGGCTCACCTTAATGACCTAATGTTAATTTAATGACTTCTTTAAGGCCCTATCTCTAAATACAGTGACATTCTGAGGTGCTGGGGGTTAGGACTTCAACCTATAAATTTGGTGGTGGGAAGGGAAGATGCAGTTCAAACCATCGTGGTCTGGAAGGTCTACTTACTTTGATTAGGCTTTTTCAGGGAGATGAGATGTCTCTCTGCCCTGCTCTGTCCTCCCTGAACTCAGCTTTCCAGGGAGGCAGCTGGCACTGTTAAATGGAACAAGCAAAAGCTGCCTTGTGTAATGGAATCCAAAACGCATGGTCCCATGTGCTGTGGGTTGACTTTGTCCCCCAAAGTTCCGATGTTGGTGTTCTAACCCCCAGGACCTCCGAATGTGACCTCGTTTGGAGAGAGGGTCCTTATAGAGGCAATCAAGATTAAAACGAGTTCCTTAGGGTGGGCTCTAATCCAATATGACTGTCATAAAAGGGGGAAACTTGGGCCCAGGGACACACAAAAAGGGGGCTGTTGAAAGACTCATCCATAAGCCAAGGAGGCTGGAGCAGCCCCTTCCCATAGCACCCAGAAAGAAGCCCCTGCCGACACCTCGATCTGGGGCTGCTAACCCTCTAGAACTGTGAGAAAATAAATGCCTGTTGTTCAAGCCACCCAGACTTTGGTACTCTGTTATGGTGACCCTAGCAAAGGAAGACGCCATGCTTCCTTCATTTACTGAACAATCATGAATCAGCTCCTACGGTGTGCTAGGCCTGAAGATGCAATGATGGATAATACGCATGTCCTAGCCGTAGGGAGTTTTTAGGCTTTGCAAGGTAGAGGAGACAATTACTTTAAAAAAATCATTTGAGTTCAATGTGACTGGTGTTCCATTTCCTTGTTAGTTGGAAATACGTTTTCAGCTTTTATTTTAATTTGGTGGCAAAACACTGACTTTTGCTAAGAAAGAGTCATTGTCTGCAGGGCCAAGGGTGGGGTACGTCAGGCCTCCCACCTGTCTCCTGTCTGCTGCCCTAGTTGCCTGACTCCCCACCCTGGTCCTTCCTCCACAGTCTTGAGAAAGGCAGATCAGGTCTTGCCACAGCTTAAGCTACCCCACCCCTCTCTAGCTTAAAGCATTTCACCGACCTCCCATTTTCCCAAGTCTGACTCCCTAAAATGCCACACACCCTGGCATGGTCTCCTGCTTCAGCCCGGCCAGACTCACTCCCTGACAGAAACATCGGCTTGCCATTCCTTTTGCCTGAATCTGTACCCTCCCTGCGACCTGGTCCACCCACCTCCCTTCAGACTTTTTTTATTCTCCATTTTTCCTGGAGAGCTTTCCCTGAGCACCCAGCTTAAGGCAAGTCTCCCTTTAACACCAGCACCACATGCATCTGTCTTCTTATCACGATCGAAGTTTTTCATTTATTTTTATAATTGTTGGATTTCTCTAAGCTCTATGAAGGCATGTTGATGTCCATTCACAATAGTATCCTCAGTGCTGGGGCACGTAGTTGGGGCTCGATAAATACTGGTTGAATGAATCAATGAATAAATGAATGAGTGGGCCAATACTGATGGCTACGATTTCCAATTTGGGAAGCAAGTATAGTATTTGAAAAATAGTCAGGTATTAGTGAATATGGGCAAAATCAGTACAAATTTGTATATTATTGTGGAAACAAGCTTTGCAAAGTGGTTTATTGTTAAAAATCTCTTTTATCTATGAAAATTAATTTCTTCCTTTCACACTTTGAATATATTTCCTGAATATTTACTTAATAGTCCATTCACTAGAAAATCTCTCATCATGTTTAGAGAATTTTATGCAATTCTATTCACTTTTTTAAATAGTTGGACACCTGTTGATCAGTAACAAGTCTCTAGATTTCATGCTAGACCAAGAATTTTCTAGGCCTTTTTAATTTAATTCGAATTAATTAGGTATTGAATGAGTTTGAAGGACTGTAGGGCAAAGGTGCATCTGCTCCATAATTGATTTACCAAATGTTTATTGGCTTATGCTGATGTAAAGAGGATTATGAGTCTAGAGCCCAGCACTGGAGGAGTTGGTGACCTGCCACAGGACACATAAATGTAAACAAATATTACAGCACAGCAAGATAACAGCCACCAGAGGAATGTACAAAGTGCTATCAACTTCACACGGCAAATGGAAAACCCCAACTCTCCGCATTTCAGTAAGTAGCACAGTCAGAGAAGGAAGTGTGCGGGAGAGGACGAGACCGCTCGCCCACTAGCAGAACAAATCATTTGCTATTCATCGTCCTTACCTTTTAGAAAAAGTAAGCTAACATGTTTCTGTATTAGCTGTAATGAGAAAATCACTTCCTCTCTCCTTGTCATTTCTCTGTGCTCCTCCTCCCCCTTCCTTTGTCTGCTACTGCCTTCCCCAGTGTGTAATTATTTTTTCACTTTATGGTTGGTCTTTTGGCACTGTATTCCCTAAGTGAGATGAATTCATATTCCCTAAATCACCTTATTTTTCAGTGATCTTCCTTGATTTCTGGCTTTCTTGAAAATGCAAAATAACTATTTCCCTATCTAGATAAAACTTAAGAATTCGGAGTGAATATGAAAGTCAGAATCCTAAGATGCAGTTTCAATCTTTCAATAAGATTCGGAGCATAACTACTACAGCTGTCTAAGCAACGTGGATAGGAAATAAAAATTGAGATAGGAAGTAAAAATGCTAACCCATTCAACACAAATGTTCTTCTAACTACAAGCATAATTTATTGCTAGCTGCTTCTATTCTGGCCCCATCGGGTAAAATTGCTCAGGCGTGTCAAAATGTTTTTCAGAAACATTTTTTAATCTGATGTATTTTTTAATATGTCCGGTGTGACTAAGTTCTGAAAATATTAGAAAGTAAAGCTATGATAAAGTATCTACATTCATAATTTATAGAAAGTAGAGTTTCTTGTTATGTAATTGCTTAATGAAAGTCGCCCCTTCTTGAGAGCAGATGGGTATGCAGGTGCCCTGCAGGGGATGGCAGCCTCTTTACCTGTTGGGTAACCATTTCTTTGGACCCCAGCAATGACTCCTTAACCAATTATAGAGAGATACATGATAAGGCAACTAGTCGTTCATTCAGTCATTCACTCATTCAACTAATATTTATTGAGTGCCCCCGTATACCAGGCACTGTTCTAGGCCCCACAGAAACAGAAGCGAATACAGCAAGCAAAGTGCCTGCCTCCATGGAGTTTACATTCTAGCAAGCAAAACAGACCATAAACATCTAGACACATAACCGTATGCGTTAATATCCAGTGGCATTAAGTGTTATGAAGAAATTAAAGCAGACGAAGGCGTGAGCGCTAATAAGAGGTGATATTTTAAATACGGTGAACAAGAAGGGCTCTCTGAGGAAGTGACATTTAATCACAGACCTGAAGGAGCGAGAGCCACTAAATATCGGGAAGGGTGACCCAGGCAGGGGACAGAGCATGCACAAAGGCACAGAACGAGAATATGCCCAAGATCTGTCGTGTAGAAACTTTTTTTTTCTTTTTAAATCAAACCAGGAGCAACGCATTCTAAGATCATTTCAAATGATGTCAAACACTTCTTAGCTTGGGGGTTGCTCAGTGATTCATTACAGTTATGAGAAGAGGTCAATATGGATTTGACAGAATCCATGGCCTTTATTGTGTTGAGGTAATTTCCTTTATTCGTAGTTCGTTGAGTGTTTTTATCGTGAAAGGTTGTTTAATTTTGTCAAATGCTTTTTCTGCATCAATTGAGATGAACATGTGGAATTTTTTCTTCATTCTATTAATGGAGTATGTTGCATTATTTGATTTTGTTATGTTGAACCATCCTTGCAGACCAGCAATAAATTTCATTGGGTCATGCTGTATAAATCCTTTTTGTGTACTGTTGAATTTGGTTTGCTAGTATTTTGTTGAAAACTTTTGCATCAGCCTTCATCAGGAATGTTGGTCTGCAGTTTTCTTTACTCGTAGTATCTTTGTTGAATTCTGAATTTCAGGATATTGTTGGCTTCATAAAATCAGTTTGAAATTGTTCCTTTCTATAAATGTTTGGTAGAATTCTCCAGTGAAGCCATCAGAGATCCTGGGCCTTTCTTTCCTGAGAGTGTTTTGATTTACTGATTCAATCTCCTTACTAAGTTGTAAGCCTTTTAGTTTGTTTTCTTTCGTGCTTCAGTCTTGTTGCATGTTTCTGGGAAATTCTTCATTTCTTTTAGGTTGTCTAATTTGTTGGCATATAATTATTCATAATAGCCTCTTAAGATCCTTTTCCTTTTTGTGACATCAGTTATAACGTCTCCTCTTTTGTTTATGATTTTTGTTATTTGAATCTCTTTTTTTCTTAACTAGTCTAGCTAAAGTTTTTTTCAGTCTTGCTTATCTTTTCAAAAAACCAGCTTTTAGTTTCATTAATTTTTCTATTGTTTTTCTGCTCTTCATTTTGTTTATTTCTGCTAATCTTTGTGATTCCTTCCTTTTGCTAACTTTAGGTTTAGTTTGTTCCTTTTTTTCCTAGTTCCTTGAGGCAAAAAGTTAGGTTGCTGATTTGAGATCTTTCTTGTTTTTTCAATATAGGAATTTACCGCTATACACTTCCCTGTTTTCTTTTCCTGCATCCCATAAGTTTTGGTATGTTGTGCTTTCATTTTCGGCTCAAGATATTTTCTAATTTCCCTTGTGGTCTCATATTTGACCCATTAGTGGTTCCAAAATGTTAATTAATTTTTACATGTTTGTAAACTTTCCAGTTTTCTTTTTGTTATTGATTTCTGCTTTAATTTCATTATGCTCAAAGAAGATATGGTACGATTTCAATCTTAAATTTGTTAAGACTTGTTTTGTGTCCTAACGTGTAATTTATGCTGAAGAATGTTCCTTATACACTTGAGAAGAATGTATATTCTGCTTCTATTGGAGGCAATGTTCTGTATTTATCTGTTAGGTTCAATTGGTCTATAATGTTATTCAAGTTATCTGTTTCCTTATTGATTTTCTGTCTGAATATTCTATCCATTACTAAATATGCGGTATTGAAATCCCTTACTATTATTGTTTATTTCTCCCTTTAACTCTATCAAAATTCTGTTTGCTTCATATATTTGGTGCTCTAATATTAGGTGCACACATATGTTTATAATTATTATATATTCTCAGCGAATTCGCCCTTTTATTCTTATTTAATGCCTTTTGTTTTTTTCTGACAATTTTTGTATTAAAGTCCATTTTGTCCGATATAAATAGAGCCACCCTTGATCTCTTTTGCTTATCATTTATATGGATTTTCCCCCTATCTTTTTACTTTCTGCCTACGTGTATCCTCAAAGCTTAAGTGAATCTCTTATTGATAGCATAAAGTTGGATCATATATTTTATCCACTCAATCATTCCATATCTTTTGATTGGAGAGTTTAATCTATTTATACTTAAAGTAATTACTGATAGGTAAGGACTTACTATTGCCACTTTGTTAATTGTTTTCTGGGAGGGGGGTAATTATTTTGTCTCTCTTTTCCTCTATGATCCCTTCCTTTGTTTTTAAAATTTTTTGGAGTGACATGCTTTGATTTCTCTTGAATTATCTTTTGTGTATCTTCTGTAGATATTTTCTTTATACTACCTTGGGGATTATATAAAACATCATTATAACAATCTATTTTAAATTGATAACAACTTAATTTCAATCACATACATAAACTACTTTTACATCTCCCCCCTCCAAATTATATTATCGATGTCACAAATTACATCTTTTTATATTTTGTACCATTAGCAGTTTTTTAGTTAAAGTTATTTCTATACTTTTATCTTTTAAATTCTACATGAGAATTAAAGGTGATTTATGCACAACCATTACAGTATTAAAGGATTTTGTTTTTGTCTATGTACTTACCTTTACCAGAGAGCTTTACATTTTTATATTTTCATATGCTTTTGTGTTGCTGTACAAGTCATTCATTTTAAGAGGAAAGTGTATACATATTTTAATGTGGCAGTACTCAAAGTCCTGGTACTTCAGAAATCTAGGGGTTTGTTTTCATTCTTTCTTATTGCTAGCCTTTGTTTTTTTTAAAAAAAAAATTATTATTATTATTATGATCTTTTCCTTCAAGCCTGAGTCATTTTCATGATGTTTTCAGTCTCTCGATGAATTTTTTCCGGAACTGCAGGCCACTCACACCTAGTCTCTGAATTTAGCGGAAATGAATCTCAATCTTCATGTCTTTAAAAAACCTAACAGCTAAGGATCTCAAACAAGTTTTTTCTCCTCAGCCCATTTCTCTCTTTGATCTCCCAGCCCAGAACCCTATTGAAATGTCACATCTTCCAAGATCCATTTATAGTGGGAACTTGGCCGGTTCATGCCTGGTGGGGTCCTCACAGTGGCATGTCCTGTTTCTGAAAGAAGAAGCCCTGAAACCCTGGAGATCTTCTGCAGACAAGCTTTATGACATCACTTCCAAGAAATGACCCAGACTGGACGTTTCCCTCATCTAATGCCCCTTGTGGAACTCAAATGGGAAACCCAACTTTCTCAAAGCCTAAAGCAATTATATTATGAAGCTAATGAGGGATTTAAATAGTTTGAGTTATTTTTCAGTTTGCCACAAAGTAAAGACCACAAAGTTATAAATAAAGGCTTGATGCTGAAAATGTGTCCAAATGCTTTTCTAAAAGGAGTTGCCATGTTCACCTTCAGCGTTATACATAATACAAGGAGGGGGGGCTGCCAATAGTACTATCCACTTCCTGCTCCCATCCAGGCTGCAAATGACGTTTTAAGGACTTTTTACTGCAAATTAAATTCTCTCCAATAGTGTTTGCATTTACCACTCAGTTTATTGGTAAAATTATTGGGTAGCTTTTGCTGATAATTATTTAAGTTTCTGAACGTGGAATCCAGCACTTTTACAATATTCTGTTAAGATTGCAGAGTTCACTAGATAAGGTAATTGCATGCCCTGTGTTGCAGAGTTGCCTTACCTGGGTAAATCCAAATGCAATAAATAAATACAGAACCAGAATGGAAATGAAATGCAGCAATCGATGTAGAATTAGGATCCAGGCCAGACTAGCTAGAGCTCACCTTTCTGACTCGGATCACTTGCTTACTATAGTTTTTTTTCCCGTCTCTTTATCTGGCCCCAATCTCTCCCACGTTAGAAAAAGGACATCGGGTACCCTCCTTATTGCCTCATTTCTTGTTGAGCTCTTTATTCTTTGACCTTATGACACTTTGTACCTCTCACAGATGTCCCTTGGTCTGTGCTGCATTGTGGTTATCTGTGAGCATCTTATCCTTGCCCTCCCTGGCTATGCTGGGAGATATAAATTTAATAATAAAACTTCCCGTGTTTTGCAGAATCTCTCAGTGTTGAGCGACACACATGTTGCCTGGTGCAATGCAATGATATTTGACTCTTACATGTGTGGATCCTGGATGAAATTCCATCATTACTTTCTTTCCTAAAAATCTGCATATGCTTTGGTACATATCTCCTTGAAATAATTTCCCTACCAACTTCAAGGAGTTGGCAATGAGTTTCTACGGTGGAAGTAATTGTCTTATTTGAAGTCTAAGGAGGCCGTATGCCAGGTCAGAGTTTGTTCTTAAGAAAAGGAAGCCCCTTGAAACAGAAGCATATAATTTGGGGTGATAATGAAATACAGAGAGGATATGCAATGCCAAGTTCGATCCTTTGTTGGATGAACATTGGGCCTGAGACATATTCTCTTATTTCTAATAGTAATTAAGAGATTTTTCATTTCGTGTTGCAAAAATGAAAATCACAACAAAGCAAAGCTCTGCAGACTTAGATGTGCTTCGGAAATGTGTCTTTAAGAATTAGCAACAATGGGACATAAATATTAACAGCTGGCATTTGAATCATGTTCTTATTCGATAAGATAGATTTTATCAGCCTCACTTGACAGAAGAGAAAACTGCAGCCACTGAGGTCTGCTCCCAGGTAGAGTTCTATTTTGGACTCAGCTCTCTGATTCCATCTCCTTTGCTGTGTCCATTACTCACCCTCTCTCTGGAAGAAAATCTGGACTTTAAAGAAATCAGGAGGGTCCCCAGAGCTGGAAGTCATGCTCTAGCTGCTGTCTTTCATTCCAGCCTGAATATATTTTTCCAGAAAGATGTTGCTCGTCTCCTCTGGCCCCTGTCTCCCGGGCCCTCTGCCAGTGTGTGTGCACACACGCGCGCGCATGCACACACACAAACACACACACACACACACACACACACACACACACGGAGCCTAGAGAACAAAGAACAGGGTGTGGAGTCGCTCGCTACCTGTTCCACCTTCAGATTCCCACAGAGCCAGCCAGGATTCTGCACTGTGGGGGTGGGAGCCAGAATCTTCCTGCCATCAAGCAGGCAGCTGCCACCTCGTCCCCTCAGCAATTCCTACGATGCCAAGAGATAGATAGTCTCCAGGGCTTGCTGCCCACTGCTTCTCCCTCCCTCGGGAAAAGCTCATCAGTTCAGGTGTTACAGACCTGCCAATTAGCAAGTATTTATTAGAGGAAGTGGTGACGAACATTTATTTATCGAGTATCTGCTCTGTTCAACACAAAATATTAATAATCATAATTACAATTTCCTGGGTACTCACTATGGTGTGAACTGACTCTAATAAATATGACAGTAACTCTAGGTGTTGTGGTTATTGTACAGACCAGAAAAGACAGATGGCTTAAGGATCTGGATCAGGTTTATATAAGAGGATGAGTGACAAATCCAGGTGTGTTTCACTCCTGAACCACCAAGCCGTAGGCGAGGAGCTTAGACCTTAAACAGGATATTGGCCTGAGTCCAGCCTACTCTCGCCCTAGATGTAAGGGGTCAAACTGTGTCCCCCCAAAAAAGAAATGTCAAAGTCCCAATCTCCAAGACCTCAGAGTGTGACTTTATTTGGAAATGGGGTCACGGCAGATGTGATTACTTAAAGCGAGATGAGGTCAGACTGAAGCAAGGTGAACCCTTAATCCAAGATGGCTGGTGTTCTCGTGAGGGGACAAGAGACGGAGAAGAGGCCACGTGATGACGTGGCAGAGACTGGAGTCAAGGGGCCACGAGCCAAGGAGCGCCTGGGCCACCAGACGCTGAGGCCGCCCGAGGCTGGAAGCAGCAGGGAAGGGTCCCACCCCACAGTCCTGCTGACGCCTTGGTTTCAGCCTTCTGGCCTCCAGGACTGTGAGACGGTGCCTTTCAGTTGTTTGGTGATACTTTGTCACTACAGCCCTGGGAAACTCATGTGCCGAACAGCACCGAGTGTCTTAACAGAGGCGTACGGTGCGGATCATAGGGATTTGTCTGTTACACAGGAAAATAGACTGGGAACGAGAAAAGCTTGCTGCCTTTGCACTTAATCCCAGCGGGTGAGGCAGCTGCAGGAAGTGAAGAGGCGAGGTGGGGTGCGGAGGGCTGAGAGCACAGAGGTGGGGTGCGGAGGGCTGAGAGCACAGAGGTGGGGTGCGGAGGGCTGAGAGCACAGAGGTGGGGTGCGGAGGGCTGAGAGCACAGAGGTGGGGTGCAGGGAGCTGAGAGCACAGAGGTGGGGTGCTGAGGGCTGAGAGCACAGAGGTGGGGTGCTGAGGGCTGAGAGCACAGCAGGTGCGGAAGCTCGGGCCGAGGCAGGAGCGTCTGCAAGGCCTGTGCGAGCCAAGCCGGGTGTGGGCAGAGACCGTGGGGTGATGCTGGGGCGGGTAGCAAGGGGGTGCACCTGTCAGGCCGGGTCTGCCCCCCACCCCCTTCTCCATGAGGCCTCCTATGGTGTCCCCGGTTGTTGCTTCTGGGCATGGGACCCATCTTTCCTCAGAGCAGCTGTTCCTTTGCTGGACTTGACGCCAAGCGAGTCCCACTCCACCCGCTTTTCTGCCTGTTTTTACGACGTCAGAGCCCTTCTTCCCAGTCTCTATTATGTCGCTGCATCTTCGGAGGCGGGCCCTCCGTTTCTTTGCTAGGCCCCTCATGGGACGCGAGTCCTTCCTCTAACTGGAGTCCGGGCCCTGGTCCTTCCCTTAGTCTGGTCAGTTCCTGCCTGGACCCCCACCTTCTTACCCGTGATCGCCCCCAGCTGAGCCCCCACACCAGCCCTCCTGGCTGTGCCCTCTGTCCTACCGGCCCTGGCCTCTCTGACCCCATGGATGGCCTGGTTCTGGGTCCCAGCAATTCCCAGCCGCTCCAGCAGGCCCTGCCCTGACCTAGAGCCCGAAGGTTTGAGAGCGGGAGTGTAGGGACGCGCACTTAGCCGTGGCCCTGGCTGCCACGTCGATGCTGAGCTGAAAGACAGATCATGTGGAAGCTGTGTCTGGCAGGAACCAGGTGCTCAATGAATAGCTGTTGGTCAAAGGAACAGATAAAGGGCCAACAACGTGGCGCTCATTGTGACTGTCCGAGACAGAGGCACTGAGCACATCAACGGGGCCTCGTCCAGTCTTAGATACAGATGGCAGCAGGACAGGGCAGTGGGGTGGGGGCTGAGGGCCTAGGGCTCTGTGGTGTAGGGACGGGATGAGGGCTTTGCAGTTCAACAACTTGGCTTCGGTCTCGGCTCTGATGCCTTCTGGCCTCGTGCCTTGGGTAAGAGACGTCACCTCTGAGCCCCAGCCTCTGTCCCCCGTGGCGGGGAAGTGTGAACATCCACCTCAGCATAACTGGGAAGGGTGACGGTGGAACAGGTGAGTTTTAAAGTCTGTGGTGATCCGCATCCAGGAAACGGGTCAACAGGTAGTGATACCCTCACCCCAGAATCTACTTCCTTGGAGCAGCAATCAAAAGAATGAGGCATCACCCAGGTTGCCCAGGGTCACACAGGCTCAGGAAACAAAACGAGGCTCTAGTAATCGGGGCCAGTCCAGAGCCTCGCATAGGACTAGCACTTA
Source organism: Eidolon dupreanum (assembly GCA_028627145.1). Lineage (NCBI taxonomy): Eukaryota > Metazoa > Chordata > Mammalia > Chiroptera > Pteropodidae > Eidolon > Eidolon dupreanum. The sequence goes on along the minus strand of CM053502.1, from coordinate 169,552,753 downwards.
CTAAGTCAAGATAGTTAAGAAAATAAAGAGCAATCACATATGAATGACCAGATCTGGGGTGTAACACGCAAACCAGAAGCAAAAGCCCAAAGCCAGCCGGCCTGCCCCGACGCACGTCTTGGTGCTGAACCCCGAGGTGCTGGGTCGACCCTGGCCCTTGGGGCTGCCGGAGGGCTAGTGTCACGAGTGGCCGGAGCTGGGCAGGGGAAAGGGCTGTAGCGGCCGGAACCCCGGCTGGGAAAATAGCCGTGGGAGTCGGGCTGGGAAAGAAGAGATGGATACGAGGGGAACCGTCGGAGGGTAGAGCGAGGAGCGGAAGGGCGCTGAGGACGATTCAGACATTTATGACCAGTGCGAGGCCAAGTGGACACTGGGTGCCTTCGGGGGCGATCCGACCTGCGGCCTGCCTGGCAGTGCCTCGGAGTCGGGGCAAGGCTTCCCGGACCAGTCCTGAGTGACAGGGTATGGAGAAGGCGAGGCTGCTCTCCCCATCATCCCACGACGAGCAAGCCCGCCCAGCCCTGGCCACGTGTGTGCCCAGGTCCCTTAGCCGCAGAGGGGCCCTTCTCAGATGACACAGCGTGCTGCGTTCACTTTTTCAGAGGTTTATGCTAAATACGTTCACCACAATTATAACTGAGTAGAAATGAAATACCACTCTGAATTTTATAACAAAAATCTTATATTTGTAAAGGACCCTTCACATCTAAGGATCAAACAATGAGCTCATGTGATAGTAAAAGACAAAAGTTAAGATAAAATATCCAAGTGGAGGAGCCCAGCCTGTCCTGGATGGGTCCCAGCAAAGATCTTGATGAGTGTCATTGTTCATAGTGGGATTTCATGAAAATCTATGTTGAGAAAAGAGGAATGTTGGGGAGAAATTTGTTCTATCGGATATGAAGATACACTTACGACAAAGCCATGTAGTGTGGTAAGATGGAAGAAGGCACAGACCAAAGGACCACAATAGAGAACTGGTAGACGACCCAGGCCCACCCAGGAACTTCACACATGATAAAGGTGACACCACGAGTCAATGGGGAAGGATGGAGCGTGAAGTGAATGAGCTGCGTGGAGAAAAATAAAGCTGCTTCCCTACTTCAGCCCACGTCACGGTGGACTACTTTCCAGGAGGATTCAAGACCTGCGTGTGGAAGAGAAAACTAAAAAGTTAATGGAAGAAAATGAAGGAGTGTGTTCTTCTAAAATAGGAGAAAGAAAATATTTCTAAAATCAAATCTTAAGAACACAAACTGTAAGGCAAAAGAACCGATGAATTTGATTAGAAAGACCCAATTCAACAACATGGACAAAATCAATTTAGCTGATGGAGAATATATTTGCAATATCTAAAACTGATGGGATTAATAACTAGGAGACATAGGAAACTTGCAAAAAACAAGCGAAACCCGACAAAAATAGGCAAAGTAAAGGAACAATTCCCAAATAAGGAAATCCAAAAGGGTAGCAAGCATGGTAGAAACACTCAGACATGTCAGCAATCAAAGGAATGCAGTTTAAAACAAGAATGAGGTATTTCATAGTTATCGTCATGAGACTAAATAAATGGGGTATGAGGCGTGGGACCCCCAGGCCCTCCTGGCCGCGGGGGCCATCCTGATGCTTCTTAGTCAATTTACACATATTCAAAGCTTTCGACTCTGGTGACCGCCCATCTCGGTTTGCTTGGGGTAGTCTTGGTTTATGCCCCTTGTCCCGATGTCGTTATTAACAGTGTCCTGTTCATTCTCTGAATTGTCCTTTCTTGAATGATTAAGTTATATGGCAACCTTCCTAGGACCCAACTATTTCACTCTCAGTTATATGTCCCAGTGAAATTTTCAGATCCACAGGGACTCGTATGCAATATTCGTGGCATCCGTGGAGGTAACGTGAATATCCAATGTGGTAGGGAGGACAGGTGAAACGTGGTAGATACACACCTGGACTAGGCAGGTACAAGCAGGGATTAGATGACTCCGCAGCAACATGGGTAGGTAATAAAAATAGGGGTGGAGTGGGAGACTCAGAAGGAAATACACAACCTTATGTCATTGATATAAATCGAAAGTACATGTACACGAAACGATATACATTTTGCAGAAAATACATACAAACAAAGACATGTTCATTAAACACAGGATGACGAGGAAGCAGAAAACAAACAAAAAGGAGCAATTACAACATCAGGAGCTGGATTCGTTTTAAGGGGTAGGCTCTTCTGCGAAAAGTCTCTGAGGACAAATGTTCGGTGAGTCGCCCGCTGCCTCCTCCTGGTTGTTACCGTTTGCGAAGGACTCAGTGTGGTAGAGAGTCACAGAGAAGGGCCTCCTGGTTCATTCAGCCACACCGGGGGAATAACGATGCTGACCGAGCCCCGTCCTGTGCCGGACACTGAGGGAAGAAGGACAGATGTTTTCGAGGAGCCATAACCAAGCTCCTGACTTCAATGAAAACACTTTTACTAATGATGAATTCTCTTCGATGTAACTTGCCACACACATAAATATCTGGACCAGGTCAATCTGGTCTTAAATGTTCTGAGACCTGGTGCAGTGTTTAGAGAGCCGTCCATTAATTAGGGGAACCTTGATTCCCAGAGCAGTGCTTTGAAAGGGGAACGACATCATTGCCGAAGTCAAGTATTCCTGATGGAGACAAGAGGAGCCGGGGAGGACAGAGGGGTTTCAAGGGGTGCGGGGGGATGGCAGGGAAGAGGTGTGCTTGGATGGAACAGGTGCCAGGTTCTCTCACAGATAGTGCGGGGATCGAGAACGTGTAGACGAGAAGCCTCGCTGATCCCGAGTGCCCTGAAATCTTTAATAAACGGAAGTTTCCATTTGTTTCAGAAGGCATTCAGAGAATGTGAGCAGGACATTTAAGGCACTGAAATGACACTCAGAGATGGTCATTCTTGTCAACTTGCATGGAACACCTGGGAGGGAGAGATTAGGGGCGCCAGTGGCAGCCCGAAGGAGCCTAATAAATAATGCTGCTCTTCTCCACCCTAGTTCTGAAACGACTGAGGAAAATCCCTGAGAACCGCATTGCTGAGAAGCAGTGTGCAGCCCAGCTCTGTGGGCAAGCGGACATCCTAAAACTGAAGCACAGGACTAGACAACATGCCGCCTCGTCGGAGGCAGTCCTACACTGCATGGCTCTCCCGGGTGCACCAGGTCCTACAACCTGTGTGGCTTTGCAGGCAGGCCAGCTCCCGAGAGAAAGAGAAAGGGCTGAGCTCCATGCAGCCCGGTCATCCTTCCCAAAGGAAAGTCAGACCTTCTCCACAGAGGGGACAGGGAGGCCCGATGTGTCCCCCTCATCCCTCTGAAGCAAAGAAATGGCCTGTCTTCCATGTGGAAGCAGGGTCTTCCTCAGTTATGAGAAAGTTCTAGAAGCCGAGGCCAGCCATGGGGATCAAGGGAAGAGAACAGGTGACACCGGAATTCTGAGCTTCAGTAAATTCACAAGACCCAGTTTGTCAGCATCTTTATGTTTCATCCCTGTCCGCCAGTTAACGCTTGCCCTAAACTCTAGGAAACAGAGGATGACAGACTCTGTTCTGGGACTTAAAATAGCTTTTTTGATTGTGGGCGAATGGTTTTGCTTTTTCTTTCACAATCATTTCAAAGCGACAGCAAGTCTTAGGAAATGCATGCCTAGTGTCCGTGTTCGATGATGGTCGGGTGTCCTCGGACGAAGAAAGCTGCCTGGAATGAGAGTGACTCCGTGCCCAGTGCTCGCAGGGTGTTCAAGGTCACCTCTGTGGACTCTCAAAATGAGTTCCGAAGGGACAGTAATGAGCCATCAGAGGAGTTGGCCAGTGACAAAGCTGTGTGACGCTGCTCGTCTGGACGCACAATGCGACCGTGCTGGCAAGGAGCCGTGTGGAAAACGGGAAGCTGTTTTCCTGCCCCATGGGTGTGCGTGAGGAAGACAGGGCAAACGGCTCGGGCCTGCCAGGGCGGGCGAGCCACCGCCAATCGTCAGGGCGCAGCGTCCACCGCAAGAGAGGGGACCCCCTCCTCGAACATCCCTCAAGTGTAAGACCTGGAGTTACCAAGAGTGACGATTCCCCAAATAGAAAGCGTGCCCCCGAGAACGGACCACGTGTGTGTGCAGAATGGGAAGCTGCGTGGCGAGGCCTGGTGCCAGCCCGTGTTTTCTGCCGCGTCCAGACCCACGGAGAGTGGCCTGAGATTCAGGAGCACACCTGCTGTGGGGCTTGGGAGCTGAGCGGGGCGTGCCATGGCGCCGGGTAAAACCCGCGTGCCTGACAGATGATAAAGCCGGTCTGCAGAGCGCACGGCCCTGGACGGACATGCCCGGCCTGCAGACATGTTTCGTCTGGCTGACGGAGTGTTCTGAAAAACGTTTTAAATCATTGCCAACATGTAAGAATTGGGGGATTTCATGTTGAAATCGGGATTTCAGGCTTTTCCGGGATGTTCTATGTGTGGCAGGACAGGGCCCACTTTCCAGCC
>CM053502.1:169509598-169547766 GCA_028627145.1 Eidolon dupreanum | reverse complement strand
GGCGGCCGGCCGGGCTCGGGGTGCCGGGGTCCCGGGGTGTGCGGCCGGGGGCGTCCCCGCCCCGCCATCCGCGCACGGTTCTCCCGCTCGGCCCCAGTCGGCGGCGGGTGAAGCTAAGCCTGCCGCCGTGGTCGCGCCGGCTGCCCCGCGACCTCTCTGTCCCCTCTGTCCCCTCGGGTCCCCCTCCCGAAGCGCTGGCGAAGCCGGGCTTTGTGGACGCGCCCCTCCCGCGCCCCTGCCGCCTTGCTCGGTCGGGCGGGGACAGTTTTTTCAAAAGTGCTTCTCCAAGGCTTGACGGTTGCGGTTTCAGCCGTGGGCAAACGGTTGCTTCACAAAGTGAAACTTGCCGTGGGCCCGGCTCCCCGCCGGCTTCCTGCGAGCCCCGAAAAGTGCTTCGGGGACCCGCGCCCCTGCCCCGACCGCCACCCGGCTCTGCGGCGCCCCGCGCCCGGGTCTCCTCCCCGCCCGGCCCCGCCCCGCGGCGCCCCGCGACCCCGCCCGGGTCTCGGGCTCGCGCCCCTCGGCGCGCCCCCCGCCCCGCCGCCCCGCCCCGCGCCCCCCCGCGCCCCCCCCGCGCCCCTCCCGCCGGGCCCGCCGCCCGGCCCGCCGTAATTGCAGGTTGGGCGGTGACTCATCCCGGCGCCCGCCGGGCCGGTTCCTCCCCAGCGGCGCGCGGGGCGGGCGCCGAGGGTCGGGGCGCGGCGGCGGGGGAGGAGCGGGAGGCGGCGCGCGCTCTGAGCGGGGTCCCCTCTGCCTCCAGGTCCCCAGAGCAGTCACAGCCGCTGCTGGCCAGTCGTTTCCAGAGAACAGAGGGAAACCCACCAGGAACCGAAAATGCCGAAACCAGTGAGTAACCCCGTGTCTGAGAGGTCGGACCTTCGGGGTTTCTTTTTAAGCGGAGTTACCTGGGCGAGGTGTTGGGGGCGCATCCCTCGCTGTTCCCGGGTTCTTTTTCGAACGGACGGGGAGCGCAGGAGCAGAGAATCGTCTCCCCTGTTATGTGTTGGTCCTTCCGTGAAAGCACGGGCGAGAACACGGTGACGCCCGCCGCAGTCTTTTCCTTCGCCCCAGTAGTTACGGGCTTTTGTAACAATCAGAATCCCTTTGACACTGCTTCGGTTTGTTTGAAAAAGCGTATTCTGATGCAGCTTGGAAGCTTCTTGAAAAGTCGAAATCGCAGGGAGAGCCAGGTTCCAATGACGCACACCCGCTCGGAGTCCCTGCAAGTGTCCGGACCCAAATGCACCCCAAATCTTCCTTCGGCGCTTCCTCGGGTGAAGGAGACGCAGCCTTTGTGGCGGGCGGGCGGTTTCCCCCGGGCCTGTGAGGCTGTCTGCTCTGTCACCCCGGGAATTTGCCACTGCAGCAGGATTCTTGTCTGCAAAAGAGGTTTAGTAATGGACTTGAAATGCACAGGAGGGCGGCCCTGGGGTGTGATAAGGAGGCTCTCTCCCTGCGCTCCTGCTACACCCCATAAACATCAGCTGATTAAAGTGCCCTTATGCCCTCACCTCTGTCCCCCCGAATCTGAATATGTCACTGTCTCTCGGTGAGGCCTGGCCAGGCCTGAGGTGTTTTGGTTTTCATTTAAGTGGTGGAAACAAGGCAGGTTCTTTGTGGTGGGCATTTCTTAGAAACCGTATATATTTTATCTGCTTTAACACAGGTGAACTGGTGGTGAGACATTGAGGAGAGGATTTACAATTTTTTAATTGAGTTTTGAATCATGGAGACAATATCTGGATTCATTAAAAATTGGAATAAAAGATTTGAAATTTCTAGTTTTACAGAGAAGTTCTGTAGTCAGTGCTTATGTGCTTTTTCTACCGTTAAGTGTTAGCTTCCTTAAAAGGTTTTAATGGTCTTATTTTACTATTAAGTTAAATAAGTTACTGTGTTAATATGCTAATAGATTCAGAAGCCAGTATAGTTTTTGCCTGTTACATCATCAAAATGATTCATTCATGAAGCAGAAAATTCTTTTCCTACACAAAATTCTTTTCAATTTGAACTCGCAAGCAGCATGACCCTGCCAGGCTTTTCAAAGCCTGTGATATAAAACTGACCTAAATACAATCTTACTCAGGGCACAGCCCCCGCTGTGGATGGGAATAGTGGCCAAGATTTTATTTATTTCACTAAAAGATGCGGAGTTCAGCTTTTAAGATATCCTTCAGAAACAAGTCAGTAAACCAGTTTCCTGTCACTTTCTCATTTTTCGTAATGAACTCTCTTTTATTCTTTTTCTGGACTCTTTTTATTTTAGTGTAATATACATATCTTCCCAAATAGAAACTCTATTAAATGCTCCCCCCTCCCCCCATCCCACCCAGGTCCTGGCAACCACCCTCTACTTCCTGTCTTTGAATTTCACTCCTAGGGACCTTGCTTAAGTGGAATCACACAGTATTTGTCCTTTTGTGTCTGGCTCATTTCACTCAGCATGGCCTCGAGGTTCATCCATTTTGTAGCATGTGTCAGAATGTTCTTCATTTTTAAGGCTGTTTCCTCTGGCAGGTACATTTTAATTTCATTTTGTCTCTCATGCCGAATCAGAAACTTTGAAAATGTTCTTCTGACAAAGTGAAGATGGTCCTTAAACTGTTAAGGAATGATTGTAGCCATCACCTTGCGTGTTAGGGTCTCAATAACCAGAGTCACCTTTTGAAGGACTGTATGATAGCTACAGTTACAATTTCCAAACAGTGTTGCAAGATCGTCTTTTAGGTCGTCACTCCTTTGAGAAAGTCCTACCTGTCCCCTTTTCGGTGGTGGCGATGGGTTCTCAGAGTTTCACCTTGTAAAGTACATACGCATAAGCCTTTCTTCACGTGAGTTGAACTAGGGCCACCCCTCAGGTGGCCGGGAGGAACCTGGGGGCCTGCTCACAATTGGATATGGTACTTCTAAGGCTGCTCGAGAGTATCTAGTTTTTGTTATTGTTTTAAGGCACTGCAGACGATGCTAAAACTGAAGTCTCCACCAACAAGCTCCACAGATGTGCCCTTGAAACAAAAGGTTGTGTTGCTTAGAGTCAGGCCCAAGCTAGGCATTTTGTCAGGTGGCTTCCTGCAGTTTGATGTTTCACAACAGGATTGAGAGGCAAACATTTACCTAGAAAGGTGGGTACCTCTGAGTAGTAGGGCTTTGGGGCTCACACCAGATCCCTTGAATTTTTGCTGAAGTATTTTTGATTGATTTGTCTAAACCGAGTCAGTGGATGGCTTAATTCATAAAACAGTACAAATGAAATTTATATTTATTTGCTGCTTTCCCAGCACTGCTTTTCCAGCCACCACTCCAGCCACTCATGGAGCGGGGCACGGGGAGCCTGCACAGATGGGCGGGCCAGACCTTGTCCTCGGGGAGCTCAGTCTGGGACCTGAGCCCAGACACAAGCAAGTGCTGAAACAGGAGGAGGACCACTCTGAGTCTCTCAGAGAGAGAGAGAGAGAGAGGCTTAGGTGAAGGACGACAATGAAGAGGAAACCCATCTGATGGGGACGTGATGCCTCACTGAGTCTTACTCAGGCCCGTGGGGAGGACGGGAGCCGCCTGGGCGCTCCTGGGGAGGGTGGTGGCCCGCTGCCTGGGTCTGCTTGCCTGCGGCCGCTTTGGGGCCCCACTCTTGTGTGACTGGTAGGCAGGCTTCCGGGGAGGATGGTCTGAGGTCCTCTGCTCGACTGGACTTCCTCTCACCTGGGGAGAGGCGTGGGGGTTCTTTCCCAGGGACCTGGCTCAGGGAGCACTCTGTGTCCAGAGTTCAGGACGCCCCGTGAGGCTCCTTCCTGCTTCCTTCCGTCCCCCCACTTGCTTTCTTCTCTGCGATGGAAAGGGGGCATGGGGAGTGAGAAGGGAAAAGCCCTGCAGTCAAGTTCAGGAGTGAAACCGGTTGTGTTTAAAGGCCAGGCTCGCAAAGCCATTTTCTGAGGGGTTTAGACCCGGACCGCCTCTAAGTGGTGCCTTAGCCTCGTTCATCAGGTGTTGGTAGGAGAGGCTGTAATATGAAAGTAGATTTTCCCTTCATTGACAAACTCTAAAAGTGTGCTCAAAAGTTCTGCCCGGTGCCAAACATTTAAGATAACTCCTGAGATGACCTTGGCACTCTGGGAATACATAGCGTTTCCCACTAAATATTTTAGCAGGGGCGGAATTTACTGAGTATGCTGAGACATTTTTCTTCCCTCCTACCAACTGAGGAGGACGGATACACGGGATCTATTTTCTGTACACTCCTCCTTCACCGCAGGCAGATGGTCAATTAGGTAGCTCAGATTTTCCCATGTGGCAGTGGCCGGGATTAGTCATTTGTCATCGTCACACTGTAAGGCACAATGAGTCTGTTTGTACATTCATTCCTTAGTTCCATGAGTGTCAGCTGTCCTACCATGCTAGCTGTCGAGGCTTCGGAGATGAGCAGACACAGAAATAGTCCCCGTCATCATGGATGTACAATCTGGTGAGGGGGACAGATAAGGTCATAAAAAAAACTCGTGTACATAATGGCGGGAGGGCTGGTGGCAGTTGGGCGAAGTGCCAGTCAGGGGGGTCAGGAAGGCACCCCAGGAGGTGGTGACCAGGCCGAGCAGTGTGCAGAATGGAGGGGCCTTCCCTGGGTGAAGGAGGAGGCAGGGAACAGCCTGTGTGGAGAGACTAGGATGAGGTTCCCAACGGGGACCAGCTATGCAGTCTTCCTTATAGGCCCTGATCAGGCATTTGGGGGCTTACCTCAGGGAGAAGCCTGAGGTCAGGTGGCCTGATCAGATTTGCCTTGAAGCTCACAAAGCAGCTGCAGCGTGAGAATCAGTAGGAGGCAGCTGGGAATAAGAGTGGAGATGGTAGACTATCAGAGCAGCCCAGGTAAGAGGTGGGGATAGCTTGGCCTCAGGTGGCTGCTGTGTGGATGCAGAGGAGTGGCCATATTTGGGAGCTCTGAGGGAGGTAAACTTGATAGGACTCTGTGATGGATGGATTGGATGTGCAGGGGCAGAGGGCGGTGCCGAGGCTGGCCTCTGGAGCCTGGCCTGCAGAACTGGGTGGCTGGCGGTGCCATTCCTTCACCGAGATAAGGCACCTGGAGAAGGACCAGGCGTGGGAGGGAAGGTCGAAGGTTTGGTTTCCACAGTTTGTTAATGAATTTGTAACTGGTTGATGAAAAAAGTCCTTGCTTTCTTTCATAATTAGAATAGAACTGCTACCTCCCAAAGTATGTACAAGTACCGGACTCAGCAAGCGACAGTGGTTTTAAATCCACATAAACTCAAAGTAATCCAACAGCTTCTTAACGTTTCTCTTGAGTGTCCGTACACACTATACACACACAAAGTTAAAAGTTAGGATTGATTTAGCACGGTGATATCAAATTTTGGTGCATGCAATTAATTACCTGGAGACTGGGGTTCCTGGGCCCCTCATACACGCTGCTGAGTCCCCATCTCCACGGCCGGGCAGGACTCGGTCCCTGTGCTTTAAATAAAGCTCCCCAAATGGTCTGGGTGCACCCCAGCGTTCGGGAACTGCTGATTTCATAGGAAAGGGGCAGATTTTATATATTCCTATCTCCTGGACCCCAACAATGCAGTGAAGTCCCCTCCCCGGGGGTGGCCTGGAGTTCGTGAGTGAGCAGAGACCAGAGGCCAGTGCGCTCATGCTCTCCGAGCGTCCATCCCAGCCGACGCTGTCACAGGGAGTGGATGCAGTCACCTTCTTAAAGCTGGGGCAGGGAAAAGGAGGTAGCTGGATGGGTATCAAACTCGAGAAAGACAGGGCCAGCTAAGATGTGTGATAGCATCTCTCCGATTTGATCTCCTCTCTGCGGGGAGTCTAGTTGCAGGGCTCTGGCAGTGACCAGTGGGCTCTCAGATTTTGGCTCTTTGTTTTTAAAGGGGGAAAAGGGCAGACATTTCCTGTTAAACGGGCTGGCAAGAAAGATTCTGTTCCTCTTTTTTTATTTCCCCCTCTTCCACATTGACCTTTCTCGTTACTGCCCTAAACAATAGCCTGACTTATAACTAAATGTGGAGTCGTTCTATTAATATTTACAGTTTGGAAAAGGAGACTGTCACTATTCTTAGCGAATTATTGTAAGTTTTAATTTTTTTTTTTTACTTAAACTTTTGTGTGTCTTTGGCAATTTGGAGATTCTTAGGATGATTCAATACACCTGCTTTCTTACAGTCTTTAGACGTTTCAGCTCTCATCTGAAGCAATGAAATTCACAGCCCGCTTTCGACATCAGTGAATACATTGAATTATTCCTTAAGGGTTCCCCAAATTCTCCAGTTAGTTTGTAATTTAAGCACTAACCATGTTTGCCACTGCTAATTAAATAGGGAGTGTTTATTGAAAAGACCAGAAGGTAGCATTATTTTCCTTCTAACACGCTTACCATCCATGCCTGTGGATGTAATGATGAGCTTATTCTAGACTTCTGTACATAGTTTTTTAAAGGAAAGAAACAACATTGTGCTGTAAGGTGACTTAGAGACTTTTGCTTAAAATGCAATACTTAAATATATGGTTAATGTACACAGTTTTTCCAAATAAAAATGTAAAGAGCCATATAAAGTTTTATTATTATTTAACTTTGGCAGGCTGTTTCACTTTTGTGGGCCTTAATTTTGTCACCTGTAAAATGGGAGTAGAGTTTTTAAGTGAAAACAATGTTACATAAAATAAACAGAGGCAAAGTTTGTATCTATGAAATTCAAACAATGTATCTTCAGGTACTGTAAGCTTTGTGATTTCTTGTCTACTCCCACCCCCGCCCACTCCTGGGAATTCACTTTACAAACTGTTCAGAGTCAACTGCAACTAAATCTAAGGGTGTTGGTTCCCGAATTGCTACAAACCAGGTAAAGTCTGTCAGCTGGCCTTCTGAGGAAAACAGCCCCGTGAACTGTTGGGGTTATTTAGTGAAAGGCAACCCTACCTCCTTTTCATCCTCCATGTCTCCTAGGAGTCAGAATTCTCTTAATAGGCCACCTGGGCTCACTCCTTATTATTGAAGCCCTATTATTGTGCCCTAGGTGCTGGATTATACAAATAAGGAAGGCGGGTTTTGCCTTCACGGTTTTCTCCGCCTGATAGGGGAGGCAGACAGGTAAAGAAAGAATTACATCGCAGGATGATAAGTGCAGCAAGAGAGGCACGTAGGGAAGATTAAGTGCCCCAGCGAGCCAGGGAAGGGCTCCCAGCTGGCGAGATGCCTCGGTGGGTGTCGAGGGCTGCATAGGAGCTCACCAGCACGCAAGGGCAGAAGGACTAAGGCAGCGGCAGTGGGTCAGCGCTGTTTTCTTACGTGGTCATGATTCACATTCCATTCTCTAAGCCCTTTTTTTAAATACTGGGTAAATGGTGATGCTGTCTCAAAGGACATGGAAACTGCATTAACAGTTTTCTTTTTAAGACAAAACAAAATACCTATTTGAGAAAACAAACCTTAAAAGCAAAATGAAAATTTTCTGACCTTGACCCAACTTTTATTGATAAAGGACAAATACCATCTAAGAATCAAACTGCAATAACTAAATGTATCACATTTTGCTTACCTTTGTGTTAAGTTTGAAGTCACTTTCCATGCCCTAATTTTTTTTTCTATTTTTGCTTGAGAGAAGTTTAAAATTGTCTATATCAAAAAAAAATTGTTGTTTCAGGTATTGTAAATAATCGTTTTTACTTTAAGATGGGGTAGGCAAAGTCCAAATCTGGCCGTGGCCTGTTTTTATATGGGCTGCCAGCTAGTGATAGTTTTTATATTTCTAAAAATTGCTTAAAACAACAGGAAAAATTATATACAACAGACACTAAATATGGCCTGCAAAGCCTAAAATGTTTATCTGATTCTTTATAGAAAAGATTGCCAACCCTTGCTTTAGGATAAAAATAATTGTTAGGTATTTGTTATACCTTGTATATATTTTATGACTAAGCTAATAATATTTGGAAGCAGATCCACCCCGTTGGTTCTAATTTAAAAAAAAAAAATCAAGAGGCTGTGTGAATCGGGCCCTGTATTGTGGAAGGTCAGTAAGGAACAGGCGCGTAGTTGGTGCTGAGGTCAGATTTTCAACAAGGCTGGCATGCTGGCCAGCCGTCTGTAGAGAAAGTGGTAGCATCTGGTGTCATACTTGCTAAGCCATGCCATAATGACATCTTTGTTGGCATATGCTAAAAAGAAGTAAACTGTACTGGGTATTTGAGTTGGAAGGTGAGTGTGTTACATAAATGAGTTGCTTTTTTTTTTTTAATCATTGACAATTTAAATTTTACTGTTGATCTATTATAGCGTGTGTATAAAAACCTGTAGATGGTTTTATAATTCAGTCCCTAATTTAGACCAGTCTACCTCGCTGTCCACCCTGTACCCCACTTCATTTTATTTTACAGAACTTATTTCTGCCTGTAATGACATTAAGTACTTGTTTCTTTGCCTTCTGTCTCTTCCTGGCCACAAAAGTGGAGAGGCATAAGTGGTTTGGGGGGAAAAAAAGAAAACATCAGTATCTGCCTCTGGAACAACCTTTGAATTCTTGCTGTATCGGCGGATACATACAGGGAGGCTAACAAGGGGGCACACCTGCTGCCTCGTAGTGGGTGCTCTTGGGCGAGCTTCTTAGCCTCCCTGTGCCCTGCCTCTTCCTCTGGGACTTAGGACGGACAGGAAGTTCCTGGCCCTGTGCCTGGCTCTGTCTCTCTTCTCTGTCACCACAGAAGGCAGAGTAAATGTAGAACTCTACTTGTTACTACAGAACATCAATCTGATTAAATAAACTGTCATTTCTCATGACAGGCTTTTTTTTTTTTTTTTCCTGACTTAGGCTAAGAATACCATCAGTTTCCCCCTACTTTTTGTCCTGCTGTTGCCCTGCCCGCAATGTAAATCACTCACATCCCTCCATAAAACATATTTGTTCATTCAACAAATAGAGTACCTACTTATGTGCCAGGTTTTTGAGTCCCGGGGACACGTTGGTGAACAAAAAGAAGGAGATACCTACTTTCAAGCAGCTAATGTAACGGCAGGGAGTGATGGGAGGGCTGCTGTCCGTGTCCATCCAGTTTCATTTGCCAAGAGAGAGGGGCACTTTTGTTCTTTCACTCACTTGTTGGATGAAGAGTTAAAACCTCTGGGCAGAGTGACTTATGAATGAGCAGAGTGTGACATCTTGTCTGGTTTTTGTTCTTTGATCAGTCACTCTTGCATTGGACAATGAGTCAAGATGATGTTTCTCCAAAGACCTTGTCGCAGACAGTTTGCTGATAAGCGTGTCATCATTTGCTATACGCATTTAGATTCTTCCATCATTTCTCAGGCGCTGAGGTTCAGGGAAATTTGTTCTTTTTGAATAATATTTTGTCTACCACACCATGACCGCATCTGTAGATTTCTTGGAAAATAGATCTTACAGGGCTATCCAGTCTTGCTCCTTATGTTTTTAAAGAACAAATTGAACCACAAACCATTTGGTAAAAGCTGAGAACATAAATATTAGTTGAGAACCACCTCTTTATTAAATATATTATGCATGTTAGTATAGTATTCTTATTAAGGTGTTTCTTTGCCTTGGTTAGATAATTACGGATGTTGCTTCTTGTTCAAGTATCTGCTTACATAATACATTGCTATTTGGGTGAGACTATTAGTGGGACTTAGATGGGGTGATAGGGTGGGGAGCACTTGATGTTTATTAAGAAACTGGCCAAACAGGGCAGTTTGGAAATACATTATGATGAGAAGCCTGCCAAATGCATAACATGATTTGAGTAAATCAGCTGTAAAAAGATATTTTTGAGGCAGTTGGGGAAAATTGAATACTGACTGAATTTTAAATATTAAGGAATGGTTTTTAATTATATAGTGAGTGGTTGTGTGTGTGGGGGGGTGTCTGTTAGGGCCACAAACAGAAGTGTTTACAAGTGAAATGATATATATGGTGGCTAAAATAATAGCAGCAAATTTTTTTTTTTAAACTGGTGCAAAGAGTGCACGGATCAAGAAAGCGAGAACGTCGGAGCTGGACCAAAGTGCATGGGAGCTCGTTCTACTGTTTTCTCTGCTTTTGTGAAAATGTTTCAAACTTCCCCCGCCAAAAAAAAGTTTGTCTTTCCGAAACACATCGTAAGTGTGAAAGAGACGCTGCTCCGATTCGAAATCGCCGACTGCTTGAGTCTAGTGCGGGGGAAGTGGGAAGGGGCGCCCGCCTCCCCTGCGGTCTGGAGTCCTGGCCCCAGCCAGGGCCTGAGACCTGGCCCCAGCAAGGCTGCCCTGCCTGCTGGTGTGAACCGGCGAACCTTCTCCATGGATCCCTGGGGTAGAACCACAGTTTCTGGAGAGACCTTTTGAGTTCCGATCAGTGAGTGACTGATTGAATCCCCCTGGGGCCCTCTCTCACCCTCCACACACCTTCTATTAAGGGCGATCTCTAGTCAAAATCGCAGTTGACTTGGAAACACACAGAACTGTTTGTTCTCAGCCAGTTCCACTCTGACTCTTCATTCCCACGATTTTTTTGGGGGGGAGGGGGGCGGGGAGGATGGGGAGAGTGCTGTGACCCGACTGGAAATAGGTCATTGTCTCAATAGCAGCATTCTCAGAGCTGAAAATTGGAAGTGAGCATAATAAATGTGGGCCTTACTGAGCAGAATTTCATGCAGCCATTTTAAGAGATCAGTACTTGTAGTCTGCGTAGTCTGTGGCGGGGGTGGGAGGAGGTGAGACCTGCAGGAAATGCAGCAAACGGACAGGAGCTGCAGAAGCTGCAGGAGTCGGGTGGGTGATGGGACTATAAATTCATGCCAGGGCGTCTTGCTCCCATCAAGTGATTATGCACATAACTATAAATCCCAGTCCGGATGCTATCTACTTTATTGTGACAAAGTATAAATTAAAGAGAGGTTTTTTTTTTTGTTTCCCCAGTTTAGTACGATTTCCAAAAACACAGCGTGGTTTAAAAGCTTAAGTTTTATCGAAGTTTGCTTATTCAAGCAAGTTTCGTAAGTTTACTCATTTAATTTGGATTAAAAAAACTCTTTGTGTCTTACTGTCTATTTTTGATAGCAAAAAAAAAAAAAAGACTTCTGGATAAAGTTCAAATACATTCTGTCTAAAGTTCTTATAGGAGAAATAGTCTTTCAACACTGCAAAATATTACTGTACATGTGATCTTAACTAGGGGCAAAGATTTATATTAGAAATGGCACAAGATTTAAGTATGGCCTATTTTATATGTCCTTCCCTAAAACAACAGGTTAGTGAAGGAGTTATGTTGTTTTGACATTTTCGTTCTTTCATAGGCTCTCCTGCCCCATAGATGAGAAAGAAAAGACCCTTGACAGACTTCTAAATTTACAAAGGAAATAGTGCATTTTGGGTAGGTAGTGAAGTTTAGTCTGTAGGTCTTTAATATCCTATGTCTTATGAGCATAGAATTAAAAACCATTATAGCATGTGATAGCCATCTTGGCCCCATCCCTGACTTTTGTCTTTTATGGGATCCTAAATTTGTGTATATAATTCACTTCACTTTTCAGCGAACTGAGTTGGTGCTGAAGTAGGTATGACACATCTAGTAAAACAAATCACGCGCTACAGACCCAAGATTTCCAGTTTATTAGATTAAGAGAAACCTTGAACTTGAACGATAATTTTTTTGACTGCCTTGTGGGGAGAAGAAAGGGATGTAGATTATTTGTGTTTTTGAAAAGGAATAGTTTCTTTTGTAGAGTGTAACATTCTTTGATTATTTCCCCTTTCCTATGTAAAGTGTTGTCTAAGCATTCTAATTAGTTCTCATATTAAAATTACACAGTGTATGCCATTCTCAGTGTGGGAGAAGTCAGTTTCTACTTAATGCTCACCAAAAAAGGATCTTAAAAGAATAGACAGTGTAATGGGTATCAGAAGCATTATTTTTACATACTACTAGCAGTTAAAAATGCCCCCCAGTGTCACTCTGTGGCACAGACTTGAAGCTTGGGTGAGAGTGACGATTCTTTCGTTTGTCAAACATCTGGAAAGCAAGTTCTTAACTGCTTCAGTTTCTTCCTCCCAAAAGCAATACCTTAGTCCGTGAGCAGTGGGGAGGACTCAGCACAGACCGTTCTCAGCCTGGTTTTATTGTAGAAGAGACTGACCTTCCTTTTAATACAACTGTTCAGAAAGTTCCCGTCTAGCTTTAAGGTCCTGATTTTCTCTGGTTGTGATGAGCACAGACAGGACTGGCTGGTTGGCTTTTCGTTAAGCAGACTTGGTGACAGGAAGTGGGTCTGAGGGCAGGAAGTGGCTTACTTTCAGAGTCAAAAGGAGCTATTAAGAAAGGCTCGAGATTTCATTACATGTTCTTGAAATTGTGAGATGGATATTAGTTGATCTGGGCACTTCCTTCTTATATGTAATTTTACATAATTTTTCACCCTGGCATTTGGAATTACAAACTTCAAAAAGTTAAAAGCATTGAGAGATACAACTTTACAAATGACATTTAAGAGCTATACAAATATGAATATTTTTAGGGGCTGATTCCCAGAAGCTGAGAAAGTTGTAAACCTTTCTGGGGCTGTTTCCTCAGCCTTTAAAAGAAAGTCAGAGTAGGATAACTTTATACCTCTCACCAAGCAGCACCCTTTCAGTTACCCTACAAAATAGTTATACCTTGTCACTATTTTAATTGTTCTACTGATACATATTTCACGTGAAGAATAATATAAAATGTAACATGACAGAGCTGAAACAAACGTTACTTGGAAATTCAAGACCTGCTTTTATGTTAATACTCGGCCCTGTCGTTATCCACTGCATATTAAGAATTTAGGTTTTAAGTTGTAAGCTTCCCCTAAGGGTGGTGGAGGAGAGCAGTTTAGAAAAGAAGGCGAGGGCACTAGTGTTAATTTTCAAGAATAAGTTACCCTCAGAATTCCTTAAAGCGGTGTTGTATTCTCTGTTAAATGAGGTCAGTGCCCAAAGCCCCGACACTCTTGATGCTGTTTTGAGGAAGAGGCGTGGGGCTGAGCGGGGGCCTGGCACTCCCACCCCCATTCCTCCAAGTTCAAGTTTATACTCACATTTCCTAAAACCAAATACATAAGGACCATGCTTTAAACTGAACGGAGAAACTCTATTAACAGCTGCGTGGCTTATGACTTCAGTTGGCTCATTTGAAGTTAAATTCTGCAGTTCTGACCTTGCTTTTCATTAGTAATTTGCACCCTGGCAAACACTAACTGAAGGACTACCGTTTTACAGCCCCGCCCAGGGGTGGGGTGGGGTGGGGGGCGGTGCTGTTAGTCCAGAAGGATTATGACGTAACCTGAGACACTAGGTTGTGGTAGGTTAATTTAGTTTGTTGATATATACTACCTACAGAGAATTTAGAGTCATTTTATTAACTTATTAGCTGTCAGCATCGTCCACTTGTGTCCCAGCTTGAATTTTCCTGTGGGGGCAGGGAATACCAGCATCATAGGAGATGGAGTTCCCTGGAGATCTGTGACGGCCACCAGCAGACCAAAGGGCCCCGCCACTGACACCACCCAGTCCTTAGATTTTCGGAACTTCATATTCCCAGAAATGTTATTCCTAGGAAGGTTATAGGAATAACAGAACTATGGGCAGGCACTCTGACCTTACAGGAGTTGTCACAAGTGGACTCTCGTCAGCCCTAACATTTGATGGTTTTATTATTCCCATTACTAGGCAGTAAAAGACGAGACTATTATCTTACTATTGTGTAGTTATATGAAAACTCTCCCAGAATATGAATTTTCTATCCTATCCATCTGTCTCTGTTCGTTTGTCATGCTACAGACAAAATAACACACGGAATTTTTAGCTGAATCACCTGACAGTTTTTGTTACATTTAATTCCACAGACTTTCGCAAGATTTGTGGAGGTAGGTGACCAGTTTTTTTTAGCATCTGAAGGTTTTTCTAAGCCAGATGAGCCAAGTTCTTCACCTTCATTCTCAATTTCTTTACCTCAGGAGACAATGAGTAAAATGTGATGTGATTGGGTATGATTTAAACTTAAGATACAGATGAGCTGGAACGAAGGAATAGCAATATAATAAGTTATTATCCACTAGTTTACAGATTTGCCATAGGGCTAGTTTATTAGTAAGATATATTTATGCTATTATTTCCACCTTCTCTAAAGGTCAGTAAACCTCAAAGAGTAGTGTTAAGAGCTGGAGCTTAAACATTTATTCCTAGGATTTCTGACTTGGAGCTCAGCCTACTTTGGAACATGGTGACATATGGGAACATTTGAGAGACGGACCCTTGCCTCCCACATCTTGACTGATAAGTGGTGTTGATGTCTTTCCCATGTTAATATGGACTTTCTTCCATTTAATTAAAAATTTTATTTTAATGTCCATATTTCTATTTTATTTGTCTTCTCTCTGTACAATAATGTTTCGATATTTTGCTACTTTCCCATAGAAATATACTGGTTTTTATTTTGGCCTCTCTGTCCTTAAAATAATTGTGTACAACAGGGTAGTTTGTGGACTGCCTTTCTTGAATAAAGAACGATTGGATACTTCTAACTATATGCTTATTAGAAACTATGACAATGTAAAATGGTAATTGGATTTTTGATGGCAACTACTTCTATGTAATGTTGTTTCTATAAAGTGTTACTAGGAGTGGCATTTCACATGTAACTAAGACAAACACTCATTCTATATGATAGAAACAAAGTTATCTTTGAGTTGGTGACACAGAGGGAGAAGAGCTAAAAAAACATCCACTTGGCCTTTGGGGCTTTCTGACTTTGCCTGCCTTGGCTGAAGTCACGCCTCTGCATTTCTACACCAAGCTGCTGAAGGTTTGCTAAGTGGATTACTGGTAATGTTTTACAGAGGTTGGCTATTTGTTAGCCAGCATTCGTGAACAGTGACCACTGTGTGTCATAGCTAATGCTATGATTTACTGAGTGGGAGTATTCTTCATAGAGACTGATTTTTATCTTAAAGATAAAGAGATGAGGATATGGGGCGGGGGGAGAGAGTGGTGAGTTGGGGGAGGGGGAGAAGTAAAACAGGGACCAGTCTGCTGCGAGACATTTCACATAAGACAAACCTGCCTCCGGGAATTGAGGTCTATACTAGTGAGGGACACTTGGTGAAGATACTTTCACATAATGGAGTGTATAAATCGGAGCAGGTAACATACAAATCTTGTCAAAAGGAGTGTGTGGTGGGGGTCGGGGGGTGGCTTTTGATTGTTTAGGATGCTGCCTCCTCCCCCGAGCACTGGCTGTCACACGGCCTCACCTGTGAGCCAGGGAGAGCTGTAGGTTTATGGGGCCCCTTCCAACTTCCTGAGTCAGACTCAGCCCCAGGCTGGGAAACTGTTTCAGCTCGCTCTCCAGGTGATTCTTTTGCATTCAAGTTAGGGAACCACTGCCTTAGAGGAGCACGGAGGCCCCAGGGAACAGCATATAAGGTGTGGCTGGCCATATTTCCTAAGCAATTACTATGGGACACCAGACTTCATAAAACATGTCTGGGATTGCCACGTTTCCTTGTGCAGCAGCAAACAGGGCTCTGGCTAGGAGTGGAGAGGTGGGGAGGGATTAAATCAATCCGAGAAAGTCCAAAATATATAGTTGATGATCAGTTAAATACTTGGGGGGGTTTTGGTACTTAAATGGAGTGCCAGCTATGGTCTGTTTGGCACCAGTGTAGTTAAATACATATATGACAGAAGACTTAGTTTCTGCTTAAAATCTAAGGGGAAATGCTGAACAAGAGCCTCCTCAAGTCCTTTAAAGTGAAGAGGTCGTCTAGAAATCGTGATGGCCAAAATTACTTCTGGCTTTGGGAGAGAATGGGCGTCGGAGGGCGGAGTCAGTACTTCCTATTGTGTTCAGGTTGGTCTGTCTGGCAGCTGCTGCCTTCTTCCTGAGAACATGTAATATTTTCATTTTCAACTTGAAAACGGTAAACTTAAACTGCATTTTAGTTTTTAAAATGTTAATTTTCTTATATCCTGGTTTCCCCCCTAAATTTTTTTTATTCTTATCAGTTCGAATACCAAATTGACCACAGTCCGGTTCAAAAGTAGTAGATAGACAAAGTGATAAAGCTAGACAGTGGAATATTATTTGACAATAAAAAAGGAATGAAACATTGATAGATGCTACGACATGGATGAGTCTTGAAAACATTATGCTGAGTGAAAGAAGCACATCACAAAAGATCATGTTCTATAATTCTTTTTATATGAAATTTCCAGAATAGGGAAATCTGTGGAGACAGGAAGTAGATTTGTGGTTGCCAGGGCTGGGTAGGAGAGTAATAGGGAGTGACTGCTAATGGGCATGGGGTTTCTTTTTGGGGTGACGAAATGATCTAAAATTAGCTGGTGGTATTGGTTGCGTAATTCTGTGAATATGCTAAAAACCACCGGGCAAATGGACAAATCTTATGGTTGTAAAAATTATTTTTCAGCAAAGCTGTTATAAAAAAAAAATACCTAACGACAACATGAAAAACAAAATACAATATTGTCTTTGTAATTTTGTAATTAAGTGACCCCAACTAGCATCTGAAAAACCTTTTATAATTCATTCGTTATCAGTTGTGAGAATTTTTCCTTGACACGCTCCCGTTTTTTCTTCCCGCATTTGTGGGAGAAAGTTTGTTGTATCTACTTCCTGTCAGAGCCTTTCTAAGCATTTGGAAGGTCTTATCCAAATATTTGAAAGCTGTTAGAAGTTGCTGAAGTGGCACCTTCGGAACAGGGCTGGAATGTTGGAAAACAGCGCTGACATTTTAAATGATTATGAAAGGTCAAGCTTTGCATGTAATCTTGGTGGTGCTTGGATAGTTAGACTAATTTTTGAGTAAATGCAGGTGTGATAATATAGGGATTACTTTGTTATCACTAAATCCACTGCCTGGAATTCAAACATTCAAGTGTTACTATTTGAATTTCTCTTTCTATTTTAAATGGTTTTCCTGATTCTTGAGTTGAGTACATAGGAAAATCACTACACACTTTTCCCCTCTACAGTGTTCTGGCTGCTAAAATGAAGCCCGGTTGCTTGTCTATACAGTTCGTGAAGGAATTGGTCTTGAACTTTTACCTCCTGTCTTGTGCTCTTTAGTACAGTTTGAATTTATTTTGTAAAAAGTGTAATTGCAGAGGTCATCTTAAACCGAGTTTAAATATTTCAGGAGGAAGCGGACACTTCCCAAAGGAAATACTCTCAAATATTTATTTACCAAAATGAGGGAAATAATGGAGGGAGATAATCTCACAGCCAAAAATTCAGCAGTCAGCATGGATTAGAAGTCAAATATAATATTTCTTGTTAACTCAGTGTCTTCTTTTACATCTCTCCGGCTCTTAGAAGGCATTTTAGATATACCATTTTGATCACATTAAACTGGGGAGACCCAGAATCTTATTTTCCAAAGTGTATTCTGAAAAATACTGGTCCTTTGGGATATTCCATGGAACAGAAACTTCTGTGGACAGAACAGGCTGGGAGGCTTACACTGAGGCCATTCTGGGCTGTCACAGTTTACATTAATGCAGCATAGACACTCAAAAGCCTTTCTGTTGAAGAAAAAAAAAACAGAACCTTAACTTCAGTGACCTCAAAATACCTCTGCGTCCCCTCCCCCCCAACGCGTCACCTCTTTGTCACTCTGCCTTTACAGAGAACTACACAGCCACTGACTTCGTTCAGAAGACACTCAGATAATTCTTAAGTTATAGAATGTCAAAATGAAGATCCCTTACAGACACAGTCGTTTCCAATTGCATACTGCATTTTACAAACAAGCAGGGGAAGTGGCCAGGTGAAAGGGGTCCTGCCCACTGGCCTGTCTTTGCTCCCAACTGCTAAGTTGCTTGAGGGAGTGAGCAGAGGGGACACTGGACTTACTTTGGTTTAGTAGGGTGAATTGTTATTGAGTTTATTTTTTAAAGGTTGATGTTTAATACCTTTTTATTGGAAAGAGATGTCGGTCACATTGGAGTAATAAGATCCGTACTTCTCTGTGTGTGTGTCTGCCTGGCAGGAGGATTACATCCCCCTCCAGGAAATGTGAAAACAGGTGTGAGCTTTTCTTTTGTCCATGAAAACAATCTCCTGGCCAGCTTGTAGCAGCCAGCTCGTTTCTCATGGGTCTTCCTGCTCCGTCAGCTTGCTTGCCCTAGAAGGAGCCGGCGTCGCTGGGGCGCTGAGCTCTTGCTTCAGAATTCTCACCTGGCCTCCCTGGACTTCAGACCTTAACATTTCAGAGCTGGAAAGGACCTCAGGGCATCTAGTCCAAACCTTCTTTTTGCAGACAAAGGGGCAGAGGCCCACAGAGGGGAAGTCACCTGCTTGAGGCCCTTGGTAGGTTACAGCACCACATTTGGAACCCGGACTTCACAGCTGTCACACTCTTGCCGCTGTTCAGTGGTCTGTGAGTTCAGCCAGTCGAACAGATCACTTGAGTGACTTTCAAAAACCCAGGTGCTTGGGACGTGGCCCAGAAACGTAAGAGTTTGAAAAGCCACTTTGGGGACCCTGATGGTTAGCCCTATTCCGGTGTGTGACACCTATGTGAGGTCCATACTGCTGCGTTAAGTCATAAGCAGCTCAAGGGCAGGGGAGGTCTGATTCCTTCCCCTGTGTCACAGTGCCCCACGGGGTGTCAGTGCCCACAGTCGGCATGCGATTGGTGTCTGTAGAGTGAGTGAGCCCCAAGGGATGCAAGGCGCCCACCAGCCGGGGTGGGGTGGGCTGGGAGCGGAAGAAGAATGAAGCTATTATGCTTCTTCGGTGTGTGGTGTGGTGGTTTTGAGCTGAGCTAATAACCTTAATAAGAACAGCAAATGCAATTTTTTAAAAAGTAGATCATTAAGCAGAGGTAGGATAGAGCGTATTATAGGTAGGTTCTCATTATCTTCATCAACTAAGGCAGAGGTAGGTTTATGCGTAATATTCTGGTATTAAATAATATATGCTATATGGTCAAGTGACCTGGAGCAAAATACTTGTGAAACTCTAGTCATTCTTCATGAAAAAAACCCGCACATTATTTTGCTTAAATTTAAGAAGTTTTACTGGCCAATTTTGTTCTTGTTTAAGAAATAAAACAGTTCATTCCTGTTTTTGTTGTTAGGCATTTGTCTCTTGCATATAATGATATTCTGGTAATAGATCAGAAACTTACCTCTCGTACTAAAGTGAAAATACAACTGGTCTAATAAGTGAGGCTACTGTGGGGCAAAAAAGGAGATTTTCTGCTAAATATGGTTGGTGTGAACAAATATGCATAATTCGTTAGAACCTTGTTTTCCCTGAGGGGTTGGAGCATCTTCAATGGCAAGTTTTCCTGACTTGTGTCTAAGATAAGTCATCCTCTGAAACTCCTGACATACGTGGTTGTAGAAAGTCCTGATGATTTTTAATCATCAGAGTGCTGGCTGAACTTCACATCTAAATTTGTTTATGAAATCCCATTATAAACAGCGGAGTATGATTATGTCTGGTTCCCTATATGTTCTACCATTTTAGAACTTGCAGTATGACTGTATCTCAGTCTCAAATAGTAGTATTTGGAAGGGAGACAAGAATTATTACATTATCTACACCGTAAACCACATGGTTCTTCGTGTGTGCATATGGGGCAGGGGATATAGGATACATGAGCAAAATTAAACTTTGATTACTACCACCCCCTCCAAACAGAAAGCAGAATGTTCACAAGGTTTTCAGTATTTGGCAAGCCTGAGATCAACCCTGCCTTTTGGGGGGTAGATTTTAAATGACTGACTGCCTCCTCTGTGCACACCCCTGCACCACACATTCCTATGTGATTTTGTCGCCCTCAGTGAATATTGCCTTTGAATAGACTGTGTGATCCAGGGGGAAGGACCGAGACGCACTGCGCATGCGCGCTCGCCTCGGCTCCGCGCACAGTTTGGGTGCGTGCGGTCTGCGTGGAAGCCTTTGGCGCTCTGGCTTTCTGTGGGGGCCGTTCTCACGTAAATCCCGTAAGACGGTGTAACCCCACTTTATTCCTGGGGCGCCGTTACCAGCACGAGCGCCAGCTTTCATCCCAGCATGCCGAGTTCACTGAAAACAACTGCTTACCGTGAAACCCTAACACAAAGGTTATAGAGTTGGGATTTAGATGTGTTTACTTAATTGCCAAAACCTGGCTTCTTTGCCATTTATACCCAAATATGCGTATCAATGGTCCCGTTAGCTGAGTAAATGTTTCATCTTAAACCTCGATGAAAGTTTATGCTGTTTTTCAGCGCATTATTCAAGAGCCATAAAGTTGAAAGTAGCTTTAATGGTTTTTCTAAACGTGGAACTAACTGTGTGACATGCCGTGGAGTAAGGCCGCGCTGTGCTGTGGTCCTTATCTGGGTGGGAGCCTCCCCTTTCTCCCAGAGAGCATTTGGAGGTATGCATGTGTGTGTGGGGGTGGGGGGTGGAGGGGGCGTTTAGATGTCCCAATGCCTGGGGCACCTGTGTTTGGTAGGCAGGCCCAGCGATGCTAACTAAATGTTCTACAGTACTGGACATAGTCCTGCTGAAGGAATGCTGGTGCTGCCCAGAATGCCAGGAGCACATCTGGTGAGAAACCGTAGTAGGGCAATGAGTAGTCAAGCGACATACACACCCATTAAGGCCATTGGTCATTCCCGTGTTGTTTAGAGCTCATGAGTTCTCTCATCTCAGCCTCTGTATCAAGATTGCTCTGTACACTGTGCCTGATACACACGTATATGGATTAAAATTCACTTGGAAATAAAGGAACTAAAGCAACCAAAACATACTCAGATAAAGATATTTAAAAGTAAGTAATGTAAGTTTTCTGGGATTGTGCCTAATACCAAACAACCCTCCCCAACAAAACACATACTTCATGTATATAGTGCAGTTGAGCTTCTTGTTAGAGAAAACCACTAAGACCCTAGATGTACAGAAATAAATGCAAATATATAGAAATGATAGAGATTTTTAAGCAAATGTGGGGAATGGGACATAAAACAAGGGTTATTTTCCATGGAATGAGATAACTATGTACATTAAGCGAATGTCTTATAAAAGTAGGAATATATTAAGATTTAAAAATATATCTATGACTGTCATTCAGTTTTAAGAATAATATATTGTATATTTGACAAGTTATCAGAAAAAAGATTGTGCATGCATTATATATGAATATATACATATATTGTTAGAGTTAACTTGATTTTGTAGTTTTAGGGTGGGTTTCTGAAAATAATTCTGGTGTATCCCCAAATCAGAACTGGGAGTTAACTAATCTTTTGACAGGGCCTGTGGACAAAAGATTGAAGCCTCCAATCTTCGGTCCACAAATTGCTTCCTGTTGGCTTGTCTCAGTTTTATTTGTTATTGCAGTGCCGGAAGGACTTAACCTGATCTTTAAGTTTGCCATCTTTGTTTGAGGTGATATACCAGACTTTATGATTGCCTTTGGGTGTTGGAGCACATGAAAAGAAATCTGGAAAGGCCAGACCAACTAAAACCTAGCAAAATGGCCTGTTAGAACTGCAGGTAGTCAGACTAAGCCTTTGTGATGAGAGATGGAGTTAATACAGATTATGCAAACCTCACTACATTTAATCTCTAATAAATTCACTTTCTACATACTACTGGCTTATTATGTCCAACCTCAGTAAAAGTTTCAACTGGTTATTTGCTTTTTCAGAGTTGTGTGAACTTGGAGTCGAATGTGAACCTGATTCAGTACCTTAAAAAACTTAGGTTTTTATATTTTAATATAATCAAAAATTTAAAATATGCTTAATCTTGTTTCTTTTTGAGGGTTTCAATCTCCTTGCTAAAAAACTCATCCTGCTGATCTAGTTGTTTTTTCAGTTCCTGGAATTGTCGACATGAATTATTTTGGATCTCATTGAGTTTTTTCAGAAGTACCATCCTGAATTCTCTGTCATTTAAGTCACATATTTCTATGTCTTTAAGCTTATTTTCTGGAGGTTTTTCTCTTTCTGAGCTACTTTGTCACCTTGGTTGTTCATGGGGTTTAATGGACTGTTTCTCCGCCTGGCCATTAATGGAAGTGTATTCTGTGGTAGCTCTTATGTGCAGATCCCACGCTCAGACGTGCTCATGTGCAAGGTTGGGCGTTTTCTGTTCAGTTTTAGATATTCAGCTTATTCAGCTTATTTCAAGGGGAGAGATCTGGGGACGTCTCTCACTCCGCCACATTTCTGATGTCACTCCAAACCAGTTTCATTCACTGCAGAAAATATTTACAAAGCTCTTTGGCCACGGAATTGGAAACCGCCACTCTTGATGTTGATCCAAACATCCAGCAAGCCTGATTGTGTCTGGTTGTCCCTATTCACTTAATCTTGTTTCTCAGCAAACTTCTATAATTTATAGATTTGAGATGGGCGGGGAAACATTTTTTTAAGTCTCCGGAAAATTAAGCCTCATTTCACTGTGCTATAATATCAGAGAGCTCTTAGACTTCCTGGGTGTGTAGCAAAGTATCTCAGTTGTCTCAGTCTTGAGTGTCCGTGATCTGTAAAGACTAATTTCGTTCCTGAAGTCAGAACTAACATGTCGTGCCATGAACATGTGAGTGTGCCATGCTCTGGCTGGATACTTAGACCGCTGTCAGCTAAATATCAGTACAGTTAATCTGTCTTCATTACATTAACGTCTGTGCTAGGAAAAATTTAGCTCCAGCTCTCTATTTCACTTGAAAACTGGCGAGAAGCAAGAATTTCTTAATATTAAGCATTACAGTTGCTGTGTGGCCGTGGTATTTTCCTTTGGGACAGTGATATAAAGTAGATTTGTGTGTTTTTTCATACACTAGTAAGTAGATCTGGGTTTTCTCAAGTGATAAATTTGAAAACTATCTTGAAATAACTTTTTGAAAAACAAATAACTATGTTGCAACATCAGACATTTATAACGCCCTCCCATCACCACCACCTCAGTTCTCCGCTCTCTTGCTGTTCTAGTAATCCTTCCATTTTTGTATTTTATTTTCATCTTTTATCTAGGTCGATCTCAGGTATTCTCATTTATAGGGTACATACCATTTCGCTTGTCCCATTTTTAATTTTTGAAGCAATTTTCCATGTTTCTACTTCATGGAAATTACCACTTCAAATTACTATGTGATATCCTGTCTTCTTTGATGTGCATTTAGCCATTTCTCCCTTCACTATTCCAGTGGCTTCTGATGTCGTAAACATTCTGGCACATAGCTGCTTCTCTCTCCTTTCACTTACGCTACGGTCTGAGGGAGCAGGCTCACCACTCCACTGACTGACGTCTCACTGGGCTGCGGCGACGGTCGATACGAGATGGTGTGTGGAAAACACGCTAACAGCCATCAAAGTACTTTTGCAGAAAAACAGCTTAGACTTAAGTGTGAATGTACTTTAACTAAAGAAGAGGGTGTGCGTTTAAATCCAGACCATGTGCGTGTGCTGAGACTCATCAGCTCTCTCACCATCAGTGCTGTGTGTGTGTGGGGGGGGGGGCTAGCATGAGAATGGCTGTTGAAAAGGAACAGACTCTCTCGCCATATTGCAGAATGGTTTTGAGTTTATGTGGAAGGCTCAGATCATCAAGAGAAAAGTCATAATTTGTTTTATTCCGTTTTCTAGATCAACGTCCGCGTTACCACCATGGACGCAGAGCTGGAGTTCGCCATCCAGCCGAATACGACGGGAAAACAGCTTTTTGATCAGGTTGGTTGCTGCTGTGAGCTTTAGAGAGAGAATTCCCATTTAGGAAAATTTTTTGCGATATCCAGATAATTTTGCCTGCGAGGCATACTCCTTGGTCTGCCGCCTGCTTCTCTTTATAGAGCAGACAGATTTTCTGTCCTGCTACAGGATTCAACTGCCGTAGACAGCCCCCTGAGAGGGAATTTAGGCGACATCGGGGGCTTTCATCAGCACGGTGCCACATCCAAAGCTCTGGCCACACCCCCTCCCCTCCCCTCAGAGGTCCCCATGGTCACCGTGGCTGCTTCTTGCCATCTGGTCTGCGGGGCGGGGTGCAGTGGGGTTGGGACACTGCCCGAGGGCCCGACTGGAACCGAGCAGGCCACAAGTTCTGGGGTGAGCCTCTCCTGGCTTCCTCTAACTGTGAGCTCACTCAGGTGTCAGCAGACACTCGTCCCCGAGCCGGGCAACGTGGAGCACACCCACATTCCTGCAGATTCTCGTGACCGAGGGCCACTGTGCACTCGGCCCGAAGGGGAACGCAGAGCCTTTCAACAAGGGCAGCGAATCACCGGAAAGGCGGTGATCATTCCTCCATGGGACAGTTCTAAGCTTTAGAGAGAACGATGTCTGCTTTCTGGGCTCCGTAGATTCTGCTCTGGGGCCAAGAATTCAGTAGGGCCACTGGGCCGGCTGTGAGTGTACAAGTCTCTTGAGCCGTGTCTGCCTCCCCAAGTTCCCAGGGGAGGAGAGACGGTGTCCTGCCTCCTAGCCCCAAACCCGGACATTGGAGTGGTGCAGACGTAGAAAGCTGGAAGGTCGCGTAGTAGCAGATCCAGAAGCTGTATGTGGCCCTCCCGCCTGTCCCCCCTGCTCTGCAGCAGGCCCTGGGAGACGTGCATGGGTGACAGGGTGTGCACACTGCCGCCTCAGCAGTCGTGGCTGTCCCTGTGCCACTGTTTTGAGATCATTCCCTGGCTTTGCCTCACCCAATAAGGATCAAAACATTGACTGTTCTGGGTGGGGCTGACCTGAGGGTGAAATTCTAAAGGTTTCTCCTGAAAGATAATCTTGAGGTGAGTTTAGTGGAGCCAGCTGAGTGCCAGGTGGCGCAGTGCTTAGAACACAGAAGGAGTAGGAAGCCTGGGTGCTAGTGGGGGCTCTGCCTGCAGCCGCGTCCCTCGGTCACAGAGACCCTGGTTTGTAAATGTGCCCTCTGTGAGCAACCTTTTTCTAAAGCAGAGACGGGAAGCTCTGCATTAGTGTAGTTATAAGTTTCGATATATTGATCATCTAGCTTCCCTTGCCTCCATCTTCCATATTTCCTTCCCATGTTGCCTTTCGGAGATTGTGGGAAGAGGCTGTTAAAGAGTTTGCAGTACTTACACTGCAAGATATAGATGCCATTGTTTCTCACAAGACCCTCGTTTCTGCTCCTTGGGGACCCTCTGGAAGTGGGGGAGGGAGGCGTGGAGAGAGAGAGTGAGAGGCTTGCCCTGGTACCTCGTTCTTCTGTTTCGTTTCCATAGACTCTTCTCTGACTGCACACGTGTGTGCTAAGCGTGGGGCTGTGCACGTCACAAGCTATCTCAGCTTCTCGATTCAGGGAACCATTGTGACAGAGCATCGCATGTCCCTAAATGCTGAATAATCGTATCTAGTTTGGCGTTTGTGTTGGTTTCAAGCCAGGTGTTTTTCTAATACTAGATTAGCTGCTCAGCAGTAGAGTGGTGCTGGGGATCAGCAGGTGTACACAAAGGGACCCTGAGCTCGCCCGGTAAACAGGGGTTATTTAAAAACTAAACAGAGAAATCCAATCAGCGTGCCGAGTTTTAACACGCTCCTCATCCAGATTGTTCCGAAGCTCTCTAGTCACCCATCCACCATCCTGTAGAGCACTGTATTACACTTCCCCAGCCCAGAAAACATTCCCCCGAACCCCGAAGCCACAGAACAAGCAAAGCCCAGTCTCACTGTACCCCCCACTGCCACACTGTCTTTCCTGTCTGAACCGTCTGCCAGCCCCCAGGACAGGAAATGAGATTCCATACGGGTTAGAGTGAGGAGAAAGGGAGGAGTAGACGGATTCGGGGTCCCTCTGCGCTCCCTCTCCCCGCTTTCTCTCCCTTCTCCATCCGTGACGGGACCTGGAACTCAAACTTCTCTGATAGGGCTGATGTTTAATTTTCTTTTAGTTTGGTGTATCCCTAATGAAAAATGCCATGTAATCTAAGAACGCTGGGGTTGGAGCGGACCTGGAAAATGACCAAATCCGCATGTTGTAAACGAGGAAGCGGAGGCTCAGAGAGAGAAAGCAAATTGCCCAAAGTCACACAGCTAGCGAGGGCCAAGCACAGGTTGGTTCCTCTGCCTCTGGACCCCACTTACGCTTGCCTTCTCGGTGCGGGTGTTTCGTCTCCACTGCTGAAGTTGCTGAGGCGGCGAGGAGGTTCGGCCGTGTGACCTAGCGCCCTTGTTCCCACGTCAGAAAATGTTTTCCGACTGTCGCTTGAGACCTAACGAAGCAGACGAATGAAGTAGACGCACTTTGATCTTTTCCTTTCCAAAACCTGCCCCTTGACACCCCGCCAAGGCAGAGATAAAGGAATAGACCCACACGGGTGCCAGCTCTGCCTCCCTGGGGAGCGTGGCCACCGGTTAGGCTGAGGATGGCGGGAACGGTGAGTGATGCTGGGCTTCCCCAGCAGGATGTGCAGCTTGGTTGGGAGAATGGACTGCGGAGAGGAAGGTCATGCGATGCTGTTGTGTCGTTTGGGGGAAGCCACCAGAGTAGAAATAGGGCTTTGAAACTCTGAGGACAGTCATTCTGGAAATCAAGGGAGAGTCACACTGTGAAGATATGGCCGATCAAGGCACGGGGGACAGGCTTTGAGCGAGAGAGTGAGGGTCCTGGGTTCCTACCATGACGTGCTTCCAGAGTCCTGGGCCCTGCTTAGCAGATGGGGAAAGAGGAATCTGAGCCATGGCCCTGAAAACCCGCAGGGGTCAGACAGGGATGGGAGGGACGTCCAGTGGACGGGAAATCGTTCCAACCTGCCGCAGACCCAGGCTACGGCTGCAGCTGGGCACGTGATGTGGGAAGCCTCGGTTGGAGAGACGATAGTTACCTTGTATGTGAGCCTTTCTTGGTGCAACTTTGCAACGACCTGAAGAGTAAGGTAAGGGAGGTCTTACACCCAAAGGATGAGATGGAGGTTTGTAGGGAATGAGAAACGAGCAGAATTGGGCATAGAAAATCTGGTCCTCGTAGCAGCTTTATCTGCACTTAGCCACCATAAAAACAAGACACCGGGCTTCATAAAAGACGTGGGAGGGAAGCACT
The DNA here is from genome assembly GCA_028627145.1 of Eidolon dupreanum. Taxonomy (NCBI): domain Eukaryota; kingdom Metazoa; phylum Chordata; class Mammalia; order Chiroptera; family Pteropodidae; genus Eidolon; species Eidolon dupreanum. The sequence goes on along the minus strand of CM053502.1, from coordinate 169,520,722 downwards.
GTGTCAGAACCAGAATTTCTCCCGTGTCACGAGGACTCCTGGTTGCGCGCCTTCTGGGTGAATGAGGGGGAGGAGAGGGACGGGCCCGCTCTTGGCGTGGCATGGAGAGACGCCTGGAGCTCCAGCAGACATCTGGTCCCCAGCAGATGTGGAAACGGGCTCGGAGCAGCGGTTCCTTCAGACTTCCAGATTTTATTTTAAGCATGGGCTCCACGCACCTGCTTTATCATTTCTCGTGTGTCCAGTCCTCCCTCCCTTTAGGTATGATGGAAGCCATATGTTTGAAGAATGGTACCTTTCTCTTGAAAGGCCTAACATTGTGCGTCATGGGATTTAAAACCGGACAGCAAAGCTCTGGGACTCATTTTTGATGATGTTCGCCCAGTGACCACAGCAGGTTGCTTTTCTGTTTCCGAGACACATGAATAACCGGTTTGGGGCTCTCTGTAATGGACCACAGGAGACTTTCTAGTACTGTGGAGGATTTTCAAACGTGAAGTCCTCGCTGTGCCCTACGGTTGAATTCTACCTTCCGGTATCAGGATTTCAACTTTCCGGAGGTTGAAAGAATGCCTCGCGCTGCACATGTGTGAGGCCGAGCACTGCCCGCCCCCCTTCCGCCACCATCTGCCCCTCGCCTCTCCTGGACTGCTGACCCCTTGTCCCCTGTTACGCAGGGCCAACCCGCCAAGAGGCGGAAATGGACAGCCAGAGGAGGCCCAGGTCTTCTGCGCTTCATGTTGGAACCTTCCACCCCCTCTTTCACGTGGGCACACCTGACAGGTGACCTTCACACTTGTGACCCACGCTTGAACTGGTGTGCCCTGGGTTATGCCTGGTCCTCTGTGTGCTCGTGATCACACACCTGGTTGTCTTTACTCAGGAAGGCGTATGAGACAACAGAGGAGCAGGTGTGTGATTTTAAAAGGTCTTAAGATTTTGTAAGATTTAAGGTGAACCGTGAATCTGCTCGCATTTATATTAGAAATAAATGGTTCGCAGCTTTGGGGTAATAATAGCCTGTGGTAGTAACAAGGTACTCGACGGTCGAGGAGAGGCTTGCTCTCTGGGCAGCCACGCTACGCCATGTGACCGTGGCTGCTGGTGGCCGCTGCCCATCCAGCCTCTCATGCCTGTCTCCCTTCCCCTCTCTGTCTCTCTCTCACAGGTCGTTAAGACTATCGGCCTCCGGGAAGTGTGGTACTTTGGCCTCCAGTACGTAGATAATAAAGGATTTCCTACCTGGTTGAAACTTGATAAAAAGGTAAATCGAAGTTAACTATTTACAGGCTGTTAATTAGATGTTGATCCACGATGTTGACATTGAAACTGGAGGACCTCACTCTCTTTTGTTTTCAGTTCCTTTTTATTTGTGTAAAACTTTTACAGTCAAAAAGGTTGCAGGTTTCCAGTAACTGGGGATATTGGTTAGAAATTAGACCCTGGCTTTTCTCCTTTCTGCTCACTCATTGGAGCATATGATAGTTAATTGCTTAGCTTTAGTTGACCTTAGTTTTTTTTTTCCCCAATGAGGTTGTTAATCTTATAAACCATGAATCATCCACTGTTTTGTAAGAACCTGTTATTACTTTGTTTGAGCCTGTGATAGATTATTTTCCAACTCCAAAGACTGCATAATTCCATTAGCAATTATAAAGGAAAGCGGTAAGCTAAATATATTTTCTCTAAACAATTTGAAAAATGTTCCTTTTCCCAAATCCCTGCTTTCCTCTCCTATTACATGGCAAGTCGGGGGAGAGACTGAGGAATTATTAAGAGTAAGCTCTGTGGTCCAGGGCTAGACTGGCCACGTGGACGGATGCCAGGCTCACAGGTCATTGGGGCAGGTGTTTCACATTCGAGTTCTCTGGAATTAATTGCGTTGTCCCTAGAAAATGAGGGCTGGGCTTGTGATGCGGTGTGTCAGTAAGTTGCCGCCGCTACATGTGGGAGTATAATAGAACTTTTTATCCGGCTTTTTTTTTTTTTTCTGTCTTACGTGTTAAAAAAGGTGACTTCCAGAACAAACACTGTCTTCTGCAAACCGTCCTGAAGGACCCTTTGAGTCAGTAGCTAGAAACCTGTGTTTGTTTGGGGGCCGCGGGTCTTTGTCTTCAGAACTCACACTGAGCGTCTGGCTCTGTCGTGTCCAGGTGTCAGCCCAGGAGGTCAGGAAGGAGAATCCTCTCCAGTTCAAGTTCAGGGCCAAGTTCTACCCTGAAGACGTGTCTGAGGAGCTCATCCAGGACATCACGCAGAAGCTTTTCTTCCTGCAAGTGAAGGACGGCATTCTCAGCGATGAGATTTACTGCCCCCCGGAGACGGCCGTACTCCTTGGCTCGTACGCAGTGCAGGCCAAGTTTGGGGACTACAACAAAGACACGCACAAGTCCGGGTACCTCAGCTCTGAGCGCCTGATCCCCCAGAGGTGAGCAGGCGGCCAGCCCCGGGTGCGGCTGACAGTAAAGAAGCAGGCAGAGAGTACAGGGACTTTTGTCAAGGCCAAGTGCTCCTTGGGCTGGGATGCCGGTCATTTCCCATTCTGTGTGTTCACGGTCACGTGCCCTGGCCGTCAGCAGGCACTGAGCCAGCATGATGTCTCCCCTAAGGCACCGGTGACCCACCTCAACAGGGTCTGCTAAAGAAACAGGGAAGGGACCATCCCCCACGGGAGCTGGAGAGCGACCGTGCTGTTTGGGGATACGGCAGCCTAATCAGACCTCTCACGGCCCGACCGCTTCCCTCATCCCGGTGTGTAATAAGTTGGCCCGTGTCAAGTCTGTTCGTATTCACTAATGGTCACGTAAATTACCCCTTTGGAAGAAGAGGCCTCCTAAAATAAAACACCTTTTAAAAAAAACATTCCAACAAAACTGAGTGTGTCTTGCCCCAGGTTCTAAATCTTCCAGGTTGCCAGTCGCCATAAGTAGAAATGGTACCCATTAGGGAGCAGAAGCAAAAGCACTTGATTATGGTGGTTTTATTTGAAAAGTCAAGGTTTCCATGAGGGTGGGCAGGGCTGTCACTCACCTCTCAGCCCTTTGGGGTGACGGTGCTATGCCCTCTTGCTTTGCATTCCAGAGTCATGGACCAGCACAAGCTCACCAGGGACCAGTGGGAGGACCGGATCCAGGTGTGGCATGCCGAGCACCGCGGGATGCTCAAGTGAGTGCCGGCTGGGTGGCTCTGGTCCCTGCGATGGCAGTTAGGGTCCTCAAGGCCAGTCCCCGTGTCTGGCAGAGCAGTGAGAGGTAACAAGCCGCAAGGGAGGCTTTTTCTTCAACAAAGCTGGGTGTTCTTGCCAGAGGTAAGAAGCCTTCAGGCCCTAAACCCTCTCCCTCTTGCGTCTAAAACTTCATTTAGTCAAGGGATCCCATAAGCCATCAGAGTTACCCCTTCCTCTGTCACAGAGGTGCTGGTTGGTTCATTATCTATAGGGCCGTTGCCTTTCAAAAGTGTGTTTAAATGGAAAGAATTGACCCAAGTCAGAAACACTTGGCGTGAAGTAAAGTAGTGGCCAGAGCCCCTGTGGTCCCGTCACCCCCGTCTCAGGCCTCGGCTGTCATGCTGGGCGTCGTCCCAGCCCCGGAAGCTCATCTGCAGTTTGGGCTTCAGAGACGTGTCTTTTGAGTCTCCCATCTGAGCCGAGCTTCTTGTGTGGAAGGAAGTAACTGGAAGCCAAGCCCTGGCTGCTCCCTGCTCCTGGCGGGCAGCGGGATCCCCTGCGGGGGCCCTATGTGGGCCAGAGAGAAAGAGAGCTCGGGCCTGGCAGTGAAACGTAAGAGGAAAACCTAGGTCCAGGGACACCACTATGGATCGGTTCCGTTCTTGGAGAACGGGTGCAGTGCATCGGTGGTCCGTGCCCGGGGCAGCCTGGGGCACAGGTGTGCACGGCCCCGCGACGGGGTCACACAGCTGCTGGCCCGCCCTGCGTGGTTGGCCTTACGTTTCAGATCCTGGCGGCGTGTCTGCTGCCGAGGCTCCTGGGCACTAACCGTGATGGCTACGTGTGTTCTCCCCAACTAGAGACAGCGCGATGCTCGAGTATCTGAAGATTGCCCAGGACCTGGAAATGTACGGCATCAACTATTTCGAGATAAAAAATAAGAAAGGAACAGACCTTTGGCTCGGAGTGGATGCCCTCGGACTAAATATTTACGAGAAAGACGATAAGTGAGTTGAACTTTGTGATTATCTTTAGTTGGGGGGGGGTATCGGGGCCTGGAAACAATGAAGAAAACGGCAAGTATGCATGTGGGTTACTCTTGAAGTCTTTATCTGGCCACTTCCTGGCCCGGTGTGTGAATCTTGAAAGGCTTTCCAGCTGTGATGTGGCCACATGGGGGGCTGGCTCAGAGCTGTGCATTGTTTCTCTCCTGTCACCATGGCCCGTTACCTGCTACAGGTAGTACGTGCTGAGGGGCCCAGCAGGGAGACCACGAAGTTCTGTGACCACAGCCCCCGCTCCACTGAGGCCCCAGCACACCCACAGGGACCACCCGGGCAGCCCTGGCAGTGCGGATCCAACCAAGTGTGTTTGGAGTGCTGTCAGGGACCTTGTACTTCTGCAAACAATTGCCCTTATGTGCAGACGATTTAGCTAAAGCCTCTCAAACTGCGGGAGGTGTCTGATTGCCTGTCGTTGGTTCAGTCCGTGGAGTGAGCTCTAAAGCGGTATGAAGCGGGCCAGGCGAGGGTTGGAACAAGGAGGCCAGGCCTCTCCTTGACCTCCTGTGCCCATCCCTGTGGTTGCAGACACTGACTGCATGTAGGCCTTTTTTCTGCCAAGAAGCTAGATACACAGACAATCGCTCTGAGTCGGTGAGGGCAGGTTTTCTGAGAGAGTCCCCTCAGGCCCGAGGAGAGGCCTAAATTCCAGCTTCTGATCAGAAGCTACGTGCACGTAAGAGGCAGTAGGAGGGGACTGTCTCCTCTGGGACTGGAAGGGAGCGAGGAGAGCGAGGACTCTGTATTGTCCCTGGAATGTCCCTCTTAAAGGGCCACCTAAACAAGCCCTGGAGGTAGCACAGAGTGCAGGCCAGGCCGCATGTCCTCATTCCCTCCCAGCTGCATGCTGTTCCTTTAAGTCGTGGTTCTCCCTCATTCCCTCCCCTTGCCTCGTGCATCCTGCCTGTTCTCAGGTGTTCATGCTCATGGCTCCCCGACACCCCAGCGTCCCTAAAAAAAAAAAATCCTCTCTGGCATTCACAAGGCAGGGAGTGGTACCCCTTTTGACAAATGACACCACGTAAGGAATCCATCTGTAACCCCGGCCACATGTGTTCTGGCCAGAACCTGAAGTACAAATACGTTGCATTCAGGAGGAGCCTGGCCCAGAGGTTCCTAAACCCTGCACTGGGTGTCAGGCAAGGGCCTGGCTCAGACTCTTAAACCCCCCACTGAGCACCTAAGGTTCGATGGAGCATGCTTAGGATCCTCTGAGGGGAATTGCCGTCTATTGGAAAAATCCAGTTGCACGACATGACGCAATATGCTTGTCAGGGAATCACGGGAACTCTTCCAGAACCTAGAAGCGAGCTACAAAAGACTTGGCTTGCTCCCCTGGGCATGTGAGACCTAGTGCTGTAGAGAAACATCAGTAGTCTGGGTGAGGGAGGGGGCTGGGAGGCCAGTTCGAGGTCCTTCCGGAGGCCTCCGAGTTGGGGGATGGGGGCTGGTCACCACGGCCATGCACGGAATAGAGAACACAGCGGCCTCGTGGGGTTTATATGTGGGAACTGCCTCTTCTTTGAACTCGTGTCTTGAATGGCCAGATTTTGTAACAGAGCCACGGCCAGGCCTGTCCAAACAGGTTTTTCAAGCTGCAAGAAACAGCCATAGGCAAGAACTTGCTGATGTCAGCCTGTAACTGCCCCCAGCCCACGCAAATGTTCTTTTATTTCTTCTTCTTTTTTTTTTTTTTTTTAAGTAAAATTGGAGCCGCACTCCTCCTCCAGTCCCGTTCCTGCTCCTCTTTTCCCCACCCCCAACCCCAACTTAATCAGTGAAACTGGCAGTTCTCTCAAAGGGGTCTTCTCCCCAAAGAAAACACTGCGGCCTGGGGGCAGCCCCACATCCTGCCTCTCTTCCTCCCAGCTCCCCTCTTCAATTAGGGGGAAAAAAAAAAACGCCAGATATTCACTTAATCAATAGGCCCAACTTCTCCTTCTAAACAAATATTGACAGCTCGGTTTCCAGGATAAGCAGGAGATTGTGACTCAGGTTGGGGGAACGCTGGACACCCCTCGCCTGGTGTCGAGTGTTCACTTGTCGCCTTAGAGTGAACAGTGGAGCGCTGGAAGTTCTCGGACCATTGTTCGAGCGAGAAACGGGATCCGTCAAGTACGTGAGCTGGGTGATGAGAGAGTTGGTGCACCCTGCAAGTAATTCCATCTCGATTTCACTACAGTGCTTATTCTTTTCAGTATTAAATATGCCCTGAATGGGAAATGTCTTTTGGGGTCCCTTTTCCGTTGTATACGTAACCGTTAAGGGGGAGCAGGTAGGATGAAAATACTTGTCTTTTCCTTTCTGTAAATCTGCAGATCAGAAGAAGAGGGAATGGCGGGAGGGGCGGAGGCGGGGCGAAGGACGCTGGCAGACCCAGACCCTCCGTGAAGGGCATTATCAGCTTGGGAACAGAGAAAGTCCAGATTAGCCAGCTGTTAGAACTCTGCTTGGCATCCTCAGACCAAAAAACAAAAAAACAGAAACGAAACAAGGGGAACCTGATCCCGCTCCCCAGTTCTTTAGTCCCTGAGGGCACCGTTTTGCTCTCTGGTGGGGCTCCCTCCGTTTTGGGGTCCTTCCGTCCGTAAGCCCTGACTGTGCTGTGGGCTTGGACTCCAGCAGGCCTTGTGATTGAGCCTTCCAGGGAGAAGATGCTGGAAAGAGCTGTAGAGAAGTTGGGGACCAAAATAAGAGCCACCTAACTATCCTTTCCAGCAAATTCCTTACTCAATCGTAAATCACATATTTTGATTTACATTTTCGTTTTATTCACTTTAGAAATGATGTTTCAAGCACATTATAATGACCAACCGTTTTAAATAAACTATTTCCAGTTGTTCTAAAATTACACTCATTAGGCAAAATATGTTAATTTTGGCCTTTTGGAGGGTAGAGTTGCATCTTTGTGCCTTATCGTTAGTGGCTTACCTGTGCTGGAGGAGAGCACCGAGCAGTGGTCCTGACTGGTGTGGGTTTGCTCAGCCAGATGCGCTGGATCACACTCATCAGGCCATTCTCCCCTTCCTGATCTTTGGAACCCTAAACTTGAACACGGAAAAATTTTTCAAGTCAATTCTTAGAGAAGTTTGCTATGGCAAAGGGCTCCAGTAAGACCACCTGTAGTAAGAAGTTTAAAAGTTCGCCTCAGACTGGCAGAGAAGAGAGTTGGGACATGTGCCAGGGGCGTTGACAGGCGGTGCTGCAGGCGGTGGGGGAGGAGGAGTGGGGAGGAGGGCCGTGGGAGAGAGGGTAGGGAAGAGTCCTGGGTGGGGCCGCACCCCGCTCTTCCCTGCCTGTCATCTCTGCCCCCGTCACTGCCTCAGGGCGAAGGCTGGGCTGCTCTGCCTCATCTGTGGAGCATGGCGTGATCTCCAGCCCATTGCGCTGCCTGGACCTTTTCTAAACTTTTCTAAATGAAAAATTTACCACAAGTTGCAAAACAGAAAGGATTTTCCAGTGGACACCCGTGTGCCTGCAGCCGAGAATTTACCATCAGCATTTTACTACTGGGGCTTTGTCACGTCTCTGCCGTCCACATATCACTGTATCCTCTGGCTTTCTCTTTCAGACACATTTCAAAGTAAAATTGCAGGCATCTGTATACTTTCCCAAACATGCATATTATTTACTAGAACTCGGTATGATTCATTTTCTTTTGAGAGAACATTTGCATGTAATGAAATACAGAGTTCTTAAGTGCTCACTCGCTGGGTTTGGAGGAACACATTTGCCTGTAGAATCCAAACTCCTGTCAAGATCAGAACATCACCGTCACCCTCAGTGGCGTAGTCTGAATTACAGTTCTTTAACCGTTCATTTTGAAATCTCTTCAGACTTTTTAAAGGTTTCGAAAGTAGTAAATACAAAGAATTCCCATATGCCTTCACCCAGCTTCCCCAAACGTTAACACCTGGAACCGTATTCCAAGTGTCAAAATCAGGAAGTTGTCATTGCTATGGCACTGTTAACAGCTCATAGACAGTATTTCCATTATAATCAGTTGTCCATTAATGTCCTTCTGCCCCAGAATCCCGCCTGGAATTGCAGCTATAGTTAGTTGTCACGCTTCCCCCGTCTCCGTCCATCTGTCCATAGTCTTGTCTGTTGGGACCTCGACACTTTCAAAGAATACTGGCCATTGGCTTTGTAGAAGGCTCCTCAACTTGGGGCTGTTTTCTCACGATTACATTTGAGTTTTGCACTTTTGGCAAAGATCCCACAAACGTGACGTCATACCCTTCCAGGGCCCTGTGGGGTGGCACGTGACGTCAGAACATCTCATTACGGGTGGTGTTAACTTTGACCACTGGTCAAGGTGGTGTCTGCGAGGCTCCTGCGAAATTCCTACCCTTCCCTCCCTAATCAATGAGTGTGTTTCAGGGAGATACTTTGAAACCATGTAAATGTCCTGTTTCTTATCGTTCTTTCATCAGTCTAGCATCTCTATGAGTCTTACATGAAACAATTGTTACTCTGGTATTTGAGAAATGGAGTTTGTTGGGTTTTTTGTTTGTTTGTTTGTTTGTTTTTAATAATTTTTGATGCACCTGGCTAGCTCAGTCGGTAGAGCGTGAGACTCTTAATTATCTCCTTTACATGTATTAATTGGGATTCTACTGTAAGGAGCTAATGTCTCCATTTCTTTATTTAGCTATTTTTATTAATATGGACTCATGGATATTTATTTTACTCCGTGGGCTATAATGTCATACTGTTACTATTTTGTTGCTCAAATTGTTTGAGATTGGCCGTTACGAGCCCATTCGAGTTCGCTCCTTAGCCCTTTCAATGTGACCCCATTATTTTTTGAGCACTTTACCTGTTACTTCACAATATTCCAGGATTGCCCTGCACTTTCCCTGCTCCAGGCCTGGAATCAGCTCTTTCTCCAAAGAGCTCCGGTCCCTATTACTCGAGACTCTCACTTTTTTTTTTTTTTTTTTTTAACATGCAGCCTGCGCAAAGACAGACCCACGATATAAATCCTTTAGAAATCTTCTCTGTGGGTTCTTCTTTATTCATGTCCTATCTGTGAACTCTTAAAGAGAGAAAGAAATCCTTGTAGACTTTAATTTTCTAACTATGGTCGAGAATTAAAGGTTTTTTAACTTAGATGTGAGCCATAACTTCCGTGTTTAGGCCTCGTCATCGATACTGCACTCATGCTTATGAGTGGCTATCCATTATTAGGAGCACTCAGTCTTAAAAAGACAAACTTTCCAAACACACCAGGAAGCAGAAGACCGGAGGCCATGGTGACAGGATGCCCAACCCTTGAAAGAAAGATGCCTGTCCAGCCTGAAGGTCTGAGCTGTCTCGGATTAGAACCTGTTTTGAGAGACTTGCATGAAGCGAGCTGGAGAGTAGACCCTTGCCTCGTTAGCGGTTTGGGAGCTGGAAATCTGACCCACAGTGTTGACTGCACAGCTGAGAACCGAGCAGTAGTTGCTGGGCTTGTAGCTCCTCGGTCGTGACCGCGTTTTGCTCTTGTGTGCTGGAGGACAGTGTACTCCGAAACAGCAGACGCCTGCCTGATGTCACTGCTACAGCCACATGTAAGGATGTAGGCTGAAGTCATGGGCAGGACCAGGAGGTATCTTGAGTTCCTTTTGGTGGTGCTCAGTGACCTGTTTACCTCTAGAAATTCTTTATCCCATATACGAAGCTCAAGTAGCCCAGCGAAGTCTGCATGTTGGCCCGAGGGCTGTGACACGTGGTGGCATTTCCGCGGGCACCGGTGAATCCGGGGGCAGGGCTGTAGGAAGGGATGTGTGCCAAAAATCCAACATGCAAAACCACCGCCTGGTCAGTGCCCCAACATTCCTCCAAGTGTACATGACCGCTGTGTCCCAAAGGAGCCATCTCCTGGATTTAGATGCCCTCTCTTGGCCTTCAGAGGCCACCCCTCACTGCCATGACCTGGCCTATGTTGTCACAGCAAGACCTTCATTACCTGTCAGTTTTTATTTAAATGTGTTGAAGGCAATAGATTCTTCCACACCCATGCTGTTGTCTAAATTAGAAGTTTTTATGGCATGTGGGAAAGGACTGTCTGATGGCGGTATCTTTGGCGGTTTGAGGGTCTGTGTTACTTCTAGAACGGTATCTGAAACAGAGAAAGTCTAATGGAACATATTGAGGTTTTCTACAGCTTGAACCTTCCAAGCAGCCACCTGACTCACCTAGAACAGGAAGGGATTATTTCATAATGATGTATATAATATATCATGCTTCCTGGGCTAGCTTTATACTTTTTTAAAATTGAGCTAAAAGTACAAAGACTAGATTTGCTAACCTCTCAGCCTATCCAAGCATCTCTAACCATCCACTTTTTTAACCTCAGGTTGACCCCAAAGATTGGCTTCCCGTGGAGTGAAATCAGGAACATCTCTTTCAATGACAAAAAATTCGTCATTAAGCCCATCGACAAGAAGTCTCCTGTAAGTTCATGCGGATTATACGTGGGGGTGACTGTTTTTCATTCTTAGTGTCAAATGTGTTTTCGGGACAAATCAGAATTCTCTGCCTAAGTGTCAAAGAGCCGGTGATTACCCATGCGTGTGTTGGGGGGGCGGGGTTGACAACAGGTTACCTTGAGGGTCGATGTTCAGTGAGACTTGAGCCATGTGACTGACCACTGCAGTGGGAGGTTATCATGGAGGCCAGGTGTCTGTTGAAAATTCACTGACCATCACCTAAGTTTTCAAATGTCTTCATTCCTTATGAAGAAAAGGGCAGCTCTGAGTCATTGACCTTTGCCGAATGATAAGCATTTCTGGGCTTGTGAAACGTTCGTATCCAAGTGGAAAATTGGCCAGCTTCCAAGAGTGTACGTGGAGTGTAGGGCCCACAGCAGCATCTCCGGTCCCGCCTGGAGTGTGGCGGTGCTTGCTG
>CM053502.1:169493799-169509098 GCA_028627145.1 Eidolon dupreanum | reverse complement strand
GGAGGCCGAGGGTCCCGTTGTTGAGAAGAGAAAGGGAAAAAGGAAGAGGAAGCAGACAAGCATTTTTAAATAACTTTAGCAAGAGTTTCTAAGCCATATTCCCCTGTCACCTACGCTAAACACAGCGGTAGGTAGCAAGGAGCGAGGAAGCAAGCTGTGTCATCCGTGTGGTGAACTTCTGCAGTCACTAGTCATAAAGTTCTTGGATGCTGTTTCTTTTTAAAGTTTCTCTGCTAGCCGGTTCCTAGGGCAACCAGTGGTCTCTGAGTGACACTCTGTGTCCCAGTCAACTCTCATAGTGCCAGACGCAGTCCGAGTCCTGTCCTTACAAACATGATATGATTCAATCATCAAGCGACCTCATTAGGTGGCCATCACCCCCGTTGTATTGTCAAAGACGCTAAGGCTCAGTGACTTGCTCAAGGTCATGGGGCTTGGGCGTAGCAGTGCTGCATGAACTGTCAGTCACCCGGCAGGTGTTGATTGGGCACCACTAACACTGAGTGGGTTGGTTCGGTCCTATAACTGGAGAGGTGAATGAACATGGCCCTGCTGTCCTGGGAAGTGACTGTCTAGTGGGAGAGAGAGAGAGAGACGAGTGAGTGGAGTGGACTGCCAGCGGCACCGTGGCTGACATCAGTGTCGAGTGCAGGGGACACAAAGTGTCGGTTAACCGCGGGAGGAGGAGGGGGTCACAAAAAAGGCGTGTGGCAATGCTTTAATGTCATCCCATCACAGTGCCACTGTCCTCAGGTAGATGGGATTTTACATGACATTCCAAAGAGGAGAGAGGGGCTGACTGGGGGAATGCTTCCAGGTAGGAAAGACCACAGTACAGGTGAGCAAGGGGCAGGTCGGGGCCAGAGTGCACCGGCTTTCACGTGTACTAGGCCACGGCATTTGTGCCTGGTCCTGGAGCTACAGGATGGCGTTGGAGATGCAGCAGTGACCCGAGGGACGTGCTGGTAGCCGTGTGGGAGGCGGCAGTTCGAGGTGGAGGAGACAGCATGCTTGCTCGGTAGAAGTGGTGGCAGCCCTGGCAAGAATCAGGGGTGTGGCTGTGGGCTGGAGAGGACAAGAGACGTTGACCCGAGGATCAGGCAGCATGGAGACTCGGGGTACTGGGCTCCTGGGGCCGTGAGACCCGGCGCCGTGGAGCAGCTTTGCTGCAGTCCAGCCGTGGGGTGTTCGTGTGTGCGGGCACGTACCCGTCCCACGGCACTGAGGACTTGCGCGCGCTTCTGGCATCTCGTGGTCACTTGGAGTCAGCGGCTTTATCCAGGGGGCCGTTTCTGGCCCCCTGCCGTCTGCGACATTAGGCCTTTTAGAGAAGGGCCTGGAACCGGGCGGAACCGGGCGGAGCTGGGCGAGAGCTGGTTGGGAGCCCGGCGCCGCTGCTCCCGGCGGCCGCGCGCCCGAGTCAGCCGCGCCGCTCTGTCCCGCAGGACTTCGTGTTCTACGCACCGCGCCTGCGCATCAACAAGCGGATCCTGCAGCTCTGCATGGGGAACCACGAGCTCTACATGCGCCGCAGGAAGCCCGACACCATCGAGGTGCAGCAGATGAAGGCCCAGGCCCGGGAGGAGAAGCACCAGAAGCAGCTGGAGCGGTGAGCGGGGTGCCGGCCAGCGGGAGCACCGCTCTGGCTCCCGGACAGCCCTGCCCGCCCATGGGACACAACCTAGGAGCCGTGCGGGAGTGGCCCACGGAGCCAACCCCGCTGTGGGCTGGGCGGTGGCAGAGCCCTGGGCGGCAATGCTGGGGCGGGGGCTGGGTCAGTGCTGCCCCCTCCCCTCCTTAGTTGCAACTGGGCCCTGGGGACAGCAGGTGACCAAGAAGCAGCTGCTCCTTCACATTGCTGGGGCTGGTGACAGGCTGGCTCCGGAGCCGGTCATGGCTGGGGTGTCTCGCTGGGATGGCTGACCGTTGAAGTGTTGACAGCACACGTGCCCGCAGAGTCTAAAGCTTCCGGCGCCACCTCTTGCCCTCCCTGTAACAGGCAGCAGCTGGAGACGGAGAAGAAGAGGAGAGAGACCGTGGAGAGAGAGAAGGAGCAGATGATGCGGGAGAAGGAGGAGCTGATGCTCAGGCTGCAGGACTATGAGCAGAAGACCAAGAAGGCCGAGAAAGGTGGGTGCACGCCTGGGAGTGTGTGTCCCGCAGGGCCTTTCACAGAGGGACAGGCGGACAGCAGCGCACACACACACACACCCAGGAGGCATGTCCGTCTGGGTTTAAAACACAGCACCCAGGACAGAGACTTGTAGGGAGACAGGAAAAACGGTCATCGGAGGAAAAAATGGTCTGGGACGTCAGCATCGTCTGTGCTAAACGCTTCTTGTACATCACTCCCTTTTAGAATTTTTCTCAGCCCCAGGAAGTGGGTGCTGAGTTGTTCCATTTTCCTAAAGAGCATGTTCAGGTTTCGCTGGTAGGGGGATCAGTTGTCCCAAGGTCTCAGAGCTGGCCACTATGGGCACCGGGCTCCGTCCCCTCCCCGCCCTAAACTAGAACCCAGGCCCAGCCTTCGTGTGTCCCACAAACACAGTGGGAGGGAAGCAGGATGCTCTCCTGGCAGCGTCAGTGCAGCAGGCCCTGTCCCCCTGAAATGCGGCCACTACCCTGTAGCTTTTGCCATGCTGCCCCGCCGGGACCCCGCCCGACCCCCCCAGGCCGGGCGTTTCGGGCTGGCCTCCGGGTGCCTGGCTGAGCCGTGAGCGACCGTGGTTCTGTGCCCCACAGAGCTGTCCGACCAGATTCAGCGGGCCCTGCAGCTGGAGGAGGAGAGGAAGCGCGCGCAGGAGGAGGCTGAGCGGCTGGAGGCCGAGCGCATGGCCGCGCTGCGCTCCAAGGAGGAGCTGGAGAAGCAGGCGGTGGATCAGATAAAGAGCCAGGAGCAGCTGGTAGGAGTCGCACGGTGCTGAATTATGGAGAGGCGGCCTCCGGGGATCGAAAAAGTGACACCTGCCTTACAATGATTTCTGTCTGGGCTGTAAAGTGATCTGCTTGGGGCTGTCCCGTGGCCTTTGGGGAGGGGCCGTGCGCGGGCTGGTGGCCGGGGAAGGACCCCGCCCGCTGGGAGGAGGGGTGAGGGATGCGAGGGAGGCGCAGGGAGGCGGTTCGGCCACAAATGGACTGTGTTCAAAGCGCGGGGGACTCACTGCCGCTCGCTCGCTCCGTGCAGGCGGCGGAGCTCGCGGAGTACACCGCCAAGATCGCGCTCCTGGAGGAGGCGCGCAGGCGCAAGGAGGACGAGGTCGAGGAGTGGCAGCACAGGGTGAGTGGCGGGCGGAGCCCTTGCGGGGCGCCCCACCCCCGGGGGGGCCCCCCTCGTGGCAGGCGGGGACTGGGGCCTGGGCCAGGCTGGCATGAAAGCTCAGAGTTTCCCAGCACTCTGCGGATCCTGGTCGCAGGTCCTAGACAGAAATCCCCATGGGAAAGGGCTTGCCCACAGTGGCCACACTGCACTACTGGGGAGCGGAGAACAAAGGACCACTGTTCACTTCCACCCGCTCTGCTCTGGCCAACCCGAAGTGTTAAGCCCCACCGGGCCGCCCCTGTCAGGAACCAGCTTTCAATCGGCTTATGTGGGTGCCCCCAGCAACGAGCCACAGGGCCCGGAACAAGCCCCGTCCTGACCGCTGGTCTCTGCAGCGTGGCACGGTGGAAAGATCTAGACGGGGGAAGGCTCCAGACTGGGGGAGAGTCCAAACCCTGCCCCTCATTTGCTGTGTGACCCGGGCAGGTGGCCTGGATTCCTTACTGCAGGTGGGGAGTAGTACTCTGAGGACCCGCGGAGAGCTTTAACAAGCTGGGGCCGAGGTAGTGAGATGCGTTCCGCTCTAGTGTCCACCCAGAGGGCCTGTCTGTCCACCCAGAAAGCTTTGGGTGTGGTTCAGAGCACAGACCTCGGCCAAGCTGTGTGCGTGGGGACAGCCCTCCTGCCGGTCCTTTCGCGTGCTTTCCCTCTGCGCAGCCCCTTCCGGGGACGCCAGGCCCCGCCCTCTCACTGGTCTCCACCCCACCCCACCCCCATACCCACAGCCCCAGTTCCCTGCAGAAGATCCAGTCCTTGGGTTTTTGGAGAAAGTGCTTATTATAAAGTATTGAGAAAAGCTGGTTACAAAACAGGGACAAACTAAGCTCATCTGTGGGGTTGGGGTGGCCGTGAGGTGGACAGCATTGAGTTGTGCATACCCCTGAAACGGGCTGGAAGGATTAGGAGTGAAGGGCAAGACAGTGCTTGAGCGGGCAGGCACCCAGGGAAGGGGGCGAGACCACACAGAATGTGAGCACGATTCTTTCTAGTGGCTGGACATATTTTTTTCCTTCCCCCCCCCCCCAAAAAAAAAAATATGTACAATGAGCATATACTGAGATTAGAGAGAGAAACAAATTTTATGACACTAGAAAGAATATCAAGGCCCTGGCATCAGTTTTTCGTGCCGTCAGCATGCTTGGTAACTACCGTGAGGCCCCGACCTCAGAGGCTGGTGAGACCCTGCAGGGGACACTGTTGATCAGACACGTGACCACCACTTCTGGTCTGTGCTACATGCAGCCTGCCATGGGAAATGGGGAGGAGGGGGCAACAGAGGGGCGTAGTCCTTCCTAGCAGGGAGAATGGGCCTCCTTCGTAAAGAAGAGGTGATTCTGAAGAACGTGGCCCAAACCCCACACGAGGTTCTGCATGAGAAGCCCTCACCTGTCTGCTGGTTTTGCCTCTGAAGGCCAGAGAAGCCCAGGATGACCTGGTGAAGACCAAGGAGGAGCTGCACCTGGTGATGACGGCGCCCCCGCCCCCGCCCCCCGCGTACGAGCCGGTGGGCTTCCACGTCCAGGACAGCCTGCAGGACGAGGGCACGGAGAACTCGGGCTACAGCGCCGAGCTGTCCAGCGAGGGCATCCTGGACGACCGCAACGAGGAGAAGCGGATCACCGAGGCCGAGAAGAACGAGCGCGTGCAGCGGCAGCTGCTGGTGAGAGGCGGGGGCGGGGGCGTGGGGGTCAGGCTGTGGGGGCTCTGCTCTAGCGCTCCCCTGTGTTCCTTGGCTTCCCGTGGGAGCAGGTGGCCCTTAGGGCGACGGGAATGAGCCACCAGGTGGTGGAAGGGGTGGAGCCTGAGCCACCAGGCGGGTGGAAGGGATGGAGCCTGACCCGCTGCTGCTTGGTGTTGCAGACTCTGTCCAATGAGCTGTCCCAGGCCAGGGACGAGAACAAGAGGACTCACAACGACATCATCCACAATGAGAACATGAGGCAAGGCCGGGACAAGTACAAGACGCTGCGGCAGATCCGGCAGGGCAACACCAAGCAGCGCATCGACGAGTTCGAGGCCATGTGAAGGCCCGGCCACGGCGGGTGGGGCTTCAGCGCCTGCGCTCTGCTGCTCCGCCCAGCTCCGCCCAGGGTCGCGCTCAGACTCTCAAACTCGTGTTTGTAGTTCTCTAAGTCTAGACCCCTCCTCGTACTCCAGTTCCTTTAAAAAGAGAGTAGTTATTTCAGTGGGAATATTCTGGGGCTGGGACCAGTGGGAGCTTCCCTGGTTTATTTTTCCCATCTGTATCATAGTGCCAAACTGGCCTGATTTTTATTATTATTTTATTATCGAATCACTTCCTGTCTTATGCTTGGAGCAGGGCTGGTTGAATTAAAGAAAGATACCTGTAAAGTCTGGATGACAAACTCCATGCTGGCATGTGTGATACGAGATTCAGTATAATTAAAACCACATCGTGGCTTATATTCTGTGCCATACTTTTTTTCTGTATTTGAAATTAGCTCAAATTGATTGATTTGTACTTGATTTCTATGAAGGATGCATCTTTGTATATTTATGTTTTTTGAGGGGTGAAAATTATTTTAAGAACAGTCGAAAGCACTCCTTTACACACCTGTGCACACACAGTGATTTCCTCCCTCCTGTCTTGAGCCGACAGTCCTGTGCTCATTCAGGAGAAATAACACAGGAGGACACTCACTGCACTCTTGGATAAACTTCTTGATTTTTTTTTTTTTAACAGAGCTACACTGTTGGACTTACACACCTAATTGATGATCAGCGATAGAGTATAGTATTTATATATAAGCAATAATATGGGTTTGTAACATTAGTTAAAAAAAAGGGAAAGTTTTGTTCTGTGTATTTTGTTACCTTTTACAGAATAATAAAAGAATTACATATTAAAAACCATGCAACCAGGACACTTGATCTCATATGTGAGGGCAGTAACGAAGCTAATGAACTATTGGAATCACATCTGTAAAAGGAACCTTTTTTTCCTTTCCGTATTCTTGCACGTCATCGACTGTGCGCATTTCAATTTTCTATCACAAGTTCTCGTTTGAAAAACGCACACGACATTGACTCAGACTCCGGCCATGGAAGGGCTCTTCCTGCCCGGCCGTGGTCTTGGTTCCACAAGAGTAACCTGTCCTGACCTGTTTCCATCCAATGCCACGTCCCCGGGGGTGGAAGGCCGTGAGAGTGTCAGTTCTCACAGGCTGCCGGTTCTGTTCATTCACGTCCATCCCTTTGTGCTCTGTGTTGTCCTTTTCGGTTAAGAGGAGTGGGATGAGCCTGGCACCACGGGCACGTGAAAGGCGGGGTGCAGCCGGGGATGTCCCTGCCCGGCTGGGTGGGGGCCCCTTCTCAGATTGTAGGTGCAATCCTGCCCACGAGGCTTCATGGGCCTGGAGGGGTCCTCGGGCGGACCCTAGAGGTAACCTATGTGGAATGGGGGTGTCCTCCCCGCCCTCCATGGGGTTGGCTAGCCCGCCTCTAGAAAGTTTCCCAGTAGGATGGAAGCCACCGAACACCCACCAGGCCCCTTTTCCTTTGAAACACACACAACGAGGCCATAATTTGCACTTTCGGACGAGCACTGGGAGACAAAGGTTAAGTAACTGTTGAACATTTATTGAAATCTGGTCATTTTCCACACCTCTCAAAGCACATAACCAGCCTGAGACGTCTTTATATGACAGTGGTGCCTGCTCTAACAAATGTACACTGAAGGGTGTGGAAGAACGTTTCAGCTACGTGACACAGCTGTAGAGGGGGAGCAGTCACACCCCACAGGGCCTGTCCGGCGGCGCGTTCACGCCCAGGTCTGCAGCCGACCTGCAGGCAGGCAGACTTGCACCCCGCTGCAAACTGGAACCCACGCTTCAGTGCAGGATGAGGGTTATGTCTGTCCATAGATTGGGGTTGGAGAGAACTCTCTGCCATTGAAGCTTTGACTGTGAGCCCGAGTCCGCACCGCCAACTGGATCTTCCTCTGTGGCATGAGACGACAGATTAGTCACGGAGGGCCAGGAGGCCACTCTCCTGCCCCTTTTCCCAGCTTTTTAAAAGTGAGGACCAGCAAGAAAAGTATAATTTTTCACCTCAACTTAATACCATATTAAAATGTCAACCACTGGAAAAGAGAGACAGCCTCACCCACCACACCCCACCGCACCCCACCCCCGCCCCAACGAAACCGTGTTGGGGACAGGACACACTCAGGCATTCTTTTCAGGGACTTGGGGCCTCAAAAGCCTAAAGCCGTTTTCTGTTCATTGAAAGAGGAGAGGATGGGTTTGGTGACTTGGTTCTTTTGGGAGGGCTGACAACAGTCTTAACACTTCAGGGTGTCTGTGGAGAGGTGTGAGTGGCCAGGTTTGTTCATTGAAAGGAGTTACTTAGAAGAAGAAGGTTTGCTTTGGACAATATTTCTTTTTAAACTAAGAGCGAGTCCTGTTTATCTTAAGTGGTCCTCGGTTGCAGGCCTTGGAGATGCGTGCAGTCGTTTTGATTGTCACAGTGTTTGGGGGGTACTGCTGGCAAGAGGTGGGCAGGGCTGGGGCACTCAAGCCTTCCCCGAAAAGAGACTGTCCCCCACAAAATGCCAGAAACACCCCTGCCGAGCAGCACAAGCACACTGCCCTTCTGTCCTCATCTTAAAATACTTGTTCAATTGCCAGTCTTCTGGGTTAAGAAGATATTTTCCCTTAAGAAAATAATCCTTTCATGATTGACACCGAAAACAAAAGCAAATACTGTCCTCAGCCCATTTTGAGGCCTGTGATTTTTGTTTCTTTAGCAGATCCTAAATCTGATTTAAATTGTTGAAATGCTTTGCCGCATTATCGCTCAGTGGCATAGTAAGAAGGAGACTTGTTAATCTCCATTTATGGCAGGTTAGGCAATTCCAAAGCCAGTTAAGTCACCTGCCATCACGGAAGCCTGATTTTTCTTATAATGGCATCCATGTGAGACAGTCACTAAAGTTCCAGCATGCACTTGGGCCCGATAAATATCTCAAACGGACTTACTGGAACCAAGCCAGGCCCCTCCCAGCAAGCGGTCATTCACGCCGAAGGCAGCCCGGTCCCAGACAGTTAATTCTAGGCTGGACTGCTTCAGCTGAGAAGGGGTCACTCCGCTGAAAACGAAGGAATGCTTCCACTGGGGACAAGCTTGCTTCTTCAGGACTGGGGACTTCAGCCTCATCTTTTGCTTGTCGGGCAGAGTGAGACAGCTGCGGGAGAGAAGCCCATCAACACCCCGGCCCCCACTCGCCCCCACGCGGCACTTCCCCGGCTGGAACTTGCCAGTGAGACTCAGGGCTAAGGACAGGGCTAAATTCACGTCCACATAAAAATTCTAAACAGTGATGGAGAACGAAAAGCACCAAGTTGGCTACGAGACCTCGCTCTAGGATCTTTGGAATTGAGAGCTGAATTCTGCACCAGCCACTGAGGGTGATGCGGGGTTCCGAGGCCACGTAGCCTCTGTCTCGGTCCCCCTCCTTTGGTCTACCACCAGGCGACAGCGTGGTTTATTAGACCTACCACCCAGGGACCAGGACTCTGTACTCACGTTATCTCATATTAACCCTGTTCTCAGAATAAATTCAGAAGGGCCAAGTAACTTGCCCAAGGCCGGGTTAGGACACAAACCCAGTTCCGTCTTGACTGGTAGCCCATCATTTTTCCATTATGACACCGGGGATTTAGCAATTCTACATAATAATTAATGGTGTTTGCTTTTCTTTGCGAAACACCAGCGCACCTGTAGTGAATAAGAATGAGGATGAAATCTGAAAAACCATCCATCTTACTGCTAATCCAAGGGGAATGTCAAGCTGAGTAAATATTTATAAACACATGATTTTTTTAATGTTCCATTTTAGTCAGAAAAAGCTGATTCACTGATAAAACAAGGACCAAGAAGATGTGGGTTTCAGATTAAAGTGTAGTTTTCCGAATCTAGCCTCGGCATGTCCAAACCCCATGAATTCTTGGAGATCAGAGTCTTTAACACGACTTAGGTCGGATTTTTGCAGGAAAGCTAAAATGCAACAAACTTAAAATGGGCTGTTTTCGGTGTTCCCTACAGGTCCTCAGACCCTGCCGTGCAAATTACAGGTTATCCGTAAATCCCACCTGATTAACTGTAATACCTACCCCCTCACGAACGAGTTCAGGGTGCCATCCGACCGCACGGGTAAGTCCTTGGCTCCCAGCACCACCAAACAGAGTTGACCGTCACGCGATGGCTGCCCTGGCCCTGGGAACGAAGCCAGCATTTGCGGTCAACCCCCGTCTGCATGTCAGCATGCAGCACCGCCACCCCAAAACTGAGCTCGGCGAGCGAGCAGCCTGAGAGAGCAGCTAGGGAAAGGGGCTCGCCCACCACAAACAAGGCTCTCTGGGGACACTCGTCCCAGTGACCTACCGACCCATCGGCATGACAATGGGGTGGAAGGCTTGCTAAAATCCCAGGGAAACAAGCTGCAAAGAGAGTCAAGACTCACCCAAGAAGAGGAAGGATGCAGAGTTTTGGCTTAGTAGGAGCCTATGGTTTTGGGGAAGGCGGGGTCTCAAGATCTCTGTTTTGGGGGGCTGGAGAGAACCACGGGGTGCTTGCTGCTGGTCCTGTGAGCTTCCACATAGCAGGCCACCAAAAGCCATCATGGAACTGTGTATTCTTCGTCTTTGCTCCCCGCCTCATCTCCCCACACGCCCCACGATATTTAAGCTAGTTAAATCTATAAGGTCCTCGAGGACCTGTCCTTCAAGTGAGGCCATAGCGGGACTGTTTTCCCCAGGGGGACCATCCGAGCCGCCCCCTTGGGAGAAAGCATAGGGGCTGGTGTCCTAAGAGCCCTGTAAAGGAAGCCTTTCGGGTCACTCGACTCCTTTCGGAGCCGGGGGTTCCAGAGGCCCCGTTTCCCAGGCTGGGCGCCACGGCTCCTGGTGAGAGTCGCAGGAGTGCCTGGGCTCAGGGGGTGGCAAACAGGAAATGCTAGGAAACAGTGGCCCACCTCTAAGCCCGCCTGCGGCTCCAGGCTTTGGAGCTATTGACACAGCGACTGACGAACAGTCATGGGGCTGGAGGCCACCTACCTTCCTGAGACTCCTGGAGCTTGCTCGGCCCTACAGGCAGCACCAGTTTGGCCCGGACTGCGAGTTCTCCATTATTCGGAGGGAGACCCTCTTCGTACTTCTCTGCCTGTGGGCAAGAGGCAGAGCTCAGGGCAGGAGTCCCAGCCTGCAGGACCCCTGGGCTCCTCTGGGTGCTTCGGCTTTGTCCATAAACGCTGCCTTCCCCACTCCTTCCGCCCACCCCACCCCTGCAAAGCCTGTGCAGGCCTCCGAGAGCCCTGGGTGGGTGTCCCCACGGCGGGCTGCCTCAACATGGGAGAAATGGCTCAGCCATCCAGCCGCCCACCCCACCAGAGGCAGATGGCCTGGCAAGCAGAGGGGCTCAAAGGCGCTGGCACATTCCATAGGAGAGTCCTAGGAAACTGGACACAACCTGAGCTGGAGAAAAGTAAACAAAGATTTCAGCGACTCTTCCATGCCAGGGACGCCGCGGGCACTCGGAGACCGACCAGGTCCCAGGCTTGGTGCCCACAGCTCAGGGGTGGCTCTCTGGTCTGGCTGAGTCGGCCCGCTCCTCGTCCCCAGCTCCCCACCAAGGACACCTCCCTGCCTACTCAGGTGGCTTGTCTGGGCACGAGTGACTTTGCCAGAAAGCGATGCAGGAAGGACTTGGAGAATGAAGACTACAATCCACTGGACCTCTCTCCCCGTGGGTGGCAAGGGCGCCGGGAGGGCCCCCCCATCCCGAACCCCTGGCAGTGAGAGCAGCCGCCCCGTAAGGGCTCAGCGAGGGCTCCAGGATCCCGCAGGGCCAGCCTCCCCTGCCTGGCCGTGGCAATCTTTGGTCTCCTGGCCGCCTCTGGGGCAGGAGGCTGGCCCTTGGGTGCCAAATTAGATAAGGCTGGCTTCACCCTCTGCTTCCAGAAACCCACACCGGTCCCATGCCACCCACACGGCCCCCTCCTGTCAGGGCCAAAGGGGATGGATGGCCTGTGAGCAGACGCCCCACACCCGGCCCCGGAGTCACGCTCTGTCAGCCAGCATCGGGAGGGATGCCTTAGTCTGGCGCTTGCTACTCCTGGCCCATCTGCCAATGCATGACCGGCCTTGGTGGCAGCCCCTCTGGTCCTGAGTGCACGATCCCAGGGGGAACAAGACGGGCAGGGCACCCCTAGCACAGGATCCCATAGGACACTTCATCCGGCCGGGAAAATCAGGAAGGCCTTCACGGGGGAGGTGGGATTTGAGCAAAGTCTCGGGCAGGCCTCGGACAGGAGAAGGCTTTCCAAGTGGATTTCCAAGTGGCGGTCTGAGGACGAACCGAGGCTCTGAGACGAGAAGGGGCAGGGTGCCAGGTGTGGGTGGCGGGGCTGTGCAGACCCACGGAGAGAAGAGGGCAGGAGAGGTGGGAGGGGACCCTGAGCTCGGCCCCGCAGTGGCCAGAATGCAGAGCCGTTTCTGACCAAGGCATCGTGACTGATCGCCTCCCTGGCTTCAGAGTTAAAGAGAGAGAGGTGGCATGGTGGGACCTGGTCCAGGCCAGGTAAAGACTCGGCCTCTGCGAGACTTTCGCTGGTAGAGTTGCCGCCTTCTGTTGCCATTTCTTAGGAGATAGTGGAGCCCAAGCTTCCTCCTCTGTCACTCCCTCGCAGCCTTGAATCGTGGCACAGAAGTGTGCAAAGCAGCCGCCCCGAGAAACGCTAACCTCTCCCCTGGCCTCTCTTCCCACTGCCCAACCAGCTCCTCCTGACCTGTCCTACCCCGCCCTGAGCTCTGCTGCTCTGCCAGAGCAGGACGGCCGTCCTGCTGGGCAGGGCCACCTCTGCCAGCCCTGTGGCCCTGTAGCATTCGGCCCAGTCATTCTCACCCATTGTCATGGGAGTGCCCGGGGTGAGACGTTCAGAAACAACTCACTCCAGCCTGCAGGACTGAGGTGTGGTCCCACCTGGGGGCAGCCTGAGACCCCAGATGGGGACTTTGGCCTACAGAGTCATGAGGAGGCGGAGGCCACCTCAGCTGACACTGAGTGACCCCGAATTTGGGGGAAGGGTCAGGCCATCACGGGAGGGCTGAACACCCAGCCCGATGCAGGCTGGCGCGTGGGCTCCGCTGCCCTCAGCCAAACCCCCCAGGAGAGCCCAACACTGGGCCTTTTCCTGGGCCTTTTCTCCCTAGAAAGTCACACCCTGGCAAGTGTGCACAATGGGTCCAAGGTTTCCCGGGTAGGTTTCCTTTCCTTGGATCCCTTTGAGAAGTTCTCACGGTCGGGGTGGGGGGGGTCGCTCGGTCCAAGCCAGACGTCACCTTGGCCCGGAGCGGATACCAGCGGAAGGACTGTGTCGCACTGTCTTTGAAGTCCCACGTGGCCAGAGGAATGATCACTTCTCCAAGAAACACCCTCCGGGCGAGTGCACCCAGGTGCCACACGGAGACCTGCAGCCTCCGGGTCACCAGCTGGGCAGGCTCCACCTGGTACTGCAGAGTGGGACAGAGGCGTCAGCCTGGGCTCCCCAGGGCCACCCTCCCTGGCCGCCCGGGCCTCCCTCCCGCGGGCTCAGCGGGAGCACAGGCCGATGTCCCAAGGAGTGCTCTGCTCGGAAAAGTTGAGGATCAGCTTCTAGATCCTCGACTGTCACATGGCCACTGTTCTCAAAACCGGCAGGAGGCGGTTCTCACCCCCGGAACCTCGCTCCGGTGTCTTGCCCCACGTTCTACGAACCTCCAGTATGCTAAACGAAGGGGTAATTCAAAATACTGGCTTCTGCAAAACTCTTGGTCATTGCTCGGCCTCCCCATCTTCCCTTTTTTCTGTCTTACACGCATTGCTGTGAAGCCTGTGTTGGGTCGTGCTGAATTTAGAATACATTAGGGGCACTGATATTTCTAAGCGTTTCTGCAAAGTTTTCCAGGGCAACCAAAATCTTCACAACATATTGGATAAAACCAACGGATAAAAATTTTAAGTGACTTCTTTGAGATTCTGCGTGCATTTTAAATAAGGTAAGGTTTAAAAATCAAATTATGTAATTACAGATTTATCAAAAATGTAGTCGATCCTCTTTTACCCCCTTTCATAAAATGTGAAATATTTATCTACCCCTATTTGAACCAAAATACCTTAATAAAACTTATGAGCGATTTTAGATGTCAACTTAAAATGTACGGGGGCGGGGGCACACTGTTTTTCAAAATTCTTCTAGCAGGTACGTGAGCAAAACCATCTGAAGACCAATCTCTGGTCACTTGCTGGCACCAGGCTAGCAGCATCCCAGGCCCCACCCACACCTGCTGAATCACATTCGCCTCCTTTTTTTAAAATCCCTTGCAGATTCCTATGCACATAAATTTTGAGGCTTGCCAGCCCACTGTGGGTTCTCTAAGCCTGTTTCCCCACTGGTGAGCGAGAGGATTCTATAATCCCGAGTTCAGGAGTACGTAAAGCACTTGACCATAGCAAAGGCACAGAAAACAATGGCTGTTATTATTTAATGAAGGGGACTTCTGTGCCCGCTGCCCAGATGGTCCCTGACTGGGAGTTTACAAATGCCCCTTCTCACCAGGGAAGTCAAACAAAGCCTCTGCTTTTCTGTCTTGACACATGAGATCCCTGGGCTTCCCGGCCTCGACTGGGGACATCTCCACGCGTCTGGACTGTCCTCCCGGCTCGGGGCCTCCCACGCCTGCTCTCCGCATGCACCATTATGTCGCCTCCAACTCTCCACCCTAAATCTCAGCACGAGGCAGGCCCTCATCTTGGCTCTAAACCACAAATCGTATTTCTTAGCACCAAAGAAAGTGAAACCCAAACAATTCCTCTGTAAGTTATTTTTCATAAAATGACTATTTTTTTTCCTTCATAGAAGAAGAGAAATCTGGGTTTGCCACCTATGATAATAAAGGGGCAGTTTTACAAAGATAGTGACGCAGTAGTTTAATTGACAAGATACCTCTCTGATAGTCACAAAAATGCAACAGAGAAATCAGTTTTAAAAATTGAGAGGCAGCCAGGTTCGTTTTCACCATTTTCTCAGAAATCATTAATCAAAAGCCAGTCTCGAGTCCGGCAGACTCTGCACTTTTCCTGTACAAAGGCTGAAATTTATTTTCTGCCACCTTGCCACTGATTGACAGAGCCCTGCAGAAACGCATAAGTGTCTGCATTTACATTTCACTGACTCAAGAGTTTGGAAGACTCGTCCTGTGAACTCTGGCCCTTGTGCCCAGCCCAGGACGGGGGCACTCAGCACATGAGTATTTGTCCAGCAAATACCTTCAAGGTCTCCTGAAAGGTTGGGTCCACCGTGCTCCTCTGGACTCCAGACTTGCGTTTTCCCTGGGAGGATCTGTCAGGCAGCAGGTAGGTCTTTACATACCTAGTGGCCAAAGGCAGACAGGAGGTGAAGGCTCAGCGGGGCGGGGACGAAGGTTCGGGAGGAAGAGAGTG
The DNA here is from genome assembly GCA_028627145.1 of Eidolon dupreanum. Lineage (NCBI taxonomy): Eukaryota > Metazoa > Chordata > Mammalia > Chiroptera > Pteropodidae > Eidolon > Eidolon dupreanum. The sequence goes on along the minus strand of CM053502.1, from coordinate 169,494,280 downwards.
ACACATCAGCGTTTTCTTTACTCTGCTTTCTGCTGAACTGGGGGGTTGAGAGAAAGGGCTCAGTGGCCAGCACTGGCAGTGAACAATGGGAGTGCTGGGTACACAGGTTCTGTTTACAGTCTGGCCACCATCCTCTGGAACATTCCTGGGAGTGGGAGCTCGGCTGCTTCCTTCACACCCGAGCCCCGCGCAACCCTCACTGCTCGTCACCTGCCATTTTGGGGCTCCACAGTGGCGGATTTTCTGATCTACCTGGATGTACAGGCCACGCGCCGGCTCATCCCTCCCTCCACTGAGCACTTACCCCAAGTGGAAGTGGGAAGCGTATGCCCCACGCTTTGCTCTTCCCTTGCGTGGCCTCCACGCCTGCCCCCCTGACTGCTGGGGGCATCTGCGTTCATGAGCCCTCTCTGCCAAGCCTGGAGCCCACAGCTCGGCTGGCGAGGCGAACTCTCCACCAGCACTCTGCCCACCCCCGGAA
>CM053502.1:169456403-169493299 GCA_028627145.1 Eidolon dupreanum | reverse complement strand
CTCTGGGTGCTTGGAAATTACAATAGACAATAAACAACAGATACGCCACTTGTATAACTGCAGACGGTGATAAGAATAAGAATAAACACGGAGCAAGTTAAGGCCAGTGGGAGTGCAGAACAAGGAAGGGGGCAGGCCTGCCTGAGAAGGTGACCTTGGCGCAAAGATAGGAAAGAAGGGAGGGAATGAGCTTCGTGCCTGGGAGAGGCAGCTGCAGCGGAAACTCCCCAAGGCGAGTGGGAGTCTGACCTGTTCACTGGCCAGCAAGTGGCCAGTGCGTCAAATGAGTGAACGAGAAGGGAAGGTGGTAGCAGTTGGGGTGAGGGGGAGCTCGTGTGCGATCCTGTGGACCATTTGTACGGTGGGTCTTGGCCAGAGTCTCTGCCCATGTATTGATTTCTGGGCAAAGACGTGACTCTGGCCCTGAACGAGTTTAGAGTCCAGCCTGGTGGGACCCCGGGCAGTGCAGGGGAAGCGGCCCATGGGCTCTTGGAAGGTGCAGCCTCGGGGGTCAGCCTTATAAAGGCTCAAGCTGACTGGATGCCTTGGGTCCTCGGTCACCTAGGGCAGACGCAAAACTCCCAGTGAGCCTTGGAAAAGCCTCCCAGAGGCCAGCTCTCTGTGGTCTACCTGTCTCTAGCCCACCATAGGCTTCAACCATAGGAGAGAAAGTTCCGGAGTCATCTGTGCCTGCCTAGACCGCAGGACCTTTCTGAACTATTCCCAAGTACAAACCGCATGTAGCCCTGGGAGCCGGGGCTGAGCCATCCTAACACAGGCTCTCCCAATCTCCTGGCAGCGCCATCCCAGACTCTCACAGCCTTAGGGCATCCAAGAAGCAGCTGCTGAGCGAAGCTGTGTGCCCCCGGCCTGGCCTACACACTCACAGGACTCGGGACTCGGGAGGGAACGCCAGAGGACTTGTGTGAGCTGCATTTGCATATTTGCATTTGAGGGCCCAGTTCTGGTCCCAGGAAAGTGCATAGAGGCCCAGGCCCAACATTTTGGATACCGTTCCAGAGAACCCAGGGGAGAGCTTGGGACAGTGTGCTGCTGGCATAAGGATAGACGAAGGGATCCGTGGAGCAGAGTAGAGAACCCAGAAAAAGACCCACAGTTTTTATAACAAAGACACCAAAGTCAATGGAGAAATAAGCATCTTTTTTTTTTTTTTTTTTTTTTTTAACAAATGGTGCTAGAATAACTGAATATCCATGTGGGAGGAAGAAATGAACCCAAAAATCTACCATACAACATTCACAGAAATTAGTGAGCTGGATCAAGACCTATAGGTAAAAGCTAAACTTTCATAATGCTTCTAGAAGAAAACATAGGAGAATAAGTTCATGACTTATAAGTAGCCAAGACAGAGGTAGCACCATAAAAATGTGATAAATTAAACTTCATCAAAATGAAAACCTTCTCATCCAAGGACATCATCATTTATTCTCAATTACTCCCTGTATGTATAAAAATGTTTGCAATAAGATGTACAAAAGGACAACCACCATCAAAGCAGAGTGAGGTTTTCCCGGATCCCATCCCAAACTAAGTCAACTATTTAACCTCCAAGCTCTGCGGTCATGCTCCGGTTTCTCCCGCCAGACATCACTCGTCACTACTCATGCTGACCAATCCAACCCAACAACCGAGTCGACCAGTCGTGAGGACAACCACACCTCATGTGTCAAGGACACAAGAGAAGACTCACCTGTCTCAAGCCTCCTGAGAACAGAGTGCTGGGCTTTAGATGGGGCGGGAGATCTTCCTGCTTCAGAACAGGGAGGGTGAGGCGTTTTGGACTCTGTTGTCTGAGAGGCTTCAGGATGTCTGGTGCACTAACCTTCTGGAAATGGAAAGAGCAAATTAATAAGATAGTCCGTATCCCAGTCTGATTTCGCTCGAATGTGGTGACTTCAGCTAGTACAGCCCGCCTCTGTTCCCCAGTGGCATTCATATGCAAACTTCCGGGCACTGAGACAGAGGCTCAGATCCAGTGGGGTCAATGCATACACACACACCTGCGGGACCCCAAGGCAGCAGCATCGAGCTGTGGGATATTTACGCACAGTGATGCATGGGTTACTTATGGCTTAGTGAAAGTCTTAAAGGAATGGAAGTCTACATTTTGCCTTAATAACGATCCTGGCATTTAATCACATGAAACATGACATTCGTCTAATAGGCAGAGTTTTAGTTCTAATGTGCTCATAAAAAAAGAGAAAAATCAAAATGTATCTACAAATCTTATAAAAATATTTTTACAAGAAGTGAGTGTTTCTATGATGTATACAGCTTTCTAACATGGTAACAACTAGTCACATGTGGCTACTTAAATTTGAGTTCCGAATAATTGAAATAAAATAAAAGTAATAAATTCATCTCCTTGCTTACACTAGACACACTTTCAGTGCTCAGTGGCCACATGTGGCCATGGCTAGAAAGTTCTATTGGGCCGTGTTAATATAGCACCATAAACACCATCAGCAAGGTGGGGAAATCTCTTCCTCACTGAAAATACAAAGTTTCCAAATCAAGACTTTTTTTTTTTTTTTTTTGATACTGGTTTGGAAGTAGAACTTGGAAATACAACAGTTGCACCACCATCATCATTTTCAAGAATAAAAAACTGTGCTGGAATTTTAGGAAACAAACGAAAAGAAAATGATGACCTCCCAATTATTGTTTTTGCCCTCAATCCCCAGAACGCTGACTCATTCCCATCCAACATTTGTTAAGCAACACTATATCCAATCCATTACTCTATGTGCTGGGGAAGGAAAGAGGAGGAGGAGGCGGAGAGAGGAGGAGAGAGGAGGCGGGAAGGAGAAGATGCACAGTCTGTTCTCTAAGGCGTCCTGTTAGTAGGAAACAGACACACGATGAAAATGGGGGCACGAGCCAAGTCCATGGGAATGACGAAGAGGGGGAGAGCTTATGCAGAGGGGGCCCCTGGGGCGGTCTGCAGGGGGAGTGTGACCTGGGCCCGGTGTTAAAGGCTGGCTGTGGAGACTCAAAGGTAAGGCACCTGAGCGGCATGGCTGCCGTGGCGGTCAAGTTCAGAGCATGCTCTCAAACCTGCTAGAGATCGAGGCACCTCAAGAGGCCAGGCAGGACCCTGACACAAGATCACGCGCACATAGCGACGCGTGCAGTGGCTCGGAGACACTGAGGGGTGGGCGCAGGGAGAGGACAGAGGCCGGAAGAGCTAGGGGTCCAAGAGGAGGACTTCGAGAGCGAAGGGCGCTCAGAGAGGAGAAAAGAGGATGAGAAAGGGCTCACCTGAAATGAAAGGAAGGCAAAGGTTTTAATTGCCTATCAAATTAGCAAATTAGCAAACATGGAAATAAAAAGTATAGCGTGTAGTGCTGGCAGCAGTGCTCACAAACGGGCTTCTCTACTTCTAGTGGTTGTGTAAACCAGGTCAGCCTCCGTGGAGGGCAGTTTGGCAGCATGAATTAAAAGCCCTAAAAAGCAGCTGTTGAAAATGACGATACGTACTTATTGACATGGGAAGAATTAAAACATAATGTTTTAAGATTTCCTTTTAAACGCAAATTACAAAAGTGGGTGTGTGACAGGATGCCACTGTTATAAAATGAGTGGACTTGTGTACTCCAGGTGGCTGTCCCCAGGTCAACCTTAGGCATGCTCCTTAGACCACGACGGAAAGAATAAGATGGAGCTAACTATTAATATGAAGCTCTGTACCCCCTAGATGTTCAATACATAACCATTTAACTCGGTCTTCTTTAAGGCAACATAGTTTCTGAATCATAAAAGAAATGGAAGCTTCTGAAAAGGAATAAGAGAACCATATAATAGTGGTCACGTGGCGGGTCAAGTTCAAAGCCAGGGAAGGTGGTGCTTCTGAATACATTAGGATTCTGGAAAACCTTTCATAAAGCTTAACTACATATATAAATATTTTAAATTATTACAAAGGTCAGCCAGTTCTGAAGAACATGCCTATTTTGATTGACTAAGGAATCCAACTTGAAATTTTGTGTCACCTCTTCCCCAGTGAATTCTGAAGGACTTGGATGACTTTGCAGTCCTTATTCAAGGACATCAAGATCCAAATAGCAGCTTGCTGATGTCATTGAGACAGGCATTTTTCCTCCTGTAATTTTTAAGGTATTGCAATAACTAATTTGAAACAGAGAAAATGAGGCCTACTCTGCAAAGAGTTAAGTTTCATATCTTTCACGTACGGAAAGATCAATAAACATTAGGTTCGGTTTGATCAAATTATGGAACCACGCAATATGCATGTTTGGGATTTTCGCTGATCTTAGCTGAGAGAAGGAAGAGCAACCGCTACCGCGTCTGAGATTGCTCCTGAGTGTTGTCTTGTGACATAAACACCCACAGGTATCAGAAAAACACGCAGGCCGGGGGCGGCCAATAACGCACGCTCTGAGCAATGGCGAATCCCAGCTGAAAAGCAGACAGACTGTCCTGGGACCATCGGAAGGATCGACCGCCCTTCAATCTGAGGATCAGGACGACCAGGTGCTGCTGCTCAGCCTCCGAGGCGTAGCCGGCAGCTGGGAAGGAGGCGTGCGGGAAGCGCCAGGCCATGGTGGGCTGTTTCTGTAGACCCCAGGTGTCCACGAAAAAATGTCACATCACGAAAGAGGGCATAGAATGAAATAAAGTCTTCTTCTCCACCTCTGTCCTCGGTCTATCGCCTCAGAACAGCCCCTACCTAATAGCTTTTGATGTTCCTTCCTGGTTAACGGGTATATGTTTTTATGCCCAATATAGATCAACTGCATACCAGTAAGACGGATAGTAAAATTCCACCAGAATACATATGAAATCTCAAAGGAGCGGTATGAAAATTCACTGCCTAAAGAATCCAGCTGCTCAGGTGAGGATCTTTAGAAGAGCCCGTTCAGAATGTGTATTTCAGACTTAAATAACATAGAGGCGACTCTGAGCTGTTCTCTCAGTTCACACTCCAGAGTCACCATGTGGCTTTAAGAAAGTTATCTACTCTTCCTGTGCCTCCGTGTAGCCACCTGCACAGTGGATCCCTACACCCCCTGCTTCCGGGGTGCACCTCGGCATGTGCTTAACATCGGAAGCCCCCTGGGTTCTGGCGAAGTGTGAGTGTAACTTTGTGAGCTCACCGGCCGAGGCGCGTGTAATTGCAGTCTGACGAACATCCTATTTAAAGATGAACTCTCTGTATTTCAACCCAATCATGACTTAGCATTGACAATGCATACCAGGATTGCTGAGTACTTTATAAACATTGCCTAAATGGCTCTTTAAAATGGCCAGAGCCTCACTTGAATCTAATTAAAATTCAAAAAAAACAAAACAACAACAAAAAAATGAACAGACCCTGCAGTGAGGTGGGGAGCGAGAATGCCTGCAGAAATGGTCAGCAAGTCTTGCCAAGCAGCGCAGCGGGCACACACAGGACAGTGTCTACGTGATGGAGACTCTGTAGCCACGGCCTCTCCTGCTCCTCTCACGTCCACCCTTGAGTTCCTTTGTCCCATCAGACAATCAGACAGGCTCGCTGCAGGTGCATATGCAGCAGGAAGGGTGAATGCCCCAGATGCCACGTTCTGTCAGCTTCCAAAAGCCAGAAGCTAAGCCTGCAGATACTTGGGGTGTCCCGGTGCCTGGCACACGGCGTCGGAAGCGGGAATCGTGCGGGTTGACAAACTTCGCTGGCACCTCTCCTAGCCGGCATTGCAGGTACGTCCCCACAAAGGCTCTACCTGGCCCTGCCACTGCCTACCACATCACCCCCTTGGTCCTCCCTTTGCCTCTGTGTCTGTCCCCTCCTTATGGGACAGGGATAGCACAGAACTCACGGGGCTATTTTAAGGATTTTAAAAGTTAAATACCAATTCAGGGATTTACACCTCGAACAGGGCCTGGTATGCCCTTAAGCCTGAGTCAGCGTTACAACGAGAGAGGCTTCGTCCCACCCAGGTGGGGAGGAGAATTCTTTGTGCTTCCAGAATCACCTTCCTGAACTCTTTTCTTTAGTGGCCCTCATTTGTCCTCCTTATGAGGGGCACATGCTGAAGAGATTAAGAGTTTAGAATGAACAATACAGACCTGGGCTCTGCTCCCGGCTCCGCCTTCGATGAGCCATGAGACGTTAGACAAGTCGGCTAATCTCTCTCTAACACTCGGTTCTAGTCTCTGTCACGGGAGCAACAGTATCTTTCTCGGGAACACAGTGCTTCCTCAATGCCACTATCCCTCCCCCACCTGCTGACGCAGGGACCCTGAGAAACCGATGGGAAGTAACTGCTTGTCGGCACGTCAAAGTTTCAAAGGCCTTGCAAATAGATTGCGTGCACTTTAGAACCTGCTCCTAAGGGGAGGTCACAGGGCCAGCGGGTCACCTGCTCTCTGAGCACTCCTTTGAAATGCATCTGAGGCTCCGCGTCTGACGTCCGGACCCGGACCCTCTGACTGAGACTCTGCATTCCAACATTCCCCGAGTCTCACGTACACACTGACGCTGAGAATCGCTGTTCCAGAGTGTAGCCCCCAAGCCATGGCTGCCTGCCATTTTCTCACCATGTAACCGGGGGCATGCGATGTAATCGCTCTAAGCCTCAGTTTCCCTAAATGTAACTTAGGTCCAAATGCATCACCTACCTCACGGGGTGGCGTGAGGTTAACACAGATAGTCCAGGTAAAGCTTTTAGTACAGACCCTGGCGCAGATGAAGAAATGCTGGCCATTCAGATTCTACATTTAGATAACTTAGCAATTTAGATAATACGTCTTCTCAAGGGATCTTTACAGGAATCCTGTCCCATGTCAGAACAGGTATTATGATCTTCATTTCACAGGGGGCCTACTGAGGCTCGGGAGTTCACGGGACCTGCCCGGGGGGAGGGGAGCGGATGGAGGCAGGATTTGAAACCCCAAGCGTGTGTGTGGGACGCCCCGGCAGGAGCGTGAGGCTAACCTCATTCCTTTGCCTAAAGCGCATTCTGTCTGGGGACGTCTTGGATGGAGTCACAGTTGCAGCAAAAGGCGCACCTGTCCTGTCCAGCCAATCAGAGCAGTCGTATCGACCCTGTAAACAGCCAGCTGGTGTCCCCTGCCATAGCCAGGTCACCTGAGCTCGATTAGAACCTAGGTTTTTCTGACCCTAAAGTTGGCTTTCTCTCAGGCCCCAGTCCATCTGCTTCGGGTTCGGTGAATCCTAGTGAAGAGCCAGAGTAATTCCTTCCCTTAAAAGCCCTTAAGGGAAGATCTGTCTTGTAGTTTAGCTACCTGGAGAAGGTCACCCTCGTGACCCCGCATAATCACGTAAGCATTTGTATTTTCAGTAGTTTCTCTCAGAGATGAGAACAGCTTTTAACCAGAGGTCGTTGGAAGCAGGGTGCCTCTGGCCCCTCACGAGGGCGTCTGCGGACCCCAGGAACGACTGGGCGTTCTCGGCTCTGCAGGTGAGGCCTCTGCCTTGGGTGTGGCCCTGACGCCAGCAGGCATCTCTGGTGGACCCAGTGCAAGCCCCGGGGGCTCGGGATCAGGCTGCACAGCTCTGAGCTGCTCTCTAGACAGACCTTGAATTTGGGCCTTCCTGTCGCCGGCCTCCACTCAGAGAAGGGTTTATAATTATGTTTCTCAGACCGCTTAATGCTTTGTTATAAAATGAAAAGGAAAAATAAATCTCTAGAGAAAATGGGCGAGGAAGTAATCCCGTGGCAGCCTGGTGGCCTCGGGGAGTACCCTGGTGGTGACGTTGATGGCAGTGTCGGACTGGCTCCTTCTCTCCGTCTGGCCCACAGGCTGCCTGGCGTCCGTGCTTGGGAGTTGCTTGTCAGAGGTCATGTCATTCTGGGACTTGGAGAGTTCTAGAAAACAAATACAAGGAATGACAGGTGGGCGCCCGCAGCTTTGCCGAGACCTGCGGGAGCCCTCCTTGGGGACTCCCGCAGCACATGAGGAGCGGCCCAAGGTCCCAGGAGGGCGAGTCTACGGAGGGTGGAGGATAGCACGTGTCTAGCGCTGAGCTCCAGGCCCCAGGGGAGTGCAGATGCATCAGGGAGCCCCCAGACGCTGCATGCCGGGCGGGGGACCCATGGGCAGGCAGGAGAGCTGGATTCCTAAAAGTGACTGTGTGGCCACAGGGCTCTGCAGGCCGACAGCCACCGTCAGGGCGGGAGTCCCAGAGACATCTCCCGGCCCGGGCTGCTCTGCCTTCCGGGCCGCACAGCACGAATGCACCATTGTCAAACACGGAGAAGGCGGCCTAACAGACCTACTGGCTTTCAGGGGCCCTTTACACAGATTTTGTAACGAAATACCACTTCCTGTGACTCTTCAGAGAGAAGTATCCTTGTAAACTATGTTGGTAAGCAAAACCTGAAAATTGTGTTGGTTTTGCAGTCTGACAATGGTCTAGAATAAAGATGGATCAAGGGAGAAGGAACCCATACACAGCAGTGAAAACCACCTCGAAGGTGATTTCGTTCCCCCAAAATTCTGTCTCTTTTCGTGAGGTCCTTGTCACTCTCAAATGATGACCTTAAAACTGGCTTTTGAGCAGCGCTGTCCAATAGGGACATAACGCGGCTCAGGTCATTTCAAATTTTCTAGTAGGCACATTTAAAAAAATAAAAAGAAAAGCAAAACTAAGTTTAATACTATATATCATTTAGTGAACTATGTCCAAAATATTGCTAAAATACATATTTGATATTGAAATTATTAATAAAATTTTTAACTTATTTTTTAACACTAAGTTTCCAGAATCTGGTGTGCATTTTACTCTTACTTTGGGCCCGCCACATTTCACGAGCCATTTGTGGTTGGGGGGCTACCACGAACCCAGAGCACCCCTCTGTCTTCTGATCCCTTCCTTGAGATATTCCTGTGTGAACCCTTATTCTTTGCTAGTTCTTAGGTGTCCTGCACACAGCACGTGGGGCAGGCCACACGTCATCTAGGGCAGCGGTCCCCAACCTTTGTGACACCAGGGACCGGTGCTCCTGTGAGCATCTAACGCCTGATGATCTGAGGCGGAGCTGAGGCGGTGATGCTGGTGCTGGGGAGCGGCTGCAAACACAGATGAAGCTTCGCTCACTGGCCCTCTGCTCCACTCCTGCTGTGCAGCCCGGTTCCTGACAGGCCATAGATCGGTACCGGTCTGAGGCCCAGGGGTTGGGAACCCCAATCTAGAGGCCCATGTCCCCAAAGTCCCGGGGTGTTTGCCCTCCCTACCAGGACGTGTGGGTCCTCTCCTCTCTGACAGCAGTGCCATCCACAATCTCAAGGTGGCCACCCAGAAACTTTGGGGGCACCCTTCTACACCCAGCAGCTGGAAAGGTTCTAGCAACCCCCCAGGCCCTCAACGTCCACAATACCCATGAACTCTTTATACAGCCAAACCCCAGCCTGGGCTTCAGGAGGTGTGACAGGTCCCAGGAGATGTCCCCCAGCCATCACTCACCCCAGAGCTATGCCTTCCCTTGATGCATTTACGTTCTCAGCCTGGGGTGGGCTGGAGGCAGCCTTCCCAAGCAATTCGGGTTCTAACAAGGTTTATAATCGCAATTATCGGTTGAAAAGGAAGAACAGAGAGAAGCACAAGACGGTCCTGAAGTGAGAACTGAGGGTCCTAGCCCCCCCCACCCCCACCCTCCCAAGGGGGCTGCAGTGCTGAAATCTCCCAGAAAAGCAGCAATAATAATAAGGGCAGGAGTAACTCGCCCCTTCCGGCTGGACTCTCCCCACTGAGCAACACCAGAGGCCATAGTTCTGGGGCAGCTTCTGAAGCGGCCATTCCCCACAGACCCCAGGTGCCACCAGAATGTGGCCGCCCTCCCCGCCCACTTCTGCAGGAAACAGGTGGCCCAAAGGATCAAGAGGGACACGTGCAAAATGGCTCAAGACCTGAAGAGACATGACCAGCCCCCGCCAGGTGCTGAGACAGGACGCAGGCTGGGTGCGGTCACGTGCCACCCACAGCACGCGGGAAGCACCAGGGAAGGTCTTGGGACGACTGTTGTTCCCAGGGGCCCAGAAAGCTGGGTTTTTCCAGCCCTGCCTCTGGGCTGAGGGTGCCGTGTCCTGTGAAGTACCCAGACTGGGACAAGCGGCAGTGGGGACACAGGCTGGGGGGTTTCCTCCATGAGACGAGGTGAAACGTGCGTCCTGCCTCCCTGGGGGTCTGACTGAGGGACGGCGAGGTCAGAGTTAACGCTCAGGTGTGATCCAGAACGGCCCTGCTGGGAGGGAATCACGCAGGAGGCCGCGTGTCTAGACAGAGCCGGGGAGAAGGTCCACACCGGTGTCGGCGGGAGAAGAGCCAGCTGCTCAGAGAGCAGGCGGCTGCTACAGTGTGTGTCCCAGGCTGATGCCCACAGCGGGTAGGTGTCATCCCAGAGCCCAGCTGAGTGACAGGGGTGATTTTCAACCTCCAAGCTCTATTAGCAAATGGGCCAAGAAATTCAGCTGCTCCCTCCTGCTGAAGAAGAGGGGGACAGACTGTCACATGGCCCAGACACTTCTCTGCTTATCTGAAAAGCAGCTTTGACTTTGATTGTCTTCATGTGACAGCTTCGAAGAGCTAGTGGGGACCACAGAGGACTAATTAAAATGAAATGGCAAGGGTGTTCCAGGTACAACACTGAGGCCTCCCACATGCAACTGCAGAGGAAGGGATGACGAACGGGAACAGTGACAGACGACGCCCGAGACCCGGACCCCGCGGGGGTCTCTTCCACGTGCCCGGACGGCTCCGGCCGCCGCGGGAGGCCTGACACAGGGGGCTGTTGTCTGGGATTTGCATGTGCAGATAAACAGGAAAACATCTCTGAGCAGAAAGAACATTCCAAGAGCGATGTGTCTGGAATACATGAATCTGCAAATCCCATGATTACTGCTAACTGAAGAAAAGAGATTTACCGAGAAGAAAAGGAAAACAGATGAGTAATTTCACGCAAACGACAGGTCCGGGGCCCCGCCCGGCCTGAACGGTTCTGGTTTTTGAGTCATTGGAACCGTATCTCTCGTTTTCGGTGTTGGTCCTCGGGAGGGGCTGGCAGGGGTGCCAGGGTGGGCCGTGAGCTGCCGGCCCCAATGCACCGACGGGGGTGGGTTTGCACAGGAATGGGGGAGGAACGGAGCCAGCCTGGCAAACCGAAGGGTGTCTCCTCGTCCCCAGGGACCCAGAGGCCTGCTCTGGGGCTGGAAAGATGAAGGGCTGGGGGCTCTGGCTTTTCCAGAGACAGAGAGAGGCTTGGCCGGCCCGGGGTGGGAGGTGGGGAGGGCGGAGGGACAAACACAGGGAGGGACATCCACTTACTTTTCATGTGGGTGGTAACAGACAGAAACAAATTTTCCACGGACTTATTAAATCCTTTAAACTGACCAAGCTCCTGTAACTAAAACAGAGACAGAAGGAGAGAGCGAGAGTTACGTTCGATGGCCGTGTCGTCCCAGCAGCCGCGAGGCTGCCGACCCCCAAACACCGGCAGGCGCGTGCAGGTGTGCGGGCGTGCGGGCGCGTGTGCAGGCGTGTCCGGAGTGGAGACACGCTGTCCTCTCAAGGGGCAGCTGTCCCCTTTCCTCAGCTTTCTCCTCTGAGTTTCGACGCCCGCATTCAACGAAGGGGCTTTGTCAAGGGTACGACTGCCTCTTAGAAATGGTGACTGACATTTCATCGGCTCGAAGATGGTACTCCAGCAAATGACTGTTTCTTTAACCTCCTTCTCCTACGACCCCACCCCAGCGCCATGCAGAGAGGACGGCAGCAGGGGCGAAACGCATGTGACACAGAGGCTGATGGTGACACAGGCACAAGGTGACCAGCCTGGAGCCAAGGGTTAGTTCCACCTCCCAAAGCGACAGAGAGAATGAAAAGGAAGAGAGAACAACACAAAAGAGTTCACTCCCTCTGCAAGTCTCATCCATCCATCCATCCATCCATCCATGTATCCCTCCATCCGTCTGTCCATCTGTCCATCCGTCCATCCATCCAGTAAATATGTACTGAGCACAGCAGTGCTCAAAAAACAGCTCTGGAGAATTTAAAACCTCAGGGAGAAAGTAGAGCAGCATTTTGAAGGCCCCTCCGGGGTCTCAGTTTGAAGTTGGGAAAAGAATATGTAGTCTCTCTCTCTCACCAGCGGACGTGTGTCTTCCTACGGACAAGTATAATTACTCCCTTTCATTCACAGAATAACAATAATGAAAGTGATCGAGATCACACGTCTCCATGGCACTTTACAGCGTCCCCGGACCAGCACAGACATCATTTCATTTATTTCTCACACCCGCCACAGCAGGCAAGCCAGACGCGTAATTATTTCTGCTTCTCCGGTGGGAACCCAGGTAATTCCCCTGAAACCACACGGCTCATTTCTTTGGACAAAATGGTCCTGGTCTATCTACGCTAGTGCCTACAAACACTCGGAAGACACACACACACACACAGAGCCGCAGGCACCACCACGCTCACGCCCCTGTGTATCAACCTGTATCTCCCGTTAGACCCGCAGAGAGCCTCAGACACACTGTGACGCATCCGGACCCCACGCTCATGGGCACAGTGTGTGGTCAGGGCAGGGAGGCGACAAAAAGGCCAGAGGAAAGCGATGGGGACGTGGGGTGCAGGCAGGAGATAGGTCAGTTGTTAAAGCATATGGGCTCGGGGCCCCCAAAGCAAGGCGGCAGCGCGGACACTGGGCAGGACCCAGCACTGCCCGACCCCCGTCAGGCCTTCGTCCTGATCCGGAGCTGGATCTCTCTGCCCGGAAGTTCTTGGCCCAAACTCTCTGACCCCCTTCCCTCCTCTCCCTCTTCCCCTCTCCCCACTCCCCTGCCCGGGGAAGCCCACAGAACAGACTCATTACCCTGCCAGGGCTGCCGCTGCACCAGCTCTCACTGAGAGGAGGTGGGGTGGGAGGAACCACGGAAATTTTGCTGCCAAGAAAAAACACAGGAAGAAGAACTGGGTTATGAACGAGGCAAGTATTAGTCTTAGATACACACGAGATTCATCATCATCCTATATTCGAGTTCTCTTCCTTTGCTTTCTTTCTCTCTCTTTTTTTTTTTTGTTGTTACTTCTTCACTTTTGGGCTGAGAGTCTGGCAGCCCGGCTCAGACCTGCTGCTCCGCTCAGGGCATTTGTCCCCAGTGTCTGAGTGTGGGCGCTGAGAAGCGGGCAGTCTAGGCCAGGCCACGCACACCATCCGGTGTCCCCCAGCAGCCGGCGACCTCAGGGCTTGGCCTTGCAGCCTGGCTGCTCTGGGACCCGGACCCCACGCCCGGACCCCACGCCCGTGCCCCGCGTGGACTTGCATGTTCTCTCAATGGAAAACACATCGGCAGAAGTGCCAAAAACGCCGTGGATATAAATTTGACCGTGAGAAGAATCAGGAGCTCGTGCTAGAAGAAGTGACGAAGAAAATGGGGGAGTAAAAAAATGGAAAAGTCCTGAGATTGGAAAATCTCACCATGGGCTAAAAAAATAAAAAATAAAAAATAAAAAAATAGCTGCTGGTGGGGAGCTTTCGGTAATATTTTAATAAATTCAGTGCAACCAGGTGGGTGCATCGTTGTCAGCGTCAACACTGCCAAGTGTTCAGAATTTTGTGTAAAGACGTTGGCATCGCTCAGGCTGTTAGTCAAGCCCGCCAATGTCTCTGAAGTGTCAGGAGGTGGGTGTGGTCCTGGAGACAGGAACGATTCATAAAAGCAAATGCTTGGTTCAGAATCTCATTTCATGTGCCCCACCCCCTCAAAATAATATTTTGTTTCCTTATGAAATTTCAAGAGAATTTAGGAAACGAAAGAAAACATTTAGTGAGAAAATACTATGCTAGCTCCTAGAAGCCTTTGCCTAAGAATTTGGAAACATTTCTATTTGAATCTTTTCTAGGTACTTTACCATTAAAAAAAAAAAAAAAGTTACATTCCCAGGCAGTGACCTCTGAAAGTCAGGAGACCCAGGACGCCTTTCAGTGGGTCCTCCGTGTTTCAGGACGGCCTGCCTTTCCATAACTCACCTCCAACTCTGATAAGATTGCAAGAGCTTTGTTCCAGCTGTCTCGTGTCTGCCTGGAAGAAATATTGACAGAGGTCATGGTTATGAGTAAGAAGAAAGCTTAGATGATGCAAATACAGGAAGTAATCAATTAAAATGATGATTCTTCTAAGAGCGCTTCTTGCGATTCAAATGTCAGAGACCATTTACGGGGATAGGAATGCTCCAAAATTGAATTGTGGTGATGGTTGCATAACTGTAAATTTACCAAAAAAAAAAAAAAAAAAATCATTAAATTATACACTTAAAACAGGTGGATTTTATGCTATGTAAATTATATTCCATTAAAGCTATTGTTATACACACACACGAATAAGAGACCATAATTGCTGGGAATGACTGCTTTTATCAAAAGTCAATGTTGGATTAGATTTTCTAAATTGGGAGAATTTGAAAAATAGTTCAATTCAGGCTTCTAAGCTTCCATTTGTTCCTTGGAAAAATTTCATAATTGAATGACTATATTCCTCTAAACGTTCCTCGTTATGAAGATTAATCTTTTACAAAATGTAATCCACTTATTTCTAGCGATAGATGCTAATAATTTCTTAAATAAGACTGCATCTGATATAGTACTCTTTTTGTTTCAAGGAAAAGGGATTTATGATGCATTAAGACCCCAAAAATAGAACTTCATGTGCTCAAAGTTTTGTGAACGCGATGTTTCCTGGCCCAGCGCATAGGAAGAGGTCAGCCGGCCCAGCCCAGAGGCCCAAAGGCCCTCTGCCTAGCTCCTATTTCTGCCTTCAGAAGGTTTTAATCCATTCCAAAGACAGACTTATGAATTCGCATCATCTCCTAAGACACCAGGAAGGGCAGGGGAGTAGGGTGATCAGGATGGGTGGAGTCTGACAGCAAGGCCTACACCCAGCTGGGCCCTGCGCCCGCAGCCCGGGCGTCAGCGTCCTCTGCTGGGCGGGCCTCAGGGGAGGCATTGGCCCTGGAACTATGTCTCAGATTTTCAGTCCACCTTCCTGGGCACATTTTTCTGGGGTTCATGATGGTGTTCGCCAGATTCTAAAAGGAGTCTGTGCACCCCGCCCCCCATGAAAAACCAGCCAGAACAAAAAGGCCGAGGGTTAAACCTGGCCGAACCCGCTGGTGATGGTGAACCCCACATCGGCAGGCGCCACCCGAAAGCGAAGATTCAGGCCCGAAGCAAAAGGACAGGCGCCCTGATTGCATCGTGGTGGCCGTGAAAGCAGAGAAAAACACGGGAAAGAGAAAAACAGCAGCCACGCGGCTCACTTATCCTGTCCTGGGGGGAAGTGCAGAACCCCAGGCGCAGGAGTCCCGATCCCCTGGGGACCCCCGCTGTTCCACAGCTGCTGTGGCGGCTCAGCCCCGCCCCGCTGCCCCCGCCTGCGTCGGCCCCTCATCCGATGGCCCCTGGACTGTTGCCATGGCCACCAGAGTCACTGTCCCTCCCCCGCGGACGCGATGCTATCACTCCACCGTCGAAAGCCCGTGGGTGACTCCCTACGGCCTTCTCCTAAAGCCCGAGCCCCGAGCGGCGTTGCTGGGCCCCGCACCCCGCCTGGGCTCAGCCCCGCCCCCCGCCACCCCGTCCCGTCCTGTCGCGTCGGCTTCCCGCGTCCTGCGGGCCTTGCCCTCCCGCTCCAGCAACTCGGGACAGACCGCTTCTTATTTCCCCGCTAGTCCTGGGCCTTGTCTGCTGACTCCCTCTGTCCCCCACTTCCTCTTGTGCTAACTCCCCAGGCACTGCTACCGCAGGCCCATGTCTCCATCCCAGCAGCTTAGCCCCACCCTGCCACCCTTCTAAACCCCCGCCCTGGGGTCCGGTGGGGCGGGGCCGCAACCCAGGCCCAGGCGGCTCTCTGCTGCCCCCTGCTGGCCGTCGCGACCCTGGGCCTGGCCGCCGGCTCTGCGGGCTGTGCGCACCCTTTCTGGAAAGGTCAAATAGCAAATCTTTTAGGCTCTGCACCCCATAGGGTCCCTGTCCCAAGTACTCGACTCTGCCCTTGTGACAGCGGCCATAGACAATGTTAATGAGTGGGTGTGTCCGTGTACATATGAAACTTCGAATTTCATATACTTTTTCTGTGTAACAAACAAATGCTATTCTTTTGACTTTTTGACCCTTTAAAAACAGAAAGCCCATTTTTAGCTCACGGAACATACCAAAACAGGCAGAGAGACAGGTTTGGCCTGTGGGGCCTGGTTTGGCTGGCATCCTTGCCACTCCAGGTGTAGGCAGTGGCTCCCGGCCAGCACCAGCGGGGAGCCGGTCAGCAATGCAGAGCCCCAGGCCCAGCGAGGCCGGCAGAACCCCAACTTCTCACTGAATTTCATAAGCTCTGCCCTGTGGCTCTGTCTGATTCACCTTTGATTTCCATTTTACTCCTTCTCTTCTATTTCTCCATTATTTCTTACCAGAGGCTTCCTTGAAAGCACTAAATACTTTTTGTTAACATGTTTCAAAAATTCATGCAACTACTAGGAAGAAATGCTCGTACAAGGATGTCTCTCGAGGTCCCCCAAGAGATAGGTCACTTGGAAGAAGTGGCCCTGCCCCCTGCTCCGGCCGCCCCGTTGGTAAGGGGGTTTGACCGGGGAGCAGCTGTCCGTCAGGGCCCCGGTGAGAGGAGGAGGGTTTCAGGGCACACTCGGAGAGGCGCAGCTGACATTCATCAGCAGCCGACCAGGTCATCACCAGACGTCGTCCCAATTTTATCAATAAAAAAACTGAGGTTCAGGGACATTGTGAAATGGACCCAAAGTCACAAAGCTCACACACAGGTGACAAAGCTGGCTTCTATGCCACCACTTGCCTACAAAGATGGGCACAAACGAGGTAGGACAGGGCTGGGCGGGTGACAGAAACAAAATGGGATGACGGATGGGTGACGTTTCATATTCTCTACTTTTACTCTTGCTTGAAGTGTTTTCTAATAAAAAAGCATGAGAGAAAAATAACCACATATAAACCAATGATCAATTGCCTGAAAATTCTGTAAGACTTCTTGATTTTATAATGTTTTTCTTATTTGTCACGTGTATTTAAATTTTCAGAAAACAAGGCACGTGCACCTGCGTTGGAGGCATCTACCTTGGGCGTGTGGGCCCGGGGGGGAGAGGGCCTGGCAGTGAGCATGCCCACAGCACCCCCACGGCCCTGCCTGGATCAGCTCTCCTCCCTCCTCTCCCAGCCCCCGGCTCCTCTCCCCGCACCAGCCCCCCACCACACCCCAGAGCACACACGAGGTCCTGACTCTGCTTTGCTGGCTTCTCACTACCTACGTGGATCCAGGTACGATGTCCTCAACCAGCACCTAAGGCAGCTATGAGCTGAGTCACATCCAAAGCCCTGGCACCTGTGAACCTGACCTTACTTGGAGACAGAGTCCTTGCAGACGCAGTTAAAAGGAGGTCATAGGGTGGGTCCTAATCCAATATGGCCGGGACACTTTGGACCCCAAGGCAGACACGCACAGAGGGAAGGCGCTCTGACGATGGCCCTGATAACGGAGGCGGAGACTAGAGGGATGTATGTGAATGCCAAGATCACCAAGGACTGCCGAGAGAGGACAAGCTAGCGGAGGCGGGGAAGGGTCCCCGAGAGCCGGCGGAGGACACGCAGTCCCTCTGACACCCTGAGTTTGGACGTCGGCCTCTAGGACTATGAGATAGTCCATCTGTGCTGTTTGCAGCCCAAGGAAACTACTAGAGGCCCTGTGCAGCATGTCCCTACTACCTCTCCTGTATCACCTCTGCTACCAGCCCCTTCATAGGTCCTGGTCAAGCTGAACTTCTTGGATGCTCCAAACCTGCTAGACTGTTCTTCTTCCACGTCCCTTGCTCACACTCCTTCACACCCCTTCTTGTGGTTTGTTCTCCGGGGGTGTGTGCTTGTCCTCACCAGGCTGATCTCTTAGTAGACGCCGTGAGCTCTTCACTAAAATTCCCCTAGCTGCACTGTAATCATTTGCATATATATCGGTCTCCCCCACTAGACCACGAACCCTGTAAGGACACACGCCTCGTCTTATGCATCTTGGTCTCCCGGACACCCAGCAGAGGGCTTGCCATGCACAGGGGGTGTCTGTAAATGTGACAGCAGCAACCAATACTATTTTGACAATAACAACGGTTACTTCATTGGAGCTGCAGCTCCAAATGTGTATGAAAACAAGGTTATCGTTTTTTTCACAACTAAGCTTACATGTGATTTCAGCCATTCGTTTGCATTAATCGAGTATAACACACGCACTTTGCGGAGAGAAGAATAAGGGAGACACAACCTCTGCTCGTCGGCAGGAGCTTAGGGTGCTGTAAGGACCCACACAAAGCGCGGGACGGAGATGTGGTTTGCAGATCGAAAACCAGCCCTGCAAGTGGCGAGTCGCGTCTACGACGAGTCGTGACACATCTGTGAACCCACCTCTCAAGTTAAAGAACCAGGGACAAGGCAACTCATTCCAGCTGCTTATAAATATGCCTGCACGGAGGGCGCGCCTCTTCAGCCGGTCCCCGTGGTGACACCGGGCTGGCACGCTAAGCTCCAGGATCCCTACGCCCTGGCCCGCAGCTCCTGCAGCGGACGCCACGCCCTGCCACCCACACGTCTCTCTGGGCGACACGGTTCACGGTGCTGGGGACACAAGGCAGATGCCCTGGGATGTCCCAGTGCGCCTCAGTTGACCAGCCAAACCAGGCTGAGGGGCCTCATGTCCTGACCTGTGTTTTGAGGGGTCCGCGTGGGCTGTTTTTCCTCCAATGTGACCACTAACTCCCCTTCTTGCACTGGGGGGCCCCACAGTAACCCTTCATTAAGGCAAGTCACACACACCCAGACAGCAGTGGACCTAACAGACAAGGCCATCGAGCAGAAGGGGGGCCTGGCCCACAGCCACCTCTCTGCCACTGCCCACGGAGCGGGAGCAGCACCCTGCGTAGAAACCAAACCCTGGAGTTCCACGTGTGACCCAGAGCAAAGCAGAGGCGGGGCCGCCCACACGGAGCCTCCCTGGGAACTGTGCAGTGTGCGCCTTTCTCAGGATGGCTCGTGCCCACCCCTAGGAGTTGGTCGTAAGACATGGAGTTTGTTAGAACGGCTCACTCGGCTGCATCTGCCAGAAAAATCATTGCCATCAATCTGGGGTATCTCTTAGAGGTGGCGTCCTTGGGTGGTGCCCGACCTGTACAACTGTACGTGACAGTCGTGAGGGTTGGCCCACACTGGAGCTTGAGTACCCCTCAAATGCTAGAGAAAAAGGTGAATAAAACCAGGCATTGGAAGGGGTGTTGAACGTTTTCAGTGTGTTTTGGGACAATAAAGCTTTAAACTAATCTTTGGTTCACACATGCAAAATGGAAAATCGCTCAGAAAATTTGACCTACAAATTCCTCGTCCTGTAGAGAATCGTCATACCTTCTCATAAATGGTTTCAGAGCTGGACTCCAAGGCCTTTTTATGTATATTTTAGTCCTAAGAGAAGTTTCTAGCTTAGGCATCACTGGGGCCAAGACACTACCCCAGGTCGAAAGAAGATAAAGTATAAGACTATGAATCAGCAAGTGATGCCTCCTTCCAGGAGAACAGAAATTAATAATAGCAAGCATACGACCCCGTTGGCAGAAAGTATCTCTCATTCGGTGTCCTTCTGCCACGAGACATTACTCTTCTGCTTAGCTGCAAGAAAGAAAAATAATTTTTTCCTCTAATTAAGGTCCCCATATTCTATCAGCAGAAATTCTGCATGGCTTTGTGTGAATAATCATCATCAATAGCTGGGCAGTCACTCTTCCATAAAGAGGTCCTTAAGGTCGATGGTAACTGGTCCAGGTGTGTTGAGTGCCAGGAACAATAAGGGTACAAACTGCTTTTCAGTATCTTTTGATTTTTTCTAAAAATTGCATGTGGGTTTTAGAAGCTCTCTAACCTAAAGATTGTGGACATTAATCCTTTATCAGACATGCGATTTGCAAATATTTTCTCCCATTCCAGGCATTGCCTCTTTAATCTGTTGATAGCGTCTTTTGATGTACAAAAGTTTTTAAATTTGATGAAAAAATTTGATGAAAAAACAGTCTGTCTGTTTTTTTCGTTTGTTGCTTGTGCCTGCGGAGTCATATCTAAGAAATCATTATCAAAGTCAGTGTTGTGTTTCCTCCTATGTTTTCTTCTAAGAGTTTTATAGTTTCAGGTTTTTGATCCATTTCGATTTAATGTTTGTCTATGGAGATACATTAGAGTCCACCTTCATTTTTTTTCCTTGTGGATATGCAGTTTTTTCCAGCACTATTTATTGAAAAAACTACCATTTCCCCATTGCATGACATCGGCGCCCTTGTCAAAATCGTTTGATGGTATACGCAAGAGTTTTTCTCTGGGCTCTCTGTTCTATTCTGTTGGTCTATGTGTCTGTCTTTTCGCCAGCTGGCTTACCATAGCTCTGCAGTGAGCTTTGCAATCGAGAAGTGTGAGTTCTCCAGCTTGGTTCTCCTTTTTCAAGAAGCAAACAAAACGCCCAACTCAAAAAAATGGGCACAGGATTTGAATAGACATTTTACCAAAGAAGATATACAAACAGCCAATAAGCCCATGAAAAAAATTTTGACATCACTAATCATTAGAGAAATTCAAATCAAAACCACAAGGATACAGCCGCTATGGAAAACAATAGGAGGTTTCCTCAAAAAAAAAATTAAAAATAAAATTAGTATATGATCCAGCAATCCCACTTCTGGGGAACTATGCAAAGGAATTGAATTCACTTTCACTGTCTCAAAGAGACATCGGCACCTCATGGTCCCTGCAGCATCGTTCACAATAGCCAACACACGGAAAGCAACTAAGTATCCATCAACAGATGAATGGATAAAGAAAATGTTACAGATATACACAATGGATTATTAAAAGGACATTCTGCCATTTACAGCAACATAGATAAACTTATACTAATTGAAAAAAAGTCCGACAGAAAAAGACCAATACCATATGATGGCACTTACACGTGGAATCTAAAAACATTAAACTCATAGAAACAGAGTAAAGTGGTGACGGCCAGGGGCTGAGGGCTGGGGGAAGTGGGAGATGTTGGTCAAAGGGTGCAAACTTTCAGACGAAAGGCAAACAAGGTCTGGGGACCTGAGGCAGGGTCCCCGAGGTGACTACAGTCAACAGCACTGCACTCACCACAACAGAGCCGGAATTATGCAAGGTGAAGGAAGAGTTAAATCTTATTGTGGTAAACATTTCTGCAGTAGATACACATACTAAATCATTGGGAAAAATAAGAGTCCAGGCACAGAATAGAATTAATGTCGGGTTCGTTGGACATGGATATGCTGATTGAATGACTGAAGAACAAACAAACAAACACAATAAGAAACCATAATGAGAGACTATTTCACACCCATTGGGATGGCTGTCATAAGAAATGAAACAGATAACAAGTTTAGCCTGGGTGCTGGATGTCGAGAAATGGGAATCCTTGTGCATTCCTAGTGGGAATAGGAAATGGGGCAGCCACCCTAGAAAAACTATACGGCAGTTCCTCAAAAAAAAAAAATTAAAAATGGAATTACCATTTGATCCAGCAATTCCATTTCTGGGTATAAACACAAAAGAATTGAAAGCAGGGACTTGAACAGGTAGCAGCATTATTTGCACTAGTCATCCTTAATGGATGAATGGAGAAACAAATGCGATAAGATAGATACAATGCGATATCATTCAGTCCTGAAAAGGAATGCAATTCTGATACATGCTACAACACGAATGGACCTTGAAGACAAGGAAAATAAGGAAGACACAAAAGCACAAATATAGTAGAAGTCCACTTCTATGAAGTACCTGGAGTGATCAAATTTATAGAGACAGAAAGTAGAAGGGTGGGTGCCAGAGGCTGGGGCGGGAGGAGGGGGAGTTAGTGTTTAATGGGGACAGAGTTTCAGTTTGGCAAGATGAAAAACTTCTGGAGATGGATGGATGGTGGTGATCACTGTAGAACAGTGAATGTACTTAAAGCTACTGAACTATATACTTAAAATCGTAAATTTATATTATGTATATTTTACCACAATGAAAAAAATGAACACGGAGCTCTTAAATTCAAAATGATTTCTTATTCGATTTAATTACATGTGAGTCTGGTCTTCTAAAACACGTATTCATATCAAGAGATAGTTGAACATCCAGTCGTCAAGATGCTCCCTGGAAACTACCCTAATCAGTTATTTTGGTCTAAATATATGAACATGTGAATTCTTAATTCAGAAATCCTAGTCAGTTCAATATTTCACCTTGGTTTCCCATTCTGTTCATTTAAATAGGAAAAATAATAATGGTTATCAATACGTTGTTGCGTTTGATCAGCTGATAATCTAGAGCAGAGGGCAGCAAACTCTTTCTGTAAAGGGTCAGGTAGAGAATTTTAGGCTTTGCCAGCCACACAGTTGCTGTTGCATCTGCTCAACCACTATATTGCCAAGTGGCCACAGACAGGAAGGAGTAAGCATGGCTGTGTGCTAATGGAACTTTATTTACAAAATCAAGTGGAGGGCCAGATTTGGCCTGTGTGCTACTGTTTGCCAACCCTCAGCAGAGCAGGGACTATTAAGTAAGATAAAATATTGAATAGCCTAATAACTAGCCCACTTAATCATAGTTCCCCCTCCGGGCTAAAAGCAAATGGATCAAAACCCGAAAGAAGGAAGTGGGTAGTGAGGTGGTCATGACAATTCACGGCCAAAGACACAGGTCACCTAAGGTGGCCTCGTCATCAAGCGGTGGTAAACAGGCCACAGGGGATGGGGGAGAGGTAGAGGCACAGAAATGGGAGGAACGCTGGGAATCAGAAAGGACCAGAGATACTCCAGTCTCTCAGTGAGATATTTGAGATTTTATATACGTATGTAACTGAGGTATTCAAACTGCCTTTGACAATCTAAGTGATTCAATTATTGAGTTGTTATCATGTACAAAGCCATAGGCATCATGAAATAAAAAAAAAAATGACTAAAATGAACAACCTGCCCCTGAAAGATTATGACCTGGAAAACAAAAGGTTTGAAGGTTGAAGCTTTACTCCACGACGTAATCATGAAACCTGACTTGATAGTCTCTGTTCTGACCAGTTTAAATGGATCTGTCTAAAAAAAATCTGTCGGGGACTTGACAAGCAATCCAATCAGTGGGGAAAATCGCTTCTCACGCACACAGTCCCTTTGGTGGGTTGGTGCTCATTTGGTCTTTCCTCTTAAGGAGAATAGTGAGAAGAAAATATTCAGCATTTTCTTTAAAATAGGACAAAAGCGTATACAAAATGTTATACCTGGAGAGAGACATGCTTTCATAAAGACACGCTTACGTGACAGTAAGCACGTGAACGAGGTACCCGACGTGTAACTCACAGGAAGCTTTACTGAATCCTCCTTGCAGAATCCATCTGCTGAATTCCAAGGGCAGGTGTCCTTTACTGAGCCATTGGGTGGACAGGTGACAAAGGCAGGGCCTGGCGATAGAGTCACTAATGTTTACTGGCACTTACTGCTCTTAATTCGTGACCCTGAATGTTTCAAGCCCAGTCAGCCAGATGCTGTCCCAATACCCCTGTGATCAGATGGGGTATCCCAGCTGCCCGTGTGGAAAAATGAAACTCTGAAAAGTCACTCGAAGAACTAAATTACATTTACTACTTGGAGAAGGCAATAAAAGTTACTTTCCTTAGTAATTATTAAACATAGTATCATCCTGGTTAGTTATATATAATGTATCATCGAGACCATTATCAGGGGTTCTGTGAAGGCACAGCCTTCTTAAATTATTTTATTTCCCCAACTGCTAACAATAAAGTGAAAGTCAGAGTAGATTTTTTGTATATCATGTTTAACTATTTTAACTTGAAAAAGTATTAACATTAAAAGTATTATTATTAATAATGTCATCTTTCTGCTTTTAAACTAAAATATCAAGCCCAAAAAGTTGCGGTTGTAAAATACAGTAAAACCTGTGCATTTACAGCCAGGCGCCAGCAGAGGGCACTGTCTTCATATGGTTGGCAAATACCTAAAGAACAACAAAGATGCCTTTTCAGCTTTAGTTTTCCAGTTATTAGAGTAGAAAATGTCCATAGTAATTGTTTATTAACTCTGCTACTTTACCAGTGGCTCTCAAACTTAAAGTGCATAAAAGGAGTTTCTTGGGGACTCGTTAACATAATATACACTTGGGCTCCACCTGGTCCTACAGAGTCAGGAATACCGCATTTAAAATAGCAGGCAGCGGATCCTGGAGCAGGGGGTTCCAGAAGCCACAGTAAAAACCCTCTGTGTGGAGACTGACATATGCCCAAGGGTGGAGGGACGGGAGGCGACCATGCTGGAATGGGAACTGCCAGAGACACCTCCGGAGAGCTGGAGAAGACCCCCACGTTTCGATTGGTCTGATGCACCACAGGTGAACTGCAACTACCGCCTACGAGGAATCATTTATGACAACAAAACTAAATATCAAATCATAAAGTCTTAGAGAAAAAAAGACCAGTTTAATCAGAAAAAAAAAACTTTTATGGAAAGCAAAATATTTAAGTGCTTTTTGTACCATCTCCCTGCAAAATGAAGAGTTTGAGTTCATTTTTTTCTTATTTTTAAACCTTTTTAATAATTGGAAAATTAGCACAACAAGCTGCCACAATTTATAGGTATCGTTATTCTTTGGATTATTAGTTATACCTGGTCTATTTTCTTTTTTTTTTTTTAATTTGTAATTGTTTATTGGGGTAACATTGGTTAATACAATTATATAATTTTCAAGTGTACATTATCACTTGATATCTGTATATTCTATTGTCTATTTACCACCCAAAGTCCAGTTTCCTTCAGCTACCATATATTTGAACCCCTTTACCCACTTCACCCTCCCCCCATCCCTCTATATTTGATCCCCTTTACCTCGTCTACTTCCCCTCTCCTCCCTCACCCCACTAGTAACCACTAGGCTATAGTCTATGTCCATGAGTCTGTTCGTTTGTCCTGTTCATTTGTTGCTTTTAGGTTTATATCCCACATATAAGTGATATCATGTGGTTTTCCACTTTTTCTGTCTCGCTTATTTCGCTTAGCACGATTATCTCGAGGTCCATCCATGTCACAAATGGCAGTATTTCATCTCTTCTTATGGCTGACTAATATTCCATTGTTTATATGTACCACAGCTTCTTTAGCCAATCATCTATTGTAGGACACT
The DNA here is from genome assembly GCA_028627145.1 of Eidolon dupreanum. Classification (NCBI taxonomy): domain Eukaryota; kingdom Metazoa; phylum Chordata; class Mammalia; order Chiroptera; family Pteropodidae; genus Eidolon; species Eidolon dupreanum. The sequence continues at coordinate 169,468,037 of CM053502.1, read as the reverse complement.
TCGGTTGCTTCCATGTCCTGGCCACTATGAATAATGCTGCTATGAATATCAGTGTGCAAATATCTTTTTGGATACGGGTTTTCAAGTCTTTGGGGTAAATTACCTGGTCTATTTTCAAGGGAATTTTTGGGAGCATTTATCTTACATGGCATATATCCAATAGCATCGTTAAAATGGAGAGAAGTAGAAACATAAAAAATTAGGTAACAGAGAGCATAATGATTCTTGGAATCACTTCAACTGAACTTTAAATTTAGCTCTAGGTCTCTGGGTGCCAAAAAGGAAAAGAATGCTAACTTTTTAACTCTGGACGCCTACTCGGCGCTAAGCACTGACAATGGCACTACTGCATAGAACATCAACTTTTACCTCCAAACAGCCCAACCCTTCCTTTCTCATCCACTTATTCATTTACTCATAGCTCCTACCCTCAAAGGATTCAAAATCTGGTTAGGACACGCCGGCCGAGAGCCGGCCGAGAGTTGCAGCTAAACAGGGCTACATCACGTGGTGTCCACCGCCAGGACCCCCTGTGGCTCGGGGCTGGGATAAAGGTGAGCGGAGCCTCAGGGCTGTGCAGTCGATAGCCCTGGGTTACAAACCAGTGGGAAGAGGACTCGTGCCATAACCAACAGCATTAGGAAACTTGACGGTCGGGAGGAAGAAATAAAATGAGATCCGGCCTCCTGAGGCACGGTGAAGACTCCAACGTAAATAGAAGCATAGAAATTAGAAGATGAATGTGGCTACCTAACCAATCATAAGGAAAGAGTATTTAAGCATAAAAGCAAAGGAAGAAATTGCACAGGAAAAGGTAGATCTGATTACAAATGAGAAAGAATGTCCGTATGTCAAAAAGCGGAAAGGTATAATCTACGTGAATGAGAAGGGCTAAGAGCCTTAACATCTGAAGAACACCTACAGAAGATGAAAAAGGCGGGAAATATTCAATCACATTAGTGATGAGGTGAATTCACATTAAAACAACGAGAAACCGTTTTGGACTACCTATATGGTTTTACTGAATTGACGAAGCTGTTTTGTTTGTTTTTAAGGACAATTCCAGAATTATCCTACTTTCTGGTGGCAATGTTCCTACCCCGTCCTCCTGTCCTTCTGTTTCTAGAAATATCCAGAGACATGCCAAAGACTTACCCACAGGGTTGTTCGTTGCACTATTATTTATTGTTTTTATATTATAAACTCCCAGAAATGTAACAGCAAAACTGGAAAATCCCTACCCACCCACAGCAGTTTGGTTAAACTGCTGATGACAGACTCCAATGATAGAACGAGATGCAGTCATCAGAAATCAGAGTGAAGTCACCGTATTCTAAACATTACTAGTTATGCTTTTCTTCATTTCTCAAATTTTTAAACAAAATTTTTTTCCGTTCAGAATAAAATCGCAAATGTAATTTGAAATCGTGTTCCAAGAGATGGGATTTAATGGGGCCAGAGCGTGGTAAGAGGCTCACTCACACACCCTGCAAATGAATACACACTTCCCAGAGGGTAATTTGGCAAAGCATATTAAAGCCCTCACATGTTCACGCATGCGGCCAGTTATTCTTCTTCTAAGAACCTATCTGAAGGAAACAAACAGAGATGCCAAGATAGCTGTACAGGATGTTCTCACAGGATTATCTGTGATATAAAAATTTGCATACGATACACTCATTGACAAGAGGAAAACAGTTGAATAGATGGTAGCATCCATCTGAGGTATGTTATGCAGTGGTCCGCATATGGTAGAAGAAGTCTTAATAGCATGGGGAAATGTTTATGCTAAGTTGAATTTTAAAAGCAGGATAGAAACCTATATAGAGTCACAAACACAGTCAAGGATTCTTGCCTCCTGACAGGGACAGCCTTGTGTGGTCCCCTCCCTCCCTGCCTCGAGCTCACAGGTATAACCATAGGCTATAGCAGGAATGACAGCGTGTGACTTCTGAAGCCAGGCCGTGAAAGATATTGATAGAGACAGAAAGTAGCATAGAGGTTACTCGGGGCTTTGGGGGGCTGGGGACGGGGATGGGGAGTCATCACTTCATGGGGACAGACTTTCAGTTTGGGATGACGAGAAAGTTCCGGAGATGGATGGCGGCGATGGTTGCAAACACTGTGAACGTGCTTCAATGCCATTGAAGTGCAGAGCTAAAAATGGTCCAAATGGTAAATTTAATATTTACCGTTAATATTTAACAGTAACTAATGGCAATTAAAATGATCAATTTAATATTTACCATTTAAATTTAATATTTTACCATAATAAAAAAAATTGTTTTAAGGTATTGCAGGGCTCTGCCTCTGTCTCTGTTGGGTCACATGGTGGACACCCCACCCCCTCAGAGGGTACTCTGACAGCAGCGAGACTAAGGGGCCAGGTGTGTGCGTGAGCCCCTGAGAAAGCAGATCCCCGCCTCCCCCCGCCTGGCCAAGCCTTCAGCCAAAGACGACAATCATATTAAGTAGTAATAACATTGACTGCTTTCGGCCACTAAGCTTTGGAAGCATTTCTTATTCAGCAGTAGGTAACTAATGCGGAGAAAGAGGCTCAGGTTTGAGCTGCTTCCTACCCTTTTCTGGTTTAAACCACCACTTGTTTTTCTAGCTTGCACTCTGGCTGTGGAAGGCTGACAAGAGCCACATCCACAGTTACAACAAGAACACTAGGTGATATGCAGGTTCAGAATTCTTCTGGAACATGCGGCATGAGGCCATTGTAGCTGGGTGGGGGGTGCTGAAGGGAAACGGAGTCAGGAGGAGGAGGGGGGCTTTGCTCCTTCCTTCTGGTCCCGTTCCTGTCACTATCCACTCAGCAGTGGCCCTGGGTGGCAGCTGCTTCTTGCAGTTGCCACCTCTCTGTTCCCTCAGGGTCTCCTTTTTTGCCTTTTTAGTCCTCCAGTAACACCTGTTTAACCAATTCCCTAAATGAAATTCTCTTTGTTCAAATTATCACACAGTTTCTGTTTTCCTGACTGGCCCTCAACTGACACAATGAAGGACAGGAACTCAATCCAACTCCTCAATCACGGTGACAGGTTCTCTTTGAGGGGCAGGGATGTGAGGGATGCCTCTCCAGGTAAGCCTTCATCATCTGACCTTGATGCCATTCCCGGCTGCCCCCTCCCACCTCCACCCCGCTGCGGTCTGGCTCACCGTGCTCCTTGTCACCCCAGCACGACATTTCCCTTCATCTCCCCACGCCTTCTGAGCCCAGCTCGACTCAGGTCAGACACTAAGAAAACGAGACACCTCATCTTTCTAGGAAACACTGTAGAGAAGGGAGAGTTCGGTGTTTCTGTTGGTTGGTTGGTTGGTTTTGCTCCTTGGAAGAAGAAAACTCTGCTGGTTTTCTTCTTCCTGGTGTTTTCATTCTTGCAGAAAGTCACTGAACAGGAAAAAGAAGCCCAGGAGGACATCACCTCTCTTTCCTGCTCTCCTTCTCATCTCAAGTACGCCACCAGCTGACCTTCTCCAACTCACTCCGGAGAGGTAGCGTGCTGGAGAGATGAGCACACCTCCATGCACACTGAAGCACACACACAGAAGCACACACACACACCCAGGAGTGCGCGAGCGTGCACACACACGTATTCTGGTCTTCGGATCAATTTAACCAACTGAAACAATGATACTAAAACTTCCAAAGATATATTAAAAAAAAAACAAAAACAAAAACTCCGGGACACATCTTCACAGAGTTGATATTGAGAAATAACAGAAATTACATTCCCCACAGCCTTACTGCTCAAGAACTAGAACCGAGTGAAAAAAATGAGTCTCTCTACCACCTGAGGAAGACCCCAGGCCCCCAGCAAAAAAAAACAAAAAAAACAACAACAACAACAACAACCTAGTTTAAAGAAGCAAAACAAAGCAACAAAATTTAGAGAAAGACCCCATGCTGCCATTGCTCTGTGAGGCCTACAGCAAAACCTGGTACTTGGAGCATGGAAACCGTAGCTGTTATCTCAACGGTTTGTGGCGCTCTCCGAAAGCCCTCAGTACATGAACAGATATGCGACGTCTCTGTGACACTGAACTTCCCGGACAGATGGTGTGTAGGAAAAAAAGTGTTAAGAGGGCTGCTCGGGGTGAGGAGAGAGGCCAGTCCTGAAAAACGCCTGAGAAACACAGTCTAGACGAAGTCGCACACGCTCGCCTCATTCTTGTTGCTCAGGCATTCCCACTAGTGGTGTATTTCCCTCCAGATTCCTATAAACTCGGCAGGAACATTGTTTTTTCTGGAGTAAGACGAGTCAGGAATAAGACCCAGGGGAGAATTTAGTCCGAACGAACACAAACAGATCCCGGCTAACAGTGCCTCTGCGGAAGCTGAGTGCCAGCACTCAAACCAACATTCTGCCGTTGGCCAACACACTTTTAGTTGATGCTAAAGAGCTTATTTTTCTACTTCAAACTGTCTTTTTTTTTTTTTTTTCAGAAAAAAGAAAAAAGTGAGCTACCCCATTCCTTCTAGGTCAGTCCAGGCTCCCTCGAGGGCCGTCCCCACTGCCACTTACACGTCAACAGAGGAGGGGGCCCCTTGGGTTACCACTGTAGACAGACGTGACTCACCCGCCTTCCTTTAAGGACACATGTACGCACCTGATAAGTTACCGTCTTATCTGTACCGCTCATGTCCTCTGATGGGACGCTTCCGTAACCACAGGACAACCAGCTCTCTCTGTGGTTTTGTGTCCCAGCTACCGATTACACTGTTACACCAACTTTGCAAATATTTTATGAGACACCCATGGGACATGGACCAAACACACACTTCCACTCATGTAACCACGACGTGCTCACTTCATCATCACCAACGTCTGCACGATCCTAAGGCTATCCACGTGCTGTGCATGCAACCATCTTATCGAGTATCATGAACGAGGTTTTGTGCTTGGTGCTGTGAGAGCCAACGAGATTTCAGAGCACGGCGTCTGCTCGCAGAGAGAGAAAGAAGCGCAGACATAATGATGTGCTAAGAGGCACTTTCAACGATTCTGGAAGAGATGGATACGTCAGAGCTGCTGGTGTTTCTGAGGGGGGAGACTTCACTGCCAGAAGCAGGAAGTCAGGGAGTGTCCCGTCTACAGGTGGATTTCAGCAGGTGGAAATGGAGGTAGAGAGGGCAGCGTCACGAGCCAAGGTGGGGAACGGTGGGGATCGAGGGGCAGAGGCAGGAAAGTAGAAACAGATGCAGCAGGAGGACGGGAGGTGGAAGCCTGTCTGCCTTGCCCCGTACAGCCTTTCACATCCAAAAGTCTGAAACCAAATATTTTACAACTAGAACATACTGTTTTACTTTAGGGAAGGTTTTAAGAGCATTTACCTTCAGCTGGAAATTTCTTGGCTCGTTCCTCAAAGAACCATTCTCCAGTTTTTATTTTCACATTTCTGAAAAACAAACAGAAAGGGTGCCTCAGCCAGAGATGTGACACGGCAGTACTGGGTTAGAGACAGGTGGACAGCATCACATACATTAGTCTTGCAAGGGACGTCAGAATCAAATTTCAGGCCCAACCCCTAACTTCACTGATTTCCCAGGGAGGTGAAGAGGCAAAGTGGGGAATCTCTACTTGGACATATTTTACTTTATATGTAATAAGTACACATAATATCGTCATATCAACCTGTACATGTGGCCAACACATAATAAGCACTTAACGCCTTCTGAATAAATATATGAGACACGAAATCGAATACACAGATTTCGTATTATTAAGTCATACACCTGAAGTTCACATAATGTTATTAGCCAATGTTACCCCAATAAATTTCATTTAAAAAAAATAAAATAAAAGATAATAACTTATCATATTTACGGTGGAAGCAATGGTGTAAAGGATAAACTACAAAAAAACTCCATGCCGTCTGTTTGCCAAGAGGAAGATCGTCGTTAGCTTAGTTTAAGGTGAGTCTGAATTAGCCACGTTTACCAAGAGCCAACAGAGAAGGCTCCAGGGAGGGCCTGAAGGCTGGGACGTGGGATCGATGTGCCTCAGTGGAGATTCGGTGACCGGGGTCCTCGTGGACCACTTGAGACACTGGGAAAACGACTTCTTAGCCGGCTGCTCTGAGAGCAGCCCCTTCCTTCTTAGTCACATAGACTCCAGAGCAGCTCGGGGGGCACTTTCACGTGACCACTGCTTGAAAACGAAGTCCGAAGCTGTGTTTTGACAGTTTCCAAGTTTCTGGTGAAATCCCCCACAAGCCCAAAGAACCTCAGAAAGGCAGAATTGTTAATATCCTTTTAGGATGTAAGAAGGTAAACCCACAGATAAATTCTTCACGCCCTTAAAATAATTTGCCACAAAGCCTATCAGTTCCTTGATTACGTAAGTTTAAGAAAAATCTAAAACGCCACCTCATGGCAAATTCTCTTCTGTTAAGGCATTTACTGAAAGATGCTGCCCATCGGGCTCTTTTAGGCTAAATATGAGCTCCAACAGCGTTTTTAAAGTTAATGCTTACGAATGCCATCAGTGTAAGTAAATTCGCTAACATACACCAATCCACGTGTTTTTGTTTTTAAAGAAATAGACTATCTTTCCCATGCAGCTCTAGTGGTCGTCAGAGGCAGTAACCAACTTCCTTCCCTTCATTTGGTTAGAAACTATCAAAATTTCTGAATAGTACATAAATGATTGTTTTCCCAATACTTAGTGACTAGAAGAAGGAAATCATACGTAGAGCATGTATAAATTTTGGTAATCAGTCACTACTACTCAGAGCCAAAAATATATAAAATGTTCAGCTGTGATATGTCTCTAGAGAGACAGGGAAATGTTTGCAGCCATAACATCAGGAACTCGAATATCTAGTCTACTAAGTCAACACGAAGCATTTTAAGAAGAACTCAACATCTCAGCAGAAGTAATAAGGCAGAGGGACAAATACCAGGGCAAGTTTGGAGAGATTAAAGGGGCGGTGAATTCACACTCCTTCCAAGTGTCTATTTCTGAGGATATCTCATCCTTATAGGAAGGACAAGGTCTAACCGTTAGATGAGGAGAGCAGGAAGACAAAATCAACGGTGGAAACAAGGAGGCCTTTGTCTGATCAATCAACTTTACTTCCTGGTTTTTTTTTTTTTTTCTGATGGTGGTGACCCGTCTCAGTTAATTACTCTCTCACACTCTCCAGCTCCTCATCCTTGTGATCAAAAGCGTTCATATACAAGACAAGTGGCCTCAGACTGGAAAAGAGATCAGAGCTAAGATGCAGCAACAAATCAAACCATGACCCTCTCTGTGGTCAGGTAAGCTGGCCAGACACAGGCCACGAATGTGAAGTAAAGACGCACACAGACACACGATGACGAAAAATGAAAAACGGTTAACGGGAAGGGGGAGAGGAAGGTGAAGACACCTGAGAAAATCATCATAGCAAATTACTACCAAGTCCTCCCCTAGCCCTGGTTTCAGAACCCACACGAGAAGCAGATAAATTACAATACTAGTCACCTAGCGCTAGGCATCTAACGTAACCTTCTAACCATCTCACTGAATCCCAGCTGTCACTTGTAAAGTTCAAACAGGAGCTTATTTGTCACGGAGAGATTCAGTCACAAACCCACAGGTCTCTTGGGCTTATCTGTGATTAAGAAAAAGAAGGGTAAAAACACCACTGTCCTAAACCACATGACGGCCAGCATTTTTTGCCTTTGAGGCTGTTTCCTTTGAGAAGCAGATCTGAGCTGGATCTCCATTAATAATTCTTGCAGCATCAGACATTTCATAAGCAATTATTCCCAGTACCTTTCACAAGGGCTCCCTGTTGTCACAAATCCCGAGTTTCAAAAGGAAGACCGTTCATTGCTCTTATTGTCTAAAACAGAGGTAAGCAGACCTTGCAGTGGTGGCATCTGCAATGTCTTTGTCCTCGTTAGGGCCAACCCAGGGTAGCCCCACTCACCGTAACCAAAGCAAGCATTTCCTATTTCTTCCCAGACAACTTATCAAGAATCTGGCTATGAAAGATTCTTGGAACGTTTTCTGAGCTCGGCAGTAAGTTAATGCTTTTTCATTTCTCAAGCAGAATCACGACTTGCTTCCTTAAAACTTTTTCAAATAACTGGCAAATATATCTCAAAAAGACAAAAGCCAGGGCGTTGGAGAAAGCAGGAGGTATAGAGTCAGGAGACCTGAGTTCTCTCGGTGTCTGACCTTCCCTCGAACCCTGCGTGAGGGTCATTGTAATTAGAGCTGCCAAGCACAGATACAGGGAGGCTCTTGATAAACTTCCGGAGGCTCCAAAGTCCATTTTCATAGCCTTGAACTCTGCCAATGCAGTCATTTCGTTAGCAAATGAGAAATGGCTATTGAAAAGCACTTAGCAAAGTCTAGCATACAAACGGTCAGCAGTATGACGAATGGACAGCTCTGACAGTGTGACCTCCTTACTCTCAGCAAGCAGCGAGCCAACAGGCCTGTTGGAATGCATTTTTATTTTGCATCCAGATTACTCCAATTTGCAGGTGGTTAAGTTGTCCACACTTTATGCTCTTGAAAAAGTCAGCGTGATGTCCCTGGAGTCGCTGAATATGTTTTCCACCATTCAACGGACTGAGGTGGAAGGAAAATTGGTCTGTAAACGCATGAATGCTGAAAGAAGTGCATTTCCAACCAGTGCCCTGATGGCACAAAGCCTCAAGCGAGGCCTGGTGGCTCGTCAAACAACCTGCGGAAACTCCAAAGGAAGAAGCCGAATATCGTAAAACTGAGATCAGCCTAACTGTTCTGAGCTGGCTTGTCCAGCTGGGAGGTGATTCCCAGCTAAGCTCGTCCTCTGCACACATACAGTTGGCATTTGTTGTACTTCAAATAATCTAAGATAATTTTTAGTCACAAACAAAACAGTTGCATTTTTTTTTTCCCACCAGCTCGGTTGATCTGATTTCAACGTTCTTACAGGAAAAAAGACTGATCATTGTGATTAAATCCTAGGTAACTGGGAGAGAAGTCATAGCATCGAGATGAAGATTAAAAAGAAAAAAAAACAAAAACGATTTTATCAAGCTGCTGCCACTGCTTCATGCAAAACACTGAACTTGACCTCAGAGAGAAGATGCGTCCTTGCTGTGTCATCTTCAGTGCTGTGCTCACAGTTCTGAGCATATTGGAGGCGCATGGCAGGGGCCAGTGAATATGAGCGGGTGGGTGAATGAAGGAACAGCCCCACGTCTGCAGGGAGCACCGAGTTTCGCAGGGATAAGTTAGAGCGCTGGTGACAGCATGCACGTGCCCTCAAAACGCGTAGGGCGGGTCCACGAGTCCAGGAGCCCAGCAGAAACTAGATGCGGAGAGTGGGCTGGGTCTGAGAGAGTGGGGAGCAGTGGGCGCCGAGGAGACCTGGAGAACCCAGGCCCCATTTTCAGCCATTAAGTGATAAATATTAGACAAGGTCTGTGGGCTGTTGACAGCTGCTGGCCACAGGTTTGTGCTTCCCGGTTTGTTGAATCAGATAAGTAGTCCACAAAAGTAAGAAAAATTCTGCAGCTAGACAAAGCTGTACTTGTTAAGTCCTCGACAATGAAAATCAGCGTGGATGCCATGCATTGCCCTGGATCCATAAAGGGATCCACCACCACGAAAGGGGCCGTGAGGAGGGCAAAGGACAAGGGACACCTACTCGCTGTTGGCACAAGCCCAACCTAAAGTCTGGAGAGTCAGCGAGAGCCTGTGCACGATGCCACAGGCAGGAGAAATGGAGTCTCAAAGCTCAGAGAAGCGCTTACTCTGCTCACGCATCACTGAGAGGACTAAGGAAAGTTCCAGAAAGCAGTTAGACTCCAAAAACGTTCAAGACCCTCCTCTATGAGAAGGAAACAGAAAGACATAAGGAAAAACCAGGCTGAAGAAAAGAGATAACAGACTGGAATAAAAGAAGATTTAGGAAACTGATAACCCAAAAAGCAGAACAAACTGTTTTACCAACATGAAAAAAGCAAAATGGAGAGTCTGGAAAGTTAAATTGGTGAGGCGGATGTCAGAGGTGCTTTCCAAGAACACGACAAAAAAGAAAAAGATGTTAAATGTTGAAGGTGAAAATAAGACAGACGGAGGATAGAGAATGAGGCCAACCTATGTCTGAAAAGTTTTTCCAGAAGAAGCCAGAGTGACAGATATAAAAGAATAATACTCAGATAACCAGACCTGAGTAAAGAAAATGGTACTGAGCCAAGAAGCAAAGCAAACCCGTTAGTGGCTACTACCCCTCCCCCCCCAAAAAAAAAAAACCCAAACAGAAAATAACAAGTGTTGCTGTGAATGCGGAGAATCTGGAACCTTGAGTACTATCGGTGGGGATGTAAAATGATACAGCTGCTATGAAACAATATGGCAGGTCGTCAAGACATTAACGTGATCTAACAGTTCCACTTCTGAGCAGACCCATGAAAGGCTGAAAGCAGAGTCTCAAAGAGGTATTTGACACCCATGTTTATAGCACCATCATCCATAATAGCCCAAAATCGGAAGCAACCCAAGTATCCATCAACGGATTAATGGATAAACAGAATGTGGTCTATACATACAATTGAATATTATCCAGCTTTAAAGAGGAAGGAAATCCACCCACACGACCACAGGGATGGCCCTTACAGACTTATGATAAGTGAGATAAGCCATCTCGAAAAGACAAATACCGCGTGATTCCTCTGACATAGGTCCCTAGAGCAGCGAAAATTCATAAAGATAGTGGTTGCCGGGGGCTGGGGGAGGGGAAAAGGGAGTTGTTTCATGGGTACAGAGTTTCAGTTTAGGAAGACAAAAAAGTTCTGGAGATGGATGGTGGAGATGGTTGCACAAAAGCGTGAACACACTTCATGCCCCCGAACTGTCCATTTAAAAAGGTTAAGACGGTAAATTTTATGTTATGCATATTTTACCACAATTAAAAAAAAATTAAAGAAGCAAACCCAAGGGCTAGGCAGCTCAAAGGACTTTTCTTTATTTCATAAAAATCAATACGGAGAGACTCATTCCCAGACACATCCTAGAAACTATTTTTAATTACAAGGATACAGGGAAAAAAACCCAACGTATTTCTAGTACATAAAAACCAGATGACCAATAAAGAAATAAAAATAAAACTAACCTCAGATGTCTCTGTCATCTTAAATTCAAAAAGACAAGAATGAATGCATTTACGAAATTTTGAAATGAAAAGGTTGAAATTCAAGATTTAAAAACCCAGTGAAGTTGTCGCTCATGAGGGAAGGCCACAGAAGGCATCCTCAGATGTGTGATGGCTTAGAACATGTGCCACCCACACGCTCTTCTGCAGAAAGATACCTTTGGATCAAAAAAAAAAAGGACTTGAAAATTGGTAAATCATGGTCTCAAAAGATTAGCAAACCCTTGAATTGGTTAAAATATAGAATCCATATAATGATTGTTACAAATATAATTATAAAACTAAGTAGGTGACAAAAATAATTATCGAAGGAGATATTCTAAAACAGAAAAAGTAGTCATTAAAAATAATGTAGATATTTCAAATGATTCGCTGAATGAATAAAATTATTTATGAAATAGTTCCATCTCTGTAAATTTGTCTACTCTCAGTACTTCACGTAAGTGGAATCACAATATTTTCCCTCCTATGTCTGTCTGATTTCATTTA
>CM053502.1:169417741-169455903 GCA_028627145.1 Eidolon dupreanum | reverse complement strand
TTTTCAAATCTCAAAGTCTCTGACACTCTCCTAGATTCACAGTGGACAAACATTTCCTCCCTTCTCATACATTCCGCAACCTCTGCCCCGGAAACACTCTCTCTTGGGTTTTCAAGATCCAGGACAAGCCATTCTTGCTTTGGGCAGTAGGAGCCCAGCCTAGTATGTGCCTTACCATTTTCAAAATGGGGAGTTCAACAATACCAATGCCATGTTTAAAAAAATTTTTTTAAACCTCACAACACCAAAAGGTTAAAGTGAATGTAAATTCAGTCTATGCATTTGTTAATTCGCATGTCTGATACAGGTCAGCCTGCTTCCTTCCAAAAGGCCTTACTTAAAGCTGCACCGGGGTGCTCTAATGTCCCCTATGTCACAAGTCACTCCGCTATTCCTGGAGGAGAAAAATGAAACTCTAAGAAAATTAAGGCACTTAGTCAAAACCCAAACCAGTCTCAACACCTGCGTGAGCCCATCTTTAGTCATTGCAAACAGGCTTTTGGAAATTTAAAAAAAAAAAAAAAAAACCTTTTTGTATAATAGAATTTATCTTTGAGTCACAGTGACTTCCAAGTCTAGAGAGGTCACTCCATCCAGGCTGGGCACTCCGTGGCCAGTGCCGCCTGCATCTGAGGAGTGACGGCTGCGTGACCAACGGTCTGTCCCGGGCCGTCTCCGGAGCTGGGCCCGGGAGCACCTGGCCCCGCCCTCCTCACCTGTCCTCGTAGCACACGGTGCACCTCCAGACGCCGGTCCTCCGCAGGAACACGCGGCACTCGGAGCACACGCGGTGGCTGCAGCCCTGGCAGGCGGTCCCCCGGTTCAGCAGCAGCCCCAGCACCCGCCGGCAGCGGGCGCACGACTTCTCTTTGTCCTCCTGGCTCACGCCCTTCCCGCCTTTCCAGCGGAGATGCTGCAGCTGCGACTTCAGACTCCTGCGGCCCAGGGGGTTAAACCAGAAGATTCGATTGAATGAAAAGGACAGACGCCAGACATATTCCTCCAACGGTCAGGGCCCCCCGGACCGCCGTGGCGAGAGACGAGCGGCCTCAGCATCCGGCACCCCTGGCCCCACCATGGCTGATCATGAGGCTCAGAGGTTTTCTCAACTGTGAAACAGGGACAGGAAAACCGGATCTGACCTCCAGGATTGCTGTGCGGGATTAAATGGCAAAGCATAAACGATCCGCCCTGCACGGAGGTGTTAGCTGCTAATTCATTCTAGATTCATCCCTTCGTGCCCAGAAGGCATTATAATGGGAAGTAGGAACAGTGACAGAAGAGGGAGAAAAAACACAGAAAATGACATTAATCCTAATATGCAAGGCATGGAAAGATCTATAAACATAGAGCATACACACCTGCTACTGTCACGTGTTACCCAATAAATCATGCAACTGACACGCTGCTTTCCTGCTGGTTTGTTATGGTGGTCAGAGCCCTCTTTCCCCTACATGAAAGCTTTGGTGCAAAGGGATGTTACATTGAACCCCAAAGAGTTGTCATTAACCAGAACCCTCTTTCACGAAATGTCTGTTACCTGTGATGAGAAGAAGCCAATCGCAAGAAACAAGCTTACACCTAACTTTCAGGATTTGCCCCCAAAATCAGTACCCTCGGTAACAAAACATCCTTACCACATTTTCCATGTTCGTTGTCGATATTCAAAGTGACGTTTCTAAATCACGAAAAGCTCTTTGATCATCAAAGGAAATACCACTTTGGCCCACGCATTACATTTCGTAGTGGGAGGAAGCGTAAGCACGCTGAGAGAGCTTTAGAACAACAGGCAAGGCTAGGGAAAGAATATCATCCAATTGACCAGGAAACGTCCCTCGTTCCTCAGACATTCGGTTGTCCAAAGATCTGTCTGATACATGTATTTTTCTTGGCAGATTCTGAAAGAGTTCTGTCATTAAATACACAACCCAAAAGCCTACTCCATTACTCCTTTTCTAGACCTCATGTGCTCTGTAAACCATGACAAACGAAGCATCCGCATCTATTTAAATCTAATCTGTTTAGAGATGGATCTGGACAGCCAACAACGCACACCGTTTTGATACAGTCTAGCCCTGCTGTATTAAATGTTAACTAGCACTAAACGGCCTGTCTGGTTTAGGACAGATGAGGAAAGAAGCTCCCTGTTGACAAATCAGTCTGGGAACAGGCTGAGCAGGTTTGTATTTTATACTCCTCCTTCCCTCAGAGCTTACTTGGAAGCAAAAATTAGATTAAAAAAAAAAAGAAAGAAAGAAAGCAAAGACAAGAAAGAAAAGAAGTGGATTCCAGCAGGCTTGCTGTTTCTAAGTTGCTTCGTTTGTGCCTTCAAGTTATTGCCACAAATAGTTTAGGAAAACATTTTCCCCTCCCTGCAGGCTGTCTTGAAAACCTGTCAGCTTCCTTTGAATTATTCCCCCAAAGTAGGCAAATTTTTCACCAGAAAGGCACCAGTTTAAATAAATAACAAAAGCAGCCTCCCTGGTCCCTCACCATCTTCGAAGGCGAGAGAGACAACAAAATATCCCCACGCACAGTCCCGTCATTAGGAGTCTCGTCAGACGAGAGGCCAAGTACAGAGGAGCAGGCTCTTAGCAGAAAAAGCCAAAACCCTAAGAATTCCACCCACTGCAATGACAACCTACCGGATCCTCTTCTCCTCCACGTTTTGAATGGCCTGGTCTCGGTACAGGACCTGGAGAATGACCTCGCGTTCTAAGTCCTGGAGGGAATTCAGGTCGACTTCCTGGGCCATTTCTCCCTCGTTTCTCAGCTCCAAGGTGAAGTTTCACTCCATGAGCTCAGAGCCCAGCAGCCAAGCCACAGTTCTTGAAAATGCTCCTGCTCCTATTTCACTGGCAACTGTGCCGCTTGTGGCTCTTTCTTTTTCCCTCCCTTTTTAAAGGTGTCACACTCTTCAGGACAAGAAAGCCCCAAGAGGCTGTCCCTCTGTTGGAGTCATTGTTCTGAGAGCCTCATGCCATCCCGGGAGCGTTTTCACTGGGTCCTGCTGCAGCCTCTGACATCCGTCTAAGACAACAGCCTATCTTTTTCTGAAGTTTTGCCAGAGATTGTTCTAAATTATGCATGGATCCAAGCAGATAATTTCTGCAAACCAGAAGCAATCCCCAATCTGAGGGCATTTACGAATAGCAATAAGAAGAGTATCAATGTCTTATAGAGGCTAAGTTTCTCCTTCAAGTGTTTTCAGGTGAGTAGGAATAATTAAAAGTCCTACCAGTTCATACCTATAGAAAAGACAATAAAAGTAGCATCAATTTTCCTGTCTCTGTATCTCTGCAGTATGACTTCAGAAAAGACAAAATGTTCTGCACAGACAGAAGTTTGCATTTCCTGCTGTGGTGATAACGTAAGAATTTATATTTTACTAAATGTGTCTTCTCGTGTTTCTAAAAACTTCAAACTCCCGAACTTGAATATCTCTAATATGAATTCCATATCTTCAGTGATTAGAGGTATTAAAGTCTGTGTTTAATGTCTACCACCCTAATTGAAAACACATTAGCAGAACAATGTTCTCAACTGCAAGCCATCATCTTCACGATTAACTTCAAAACTCAAAAATTTTCAATTAGGGAGGAGTGAAGGGCCACCACCACAACCTCAATCTATCAATTATTTATGATCTTTAATGGTTTCTCCAGCTGCCTTACGTATGGGGTCTCATTTCTGATTAACGCTAGTTGTGAAGTTCTGCCAACACTCTTCCTACTTCTTTTTTCCATCAGTGACATTGGGCAGACATCACCTTCCAGCTGTTTCTCTCCTCATCCAAGAAGATGGTTGTGGATTGATAAAACGCTGGTCAGATACATAATAATGAAATGCAGAAATTGTAGATGCTCAAATCAATAAACTTTCAATAATGGCGTTATACTTTCTAGAATGCCATTTTGTCTACAAAATCTACATGAATTCCTTAGTAAGACTTCCTTTTAGTACTTGAGAAGCTAAACTCCCTTTGTTGGGCTCTCTTGGAAATCCACATTATATTCATTGATGACCCATAGCAAGTTGGTGATTGAGAGGTTACTGGAGCCCTTGAGGGCTCATTCCCTTTCAGCAGAGATTCTTAAACTTTTTCCCTTAATCTTTGTATTAAAAGATGGATAACCCTCTGTATTTAGATGCATAAAAAGATACACTGAGTTACAAAAGATATTATACTGAAATATTTTTTTAAATTATCATATATAGTAACACGTATGTTCATCCATGCTTGAAATAACGAGGTCTAGCATTGATCTAACGAGTAGCCTAATTTAAGAGTAGTGATGACTATAAATAACATTTTGAGACCTGTGACATACAATGTAGCATGAAAATATCTGTGATTCCTACTGGCAGCAGGCACAAGTCCTGCTTGTTCACTCTGGTTTGATGCCTATGTTCATAATTGAAGGAAATGCTAAATTTTAGTTAGAAGTAAATAAATAAAGATGTAATTTTTCCCACCCAAGTTCATGGACCAATAGGCTAAGGACCCCTAGCTGAAGGGGTTCTATATGTATCAGTTTCTCTATTGTAAGAGAAAATTGAAACATGTTGCTCACCCAAAGGCAGAGGCTCTATCCAGAGCTCTGAGAAGCGTGCTTTTGACTTCTAGTCTTCAGCAAGTTCTCCCTCGGGTCTGCTCTCAAAAGGCTTCCTATCTAAGCGGTAGGAAAGTGACAAGGACTTTGGGCTCTAGCCCAGCCCGGCTGGGAACTCACTGTGCCGTCAGAGGCAAAGCTTCGTCCGTCCTCATTCCTCAGTTTGCAGATGGACAGATGGAACTAGCAGATCTGAGTTCCCGGGGCCTCTGAGTCCCTGCAAGAGAGGAAAGGCACGTGAAACAGCGTGTAATCAAGTGCTGAGTGATAAGGCGTGAATGAGCCATCCCGTCAGCAACTTTAGAAGTCTATTTTTTCTAAACTTGCCCCTCGGTTCTTCTTGCTTTCTTCTTATTTCTAATCAATTAACCGCACTCCTGAGCCCAAAATTGTCTGTTTTGTCTGATCCTCAAGAATTTTAAGTGAAGATTCTACTCTAGGCTCCGAACACGCGATCTGTGTGCTGAGCTTCTGTGTGTGTGGCTTTTGCACGCTCTCTCTCTCTGGCTCCTCAGGCAGGACCAGTGCAGTACAGTGTTGCCATGACACCGCCAAGTGCACAAACTGGGAGAATCCTGGAACACCCAAATATTCACTCCTCCAGGAGGCTAGGTCTTATGCTTTTCAGAAATTCAGGATTCAGTTATTTGTACTCAACCACATCCATGCCTGTGGGTGGGGGAGTGTCTTCTTGGTTAAGTGGAAGCCCATCCTCCCCCTAGTGGCCATTCACTGCTAGTTACAGAAAAGTAAAATTCAGTTCATTTCCAGGATCCAGCCATTCACTCGTTCCATGCATTCAGTAAATACTTATTAAGCACCTTCCAAGTGTCAGGCACTGCTCAGATGCTTAGGGTACGTGACTCGAGTGGCTGGTAATTTACACCCTATCCTACTTCTACCAAGAATATGATCCGGCTTCCAATAAAAGCACATAGAAGACAATTAAAGTCAGAGAAACACTAGCAGCCAGAGTGAAAAAGGGGCAGATAACTCCACCAGGAACGTGCAGTGAAACAGTCACTACACTTGAGTGTTAGGTGTATTTCTGACCTTCCTAGTCAGCAAAGCAAAGCAAAACAGCAAAACAAAACATAACATCCAAGTGGCGTACATATTTCCAATAAACTGAAAGAAAACAAGGAGTAAAACGCATGGACTGAGAACATAATCACTTCTTGGAGCAGTGGCTTGGCGGAAAATGCGAAGCTGTGCTTCACGTATCACTATTATATTGATCTCAAATTAAAGCTCAGGATATAGCAGCAAATTACAATTCGAATGTAGACCAAAGCATGCTGCTTTCTGGTATTCCAAGTTGATACAGGGATAAAGCTTAGGCCACTAGAGGTATAACTAGAGGTATGCATGCATGTTTAGCATCCATCCCACTGTGTTTTCATTCTTGACTTTCAGCGATTTTGATTCTAGCTTCTATAAACCTTCGGTTAGTCACTTGGTTAATATCCAAGGCTTCTATTGTTGGATTGAAATGTACTTCTTTTCTTTAACTTGGAGGATTTTCTCCAAATCTTCTGTAAAATGGGGTGATTTTTCGAAATGATATAATTGGTACTTTCTAGGGCATCACCCAATGACCATTAGTATCAAGATTTAACAGAAACCTAGGAAGATGTTTTCTCTTTGGCTTCCAGTGTTCTCCGAGTGTCCGAGTTAGCTTGGAGGTGTGGACATCTCATCTGCCACGTTTGAACCACGGTTACTTCAGCTCCTGGGGATTCATTCAGGATTTTCGATGGGGGCAGTACCCCATTTCCATCTTAAGTTTGCAGGGATGTTTTTGGTTGTTACAGTGACAAAGAATTATCTTTCATTCTCATAAAAATGTTGACTATCTTACCAGATAATTCTATTAGGAAAAAAATTATAATGATCTAATAACAGAATTAAACTTTTCTATAAACACAAAGTATATTTTGCAGGGTTATAATATACAGTCATGCACCACTTAATGATGGGGATACATTCTGAGAAATGCGTTCTTAGGTGATTTCATCGCTGTGCGCACATCACAAAGCACACTTTCACACACCTAGATGGTATAGCCTGCTACACACCCAGGCTCTATGGCACAGTCTATTGCTCCTGGGCTACAAACCTGGATCATATGTTATTATATAAAACAACATGAGATTAAATCAAGTACAAGAGAAAACGATTCATTCAAGAGACGCAGTAACAGGAGATGGATGTTTGAGACCAATGCCGGTATAACACTGCATTCTGTTTGACAGAAAACTTTGTCTTATAAGTAGTAAGAGTATACTCTAAAATAAAAATAAAAAAATATAGCGCGGTAAATACAGGGAGCAGTAACATAGTTGTTTATTATCATCGACTGTTAGGTACTGTACACATTGCATGTCTATACTTTTAAATGACCAGTAGTGCAGTAGGCTTGAGTCCACCAGCGTCACCACAAACACGTGACAGTTATGACATCACAAGGCAGTAGAAAGTTTTTGGCTCCATTTCAATCTTATGGGACCACCATTGTGGATGCGGTTGGTTGTTGATCCAAACGTCATTATACCGTGTGCGCCTAGTTTTCTAGAATGCAACCACCGTGTGAATTGAAGGAAGACTGTATCTGCTTCATTTAGAACTGTAACGAGAGTTGTCTAGCGTTTCAGAAAGCTGCATCACCGAGGGCAACACTGTTTGTTGTATGTGAATCACTAATGCCACACACTGCTGACAGCCTGCATTCGTAGATGTCATATTCAGCGTAACTCTATGTATGCAGTCACCTGACATCTCCACTGTCAGATGCAATTTACCTATGTGAATGCACATTCTATTCTTATACTCCTTTATTTCTCCTTTTACCACAGCGATGACATTATTATTATTATTATTATTATCATTGTTAGTGTGGGTAGGTTATATTATCTATGAATTCCATTTCTGTGTAGCAAAAGGTGAACTACATAATATTTCCTATAAAGAGCGAGCCTTGGGTCTCATAGGTTTAAGAATTACTGAATTAGAGTATCTAATAATTTCTCAGGTCACAAACTAAACCATATAATTCTCTCATTCATTTTTCAACATATTATTGGGTTTGCAGGGAATGAGGTGGGGGAAATAGAGGACTGGTTAGTTGTTGCTGTTGTTTTGAGACACGTGGGTTTTGGTTTGGGGGCTTCGGTTTGATCATGGGTTTGTGTGCTCATGGAATTCCAGATCTGATCAGAATTCCAGTCTATAACTGAGAGCTCAGAGTTCCTCTTTCAGCAGAAATTATCTGAATGATTTCAGCCGCATTTTTTTTCAACCTTGCTGAACAGAATCTGCATTTTATCCTGCTTAGACTGGCATTTGAATTCTCACACATTTTGTATCAACTGCCAACCTGGGCATTCTACTTTGTGATCTATCTTCCAAATCACTCAAAAATAGCCACTAAAACTATTCTTATCTCATTGTCTATTTATCCAAGACAAGATGCTCCCAGGCCCACGGCAACAATTTACTTGTTTATAAAATGTTTAAGTTTTTTTTTTTTTAGTGAGCTTCTTCCTAGTCAGTAGAGGTTTCTGGGATGACACATGGAGTTAGTTAGAAGTCCACGGTAAACACCTAGAAAGTGACAGATCATTTCATCCACCTCATGGCGTTAGGTGGCCCTTTGCAGATTCCATTTCTGGTCACCTACACTAGTTGGAAATTAGAAACCATGCTGGATTATTTCTTATATTCTTCAAAACACGGATAAAACAAATATATTTTTTTTCTTGGAGGCTTTTGATTTTTGCGATGTTTTGAAGTCAGAAATGGCGATAACAATGAAATCTATTAAAATTAGCTCACACCAAGTTCCTCGCACTGTGCCATGTCTTACTGTCCAGGATGACAGAGTGAGGCGTGAGAATGGCATTTGTAACACTCACAAAGTGGTAAAGGGACAACTGATGGGGTCCGGAGCTGGCCGTACCCATCAGCTTGCATGTAGACAGCTGCAGTGACAGGACCGAATGGATGGTGAGTCAGAGGGACACTAGAGACCGGAAAGGACAGGAAAACCTTCATGGCCAAGGTGATTCCCGCTGAGCATGGGAGAACTTGGTCTGAGGAATGAAAAGGAGAGGCTCTATGGTGAAGGGCAGTGTATTTAATAGTACTGAGGTAGGAATGTGTCTTTCTTCCGCCAGTAAAGGGGCCCATGTCCTTCACCGCCTGGAAACAAATCCTCAAGCACGAACGTGGTGTCCCTGGCCTGGCCCCTTCCTCGTACTCCACCCTCAGTTTCCCCAAAGTGCTCCGACGCTCCCATAGCAAACTCATTCAGGACTACTCCCTGAACGCACCCTGCCCGTTTCCTTTCCCAGGCCTCTGCCCCTGCTTGTGCTCTGCCTACCAAAGCCTCGTTTATTCGGAGACGGTGAGGGCACAGCCAGGAAAGCAGCATTTGGAACCCAACTGAGTGTGCGGCTCTGCTCTGCCAGTCACTCACTGTCGAGATGCTGGGCCAGCGACTTAAGCCCTGGGGACTTAATGTCCTTATCTATAAAGCAGAGAGAATTACAGCACCTATTTCCCAGTGAGGATGAAGGGTATTGATACATATGAAGTACTTCAATTACAGTGGCCAGCATATAATAAGTGGTCGACAATACAGAGAACAGATTGGTGGATGCCAGGGGTGGGAGGTGGGGGGTGGGCACAACGGGCAAAGGGGGTCAAAAGGTACCAACTTGCAGTGATAAGATATATAGTTATGAGGATGTAAGGTACAGCATGGCGACTATAGCTAAAAATGCTGTATTGTGTATTTGAAAGTTGCTGAGAGAGTAAGTCTTAAAAAGTCTCATCACAAGAAAAAAAATTCTGTAACTATATTCTGATGGATATTAACTAGACTTATTGCGGTGATAGTTTCATAATCTATACAAGTACTGAATCATTATGTAGTACACATGAAACTAAAAAACGTTGTATGCCAACTGTACCTCAGTTAAAAAAGTAAATAGGCAGTCAATAAATGTTAGCTGTGATTATTATTATTAGCAGCAGTAGTAGTAATACTATCGTCATTATTACTGTTAATTTATCAAGGTCCAGATTAATTGCAATCTAATTGAGGAAATTTCTCCTCATTTACAAATGAAATTAATTGCTCCTTCATTACAACCCCTTTCTACTTTGTATATTTCTCTGCCGTGACCTTAACTGCACTCTGTCTTACAGTCAAGTTTCCTTTCGAGGGGTAACACCAGGTTCGAAAGATCCTTCATCACCCAGCAAGGAGGTCCTGAATGTTTGTCCTGAGTTGAGAAACCCAGTGAATATTGTGACATGTGAGTGCTCTTGCCAAAGCAGGAAGCGTGAATTCAAGAAGGGTAGGAAGTGAGGATAGCCGGCAAGCAAGCCAGCACTCATGTATAAACTTCTGTCTCCCGAAATCTGAAAGGCTTAGGAACATGAGAGTCGTTTCAGAGTTTGAGAAGCATGCTAGAAAAGTATTTCATTTAATGATCCTGTGCAGAAATTCAGCCTCATAGGGCTTGAATAATGAAATCTCCCAGATCCTTTTTTCTGTGACGATATTTGGTCACCCTCTCACTCATCCAACAAATTCCTACATTGTGTTTATTTTGTCCCCAGCAGAGAATCAGGCTCCATCTTCACCCGGCCGGAGGTGAGTCCAGCAGCCCCTGCCTCCTTTTCCTACTGCATTTTGTAACTTAGTAATGCTGACTTCCCTTGTCTTACAGCACTTCACCTGCTAGTCTAATTTCTTTTAACAATTAAAAAAAAAAAAGTAAAACCAACACTACAGCACCACTATGAAGAAAGAAGTCTCCCACAACCGCTTAGAGACACGCTGCACCAAACCTTCCCATCTCAGCATTGGTTTGGGTGTCAGACAATCTGGGATCAAACCCCAATTCGAGAATCATCTGGGTACAGCCCTAGAGCAACGACTGGAACAAAGCAAGGTGGACTCAGAAGTATCCCTTTTGTCCCTGTCCTACCTTTCAGGTGGCCCCAATTGGCAGGAAATGAAGCCATTTGTCCGAGATTGATAGGGACGCAGGCAGGGGGGATGGGCTGCTCTCCTAAACCCAGCTTGTACCCCAATTCATGTATTTCCATTTTGTCTGCATCAAGTCACGCTGGACCCGGTGGACCTTGGGCATCCAGGCAGACACAGTGTGGTGATGTGTTTAGTGCATCAGTTCAACAACCCTGACTTTATCGGCCTTCTCTCTGCCAAACACGTGCCAGGTATCGAGGAGCGAAAATAAGTAGGATTTCTGCATTCGACAAGTTCACATTCCAGGCAGAAAATAAATTATAACACGGTAGCATACGTATAAAAACCACAAGGCTCTACAGGAAAGGAAGGCACGAGTCACTACTTGTGGCCAGAGCAGAAATGGCTGTGGGTCAGGGTGGGGGACCCAGGGGACGGACTGGCGGGCGTAGGGGGGGTGGGCACTTTGCCAGGAGAGCCAAATAGCCAATCAGGCAGGCACTAGGATGTTGAAACAGCTTGCTTTCTTTCCCCAACCTAACAGCACTTGACTTTGGCTTTTAGATCTGATCATTCAGGGGTAGGGTGGGGTGTGTGTGTGTGTGTGTGTGTGTGTGTGTGTGTGTGTGTGGTGGGGGCGGGTTCGAGAAGTGCAACCTGAGAGAGAAGAAAGGATGATGGGAAAGCAAACGTGCTCACCTGCAGCCAGTGGTCCCTCTTCCTGTCGTGGAATCATCTATCACCTCTGAGCAGCTGGTCAGCGGATCAGAGGAAATAAAGCCTCGCCACCTCCCTGCGATGCCGAGGGATGGCGCCAGGTGGAGATGTGGCAAATCGCTGCCACGTGCCCGTGTGTGGGCGCCACCACCACACCACCGCTGCCCGGGCTCTCAAGGGAAACTACAGAACCTTCTCGGAGGCTGAAAGCCTCAGCCTGGCGGCGGCTCAGAGCACAGGTCACTCCGGAGGCCGGCCACCTCCGCTGCTGTGGTGTTTTTACCACAGCCATTTCCTCGAGAAGCTGCACTGTTTCAGAATGCAGCCACATGCTTTCTGTCTTGTACGCAGGGGAAACATTGAGTGGCTAAACTGACCTTGAAACTTTACTTAAAAATGTCCCTTTTTTCACTCGTGCATATTCTTTATGGAAGGCTGTAACAGCCACCGAGAACACTAGTCTGCCCAAGGAAGGATGTGGATGAAGAGTTGGGTTCTGACCCAAACGGGGCTCAGACTCTCAGGCTTGACAGACTCATTTTTGCAAAAGTGAGCCCACGTGCCTGAGTGTCCGTCACAGAGTCTGACACCGCAATGGAGATGTGCGTTTATAAATCCCCCTTTCCGCTCTCTCGTTCCTTAGACAGAGGTGGAAATTCTGGAAGCTAGCACAGCTCAAGTTTCGGCATCCCTCACTTGCATAGTCTCACCCAAGATCCCGTAACTCATTCTGTATTCATTTTCTCAAAGAAGCCTCCACACATCTGTATAAGCTTCGGGTCCCTCACAACTCCATCCATTCTATATGAGGCTGCATGTGCGTGAGTTAAACCTAGAAAACCTAACGCCTACTCAAGGCAGGAGAAAGTGGAACAGCTCTGCGGTTCACTGTGGATTCTACTCATCCTTTCCCACCCAAGCTGACATCTCGCCACCAAAAAAAAACCAAAGGAAAAAAGGTATTTTAGAATCAGAGTAAACCACTGAAATAGAATTCCTTTTTTTCCCCCACCCCCCATAAACTCCATGACTTCTTCTTACGGAAGGTTAAAGAAATGAGAATTAATATTCTTATACTGTTATTGGTACGACTCATAATTATTGTTATACTCTCTGTTGCACCAATAGCTACTGTTGGTTTAGCACTAGCTCTGGACCAGACAGTTTGACAGGTACTCTGCATACATTATCTCAATCCTCATTACAACATTATAAAGTAAGTATACCCAGTTCACAGATGAGTGTGAGGTTTGGAGCGATTAACTAATTTACTTAAAGTCACATTCTAATCTGGGTCTGTTTCAATCCAAAGCCTGTGCTTTGTTTAAGCAGAGAAGAAGTTAGACTCTCACGTTACCCTGGCTAAATAAACTTTTTTTACACCAATTCCAACTTCTTCACAGATCCTTAATAATCTAATGTGCATTTTCCTCTAAGAATCCCTCTTCTTGCCAAGAAATCTGTTTTGGGGTTAAGGAAGCTTAACTGAAAAAAAATTAAATTAGACCCCAGCTAACTTAATTTTTTTATTTTAAAATTACATTTCTGTTCTTCCTACAAACGGGAGATTATGGGTGCTCAAAACAAAATGAATCTAAGAAGCAGATTCAGAGCAAAACAGTAATAATCTATACATATATGAATTTACAACCCAAAGAAGAAATCGAATACTCTATACCATCACCTTTAAAAAAAAAAGTCATACCTATGGCTTTTGGACAGTTTGGTTAGTTTCAGATAGTTTTTTGGTTTGGGTTAGGTTTTTTTCACCAGCTATAAAGTATTTCCTCCATTTCATTTAAATCATTATTACCCTGAATGTTAAATGTGTGCTATTGAATAAAATTACAAGTCATCCTTTGTCTAATTTACCAGTTTTTGTTTTCCATCTTTTAATGTCATCAGTCCAAAACCAGTAACCGTAACTATACTCTCTACCCACCCCACTCCACTCCCAAAACAACCTGCCCAAATGGCTATATATGGACGCTCAGCCTACCTTTGAAGCAGCTTCAAGAGAAGGGACCAGGGCACTCTGTTCTGGAGAGAAGGAAGTCAATTTTTCTTTGTGTTAGAACATCTGACGTATTTCTCTTTCCTTCCTGTCAGACATGGGGCTGAAACAGTGCACCCTCCGGGCTGGCCCTGAGTGCCTCTGTGGCTACCCCCACGTCACCAAAGATCCTGAGAGCAAAGCCAGAGGCTTTGTATGCCAACAGCTTACATTTTTAGCTGGAGAAAAGACCAAGCTGATGCTACTGAAAGAAATGTTTCACTCTTAACAAGAAAACCCCCAATAGAGACTAGAGGCTTCAAATAGTCAAATGTTCCCACCCTTGCAAGGGGTGTCACATTAACCTCAAGTGTAAATGACTGACTACATTTTAAACAACAGCTGCTAACTAAAGAATCAATTTAGAACAAGACTGGCATGTGCTTTTTTCAGTAAATTTCATTGAAGTATAACACACATATGGAACATGATACAAATCATAAGAACAACTTGATGAATGTTCCCAGAGTGAACAAATTCCTATCGAGAAATTGAACTTAAACAGCATCTAGGCAGTTCTCACTGCAGTATTATATCTTATTGTATGAATATCTACAAAATGTAATTATCTGATGTACCATTGATGGGCATTTGTGTTATTTATTATTTTGGGGTATTATGAATGGCGTATGCTGCAAACATTCTTGTATAGTCTCTTGAGTGATTATTTGTACTTGTTTCTGTTGGTTACGTGCCTATGGGTGGAATTCCTGTGTCATAGATTAGGCGTATGCTCAGCGTTAGTAGATGTTGCCAACAGTTTTCCAGTGGCTGTACTAATTTACACTCCTACCAATGAGTTCCAGGTGCTCCACATTCTCACCAACATTTCCTATTATCTTATTTTATCCATTCCAGTGGATCTGTGGTGGTATCACATTACGGTTTTATTTTTTACTTCCCTGATGTTTTGTGTAGCTGAGTAATTTGAGCATCATTTTATATGTTGATCGGCGTTTTTGATGTTGGGCTTGTTCAAGTTTTTTGACTGTTTTTCTATTGGGTTATCTGTCTTTCTGTTATTGATTTGTAGAATTTCTTTATATATTCAAGATATCTGCTTTGTCAGATATTTATGTTGCAGATATCTTCTCCCAGTCTGTGAACTTGATTTTTCATTCCTTTAATGGGCACTTTTGAGGGTCTCAGACTCATTCTTGAGGGTGAACTAGTGTGAACTCTAATCGAGAAAATATGATTCAGGCAAGTCAGCTGATGGCCAAAAATAAGGAGAGCTGTGTGGCCTTGGGAGCCACTAGACTTCTCTGAATACTCCTGAGCCTTGGTTTCCTCACCTGTAAATGAGGTTCACTTAGATCACCCCGCTGGCTCTTCGGCTCTTTCATGGTACGAGGATGACAACTTGAGATGGTGAATTCCATCAGGTGAGGAGCAGAGCAGAGGTGGGTGGGAGGTGATTGTGGTCTGTGAAAAGTCAGAATGGCAAAAGGGAAAAATGAATTGTGAGGGCAAGCGTCGGAGCGAGACAGACCTGAGTGAACTTGAGCACACCATTTCCCTGAGCCTGTTTCCTGGTGAGGGCCACAAGGCTTCCGTCTTAATTTAGAGTTCATTCAGTTCATTCACAAGTATTTTTTGTGCATCTACTATGTCAGGCACTGCCATAGTGATCGAGGTTGAGGACTCCTGGCCTAAGAAGGTTTTTTAAAAATAGTAATTGCTGCTTAGCAGTAGTATTACTATTTTGTTGCATAAGGTACTGAGTGAATCCATTTAGGAAAGTTCGGAAAATAATGTCTTTGACACGAAGGTAACCTGGAGTCATTATTTCCAGGTATATCACTTTGCTAGGGCTGCTGTAACGAGTATCACAGACAGAAGGACTAAACAGCAGACATTTATTTTCTCACCATTCTGAGGTCTGAAAGTTCAACATCAGGTTTTGGCAAGGAGGTTTCTCCTGGAGTAACTGTAGATGGCTGTCTTATGTGTCTTCAAATGATCTTCTCTTTATGTATATCTATGTTCTAATCTATTTCCCTGTAAGGACACAGTCATATTGGACCAGGACTCACCCGAATAACCTCATTTTGACTTAACACGTCTTTAACAGCCCTGTCACCAAATACAGAATGTCATGTACTGAGGAACTGGTGGTTCAACATATGAATTTGGGGATATAATTCAACCATCGCTGCAGCATATACTAATAAATTTTAAACTACTATTTCTATTTATTTTTTAAATTTTATTAATGTTTAATAAGTGGATTCGTAGTTTAATATATCATAGTTGAAATAAACATCCCTTTGAGTACATGCTCGAAAATAGTTTCTGCTAGAAGGGTATATAATTAAAGAAGTTTGAAGACCACTGATCTAAGGCCTGGGGCTACAGTGGACAGTAGGGAAGTGTTGGCAAAGATACAATGTACCTGGGTGTTGAAACTGAGCAGGTAGAAATTAGATCACATCTGAAAGAAGGTGAGCTGGCACAGGGCTGGCTGGGGATTAGGCCAAAGTAGCAGTGGGAGTAGGGGAATGGCCACGTGGATTTATGGGCAGGAGTCGGGCAAAGAGAGCACAAGATGATAAATCGCTGAGGGAACCTTCAGAATGCTGTGTGTGGCAGGCGGAAGCCCTCTTCTTCCCTATGTGTCCCTGCCCTGGAAACTCAGGCATAGACGAGAGACTTGCTCTGGACAACGAAATGTATGCAAGGGTGACACCTGCCACTTATGAGGAGCACCTTCTTAGCCTGCACTTGGGCCACCATTTCCTCTCCCTTGATGACTCTGGAGTCACGCTGCTCAATCAGCCATGTCCCAGCGTGGAGAAGACATTGGGCAGAGCCACAGCCGACCTTTGTAGTGTGAATGACAACAAATATGTCTTTCTTGTCAACCACAAAGAGTCTAGAATCATTTGTTTCTGCATCTAACCAAACCTATACTGACTGACATAGTGTGTGTATTTGTTCTTATACACAGAACTGATAAACTATTTGGTAACTATTATAGCATGAAAGTCAACCAGTCAGAAGAAATGCCAGCTGGAGGCTTCCGCTGTGCCATGAGTTAGCCTTTAGTTGTTGGTTGTTGGGGATGGAGTCCCAGGGAAGGGGAAGGGGTCACCAGGATTGGGAGGAAGAGGGACCGAAGGGCCTCAGGGCAACGGTTGTTTCCAGTTGGAGCAGAGGTATTTCAGTCCCATTGTGCCTGTGCTTCCCAGCCAACAGTAGACCTAATATGGGCATATCTTTGCTAATCTCACTAGCACGTCATTTCTCAGGTAAGAGTTCTCACGATAGCTATGTGTCAGCCACAGGTTTATTTTCTTTTGCTTATAACATTAAATTCCTCAGACTAGAGTGTTTTGGCATTGCCGGTTTCATTGCATTATTATTATTGATATTACTATTGTTGTTGTTGTTGTTATTATTATTATGATTATTATTATTGACTTAGTGCAGCATGGTAGCATGCTCCTAGGTGCAGGGAAAGAAAGAAAAACTTGAATATCCACAGCACTGGATTTGGATAGTGAAGGGCTGCCCATTATGGGCAACACTGAGAGACCCCACTGTGGCCGCTTATTTGTGGAGGTGACAAGCCTAGCACTCCTAGGCTCACGCTTGCTAAATAAAGGCACTGGCAATGTTGATCCCTAATTCTGAAGGGTTTGTATATGAGAAAATTGAATTGAAGGAAGAAAGTGTGCAACGTCTGCCAACCCATAGTTAACCTTCAAATTAAAAACAGACCCAAGATTCCCTGACTTACTGAGCAGCAATTAACATGATTCTAAAATATGGTTGAATAGCAGAGATTTATGAGCAGTTATGAGTCAGTGGTTTCTACTGCATTGCTTCTGATGGACATTCATTCTTGGCCTACCTGGGTACTGGGAATGGCAGGCTGCGAACGTCCAAATGTCAGCGATTTGAAATTCCTCAGCCCTAGAGAGTGTACCTCCATTGGGCAGAAATGTGATCCTACATCGCTGCATTTTCCCAAGCACTACAACGTCGCTGAGCCTAGAGAATTCAAATCCTCTTATTTACAGAAAAGTAGCTTCTAAGAAATTTCTAGAAACCATATCTTAGTCACCTTTGTACCCTCAGCTCCAGCTCAGAGGCTGACACAGAACGAGTGCTCAATATATGTGTGTTGAGTCAGTGAAAAAATAGTTCTGAAGATAAACAGACCAATTTATCCACTTCTGCAGCAGACTCAGTACGTCATATACCATAATCATAATCATTTAATAAATGTTCTTTGATAGTTAAAATTGGAGAGCAGGACCCAATGCATATAAGCTAAAGTCATGTAAAAAAAATTTTAATTCACATTTACACATTTTCCGTTGATTTATGCACATGTGGGTGATTTTCAGTTACAATATCGCTAGGTCTACACATCACTGATGCACCATCTTGGCTGCCATTCAGGACACTCATTTGGATTAGAAAGTTCCTAAAAGGCTGTGGATCTATTTAAAAAAGATATCCCAGACTTCACATTCTTCAATTGCAGCAGTTCACTCAGAACCTGTTCGCTCTTGCTTTGCACATAATTCTAAGACACTTGGCTAATGGGCCTTCAGGTCCATGGTGGAGGAGAAAATTAGAAGAGAGTGAAAAAGTCCCCATTTGACTCAGGATCATGGTGCCACTGAGGGCCCAGAAGCAGGCAGGCGAGTCAAGCGACTGAGAAGGACTCTAAAAATGGGATCTCAGAGAAAGCCGGGAATGTCAGGAAGACAAAACAAAGAAATATCAGAGTTAGAATTCCATGTAGACAGAGGCACAAGACTGAAATACTGGAAGAGGTGAGTTGAGCCAGATAATAGGAAGAGAACAAAACTCAAAATAAAGTTCAGAATCCGAGAAGCAGAAACCAGGTGAGGGACAGCACCCAGTCCCCGCCCAGCAGGCCTCCTTGCTCAGGCCTGATGTCCTGAGCACAGCACTCTGGTGTCTTTCACTGCTCTGCCCTCTTCTCCCCAGCCCTCTGTGTCCCACGAGTAGGAAAGTGATTGTGTCTTTCTCCACTCCTCAGTTCTCTGCAGTTGGGTATGAAGCTGAACTAACACTCGTTGGGAAAGCATGCATGCATTCATTCAATAAATTTTCATCGTGCACTTACTATGTACCAGGCACGATTAAAGAGGCAGGGGAGACATCAGTAAAAAATAAAAAAATAAAAAAAAACAGATTCTGCCTGCATGGAACTTAGTTTCTATAGGATAGAAACCACATGGGTTGCTGATGGGTTGAATGTGGGTTCTGCAGCTTAATTCTACCCAGTCTTAGGGTCTTGTGGTCAACTCTTCCTGGGGGGATAGGAAATGGGTTTTAGCAGCTGGGCTTCGGACAGGAAAGTAGTGACAACTTGACTTTAAGGGTGTGGTAAAACCAGAAAAAGCAGTTTCCAAAGTCAAAGATCTTAACCCAGAGTCCATGCAAGCAGCTGCATACACCTTTCTTGGAGAGCACTATACCAGAGCCCAGTGCAATTACTAATTTTCATAAAGCCAAGTGTATGTCTAGGTCATTCTAGTTAGGGCAACCAGAAAGGGTGCAGCATTTAAAAATTCTCCAACCAAAAATGTTTTTCTTACATGGTGCTTAAAGTAAAATTTTTTTAAATCTCATTTATATGGAAAACTTGCCTCCCCAAAGAAAAGTTTCCATCAGAGCTAAAGTTTCCTAACCCTGGATCCCCAGGGTGACTGTAACCAACATCTCACGCTGCTCATCATGTTTACAAGTCAAGTTACAATTTGTTACTAGGTGTCAAAGCCCATCCGAATGTTCAAGTGAATGCACACAAGCCAGGACGACTCTCCCCTCCGAACTGACTTTGTACATTTGTTTTGTTTTAGTTGCTGTGAGTTAATCAGTTGCCAGGCTACCCCGGCTGGTTCCCGCGGAAACCACCACCTCCGGGAGGGCGTGAGGAGGGAATAATCGCGAGCCCCGGACAAGCCGGACAAGCGGGCCGCGGAGGTAGACACCAGCGGAAGGGCGGGGCCGGGGCCCTAGAGAGGGCGGGGCCGGGGCGGGGCGCCAGCGCGGGGGGCGGGGCCTAGCCGCGCCGGCGCAGTGCGCTCTACTCAGGGAGGCGGAGGCGACGCGCGGGAGAAAAGATGGAAGACTACCAGGCTGCGGAAGAGGTAACCGACGGCTGGGCGACGGGAAGGGTGGAGGCCGGGGGGTTCTGGGCTCGGGTGGGCGTCGGCAGCCCAGGGCGTGTGGCCGCGTCCGGACGTGGGCGGCGGCCTTCCCTACCGGCCAGCGCTTCGCGGTGACCCCGCCGGGCCCGCTCCGGGCGGCGTCACCCTGCCCGCGGGGTGGGGCGAGAACGGGGCGCCCCGCGCGGCGGTGCGCGCCCTCGGGATCCTGCGGTCTGGCCGCGCCCCGGACCCCGCTCCACGCCGCTCTGGCCCCCGGCGCCCGCGCGCCCCCAGGCACCTCCACACCCCCGGCCCCGCTGCGCCCCAGTCTGCCCCCGCCGACTCGTCCCCGACCTGCTCCGCGCTGGCCCCGCCCCAGCCCGGGCCGCTGGGGCGCCGGGAGTGATGTCAACTCGCCCCCTTTATCCAGTGATGCAGACCACCACCCTGGAGGAGGCGCCGCACGTCCAGGGGTGGGGGACGACCGAGGCCGCCCGTGCGCCTGTCTGCTAGCTAATACAGTATTTTACACGCAAGACTCCAGGGTGACACGCACGTACAGTCACATCTCTCAAGTCCCTTCAGACACGGATTTGACACTCGGGCTGTCTGCAAATTGCAGAAGTGCATAGTAGGAGAACCTGCCTTTGTTTTCCGCTCCACACCTTGTTCTTCGGTGCCATGCCCATCCCCACTGCGGCCACCATCACTTAATTTCATTTCAGTTTGAGGAGACAGTGAGATAGCTCCTCTTTGTAGGGGGAAAAAAAAATCATCTCTTATTACCTCAGGGAAGAAGCAAGGCAACACTTACAATTATTTGCCAGCAGAAGACATTCATTCATTGTAACAGTGTGCTGTTAAATGGCTTTCCTTTGAGTTAAGACGCATTGAGGGAATATAGCTGATGGATGTTGCTATTACAGAAGAATAGTTGCCCTTTTTCTTCTTGATAAATAATTCTTGTTGGAATTCAGATAAATTGAGTCCTATGTGTTATGCAGCCAGTCAAAAATAAAAACTGCGAATAAATTTGGTAAGGTTTGATATTTTACCATTTTTGAAATTTAAGCAGAAATGTGTTGAGGGTGGAAAAAAATCTAATAAGACTTACAGACTGATTCTAGAGTTTGTTTTGATCTAATTTCTTAACTAGCACAAACTTTCTGTGGCGGCGTCATCATCAGTGTTTGAATGCTGGTAGCAACCAAGTGAGTAATTATAAGAAGAGCGAAGGAAAAGTTTTTCCCCTGTGAACTATTGACTGATATAATATTGGAAAAAGGCTTGTATTATAGGAATGTTGAATAAAACCTTTAGAAAAGGAAATGGCAATGTAAGAGAAAGCGCTGGTTACTGGATTCTGATCCTCTGCATTCTAAGTCTCTCACCATTCAGTTGCCAGAGCGACGTCATTATTCCAGATCTCCATCGCACATCTGTGAATCGAAGGGGCTGAGCAGGGTGACCTGTGATTTACACAACATAAAGCCCTGTGAGGACGAGACCATGGCTCTCTAGTAGGCATGTCTCAGCTATCTCCTGATCCATGCTTGTCCTCCTAATGGCCTCTGAGCTAAGGCTTTTTTCCATCTCCTCTAATGTCGGGTAGATACCTAGACTTGTAACTTCTCAACTCAGAGTTCGTCTTTCCTGTAGACGTTGAAACTAACTGCCCAGTGGATTCAGCACAACTACTGTACTTTCTGCTAAAAGTCCATCAAAATGCCCTCAAGCTTTTTCATATTTTAACCACATGGGCAGTTATACAGGGACTTTCCTGTGTGGTTTAGGGTCATCGAAGTTCCCTGGAAGGACCCTCTAAACTTAAGAAATAATTTAATCTCTAAGATACTGGAAATTTTCATTAACTTGGTGAGTTGGCCTCATCTCCACTTCTGAGATGACTTCTGAGTACAGGGGTGAGAGGGCTTCAGGCAGTCGGCTCTGGAGCCTCCTGGCTGTGTTAGAACAGAGCCACATGGCCAGCCGTCTGGCAGGAAGGAAAACTTGCCAAAAGTAGGGCTTTCTGCCCTTATTCTCCCAGAATGCACCTTGCCTGGGGGCCTGGGGCTGCCCTCTGGAAGGTCTAGAGCTAAGTATTGTTCCCAGGACTCAGACGAAACCTTGTACCTGTTCAAATGCACCACACGTAAAAATGAGGAGAAGAAAACCATTTATAAACTCCCGGCACAAGATCACCACCGGCAGCTCGTCACCGCTTCCAGCCCATCCTGACACGCAGGTGGCGAACAGCTGTGCTAGCAGCTGGTTGTATAGTCCCAAAGTAGGACAGCAGTGAGAAAGGAAAACCCCAAGCATCTTGTTTCAGGGCTCTTAATCAGTTTACATCAGGGAAAGTGTCCGTTGGTTTATACAAGTCACCTCATTAAACTTCTGTATTTGTTAATGATTGCAGTGGCCAGTTGAAATGGATGGAGAGATTAAATTCTAGTTTAAAGTGAAGTCAGTCTTTCGGATCATGGCACAATTAAAATAAAAACAAAACAAAAACCTTTAAGTTGTATGTACGTATATTCTAACCCCCTGACTACCACTGCCCACTGTGATCCTCAGAGATCCCCTTAATGTTTCTGAGTCTCTGCGTAAATGTTCCCCTCAGTAAAATGAACAGTCTGGTTAGATTATTTCTAAGGTCATTTCTAAAGTATGTTCATTACCTAAATTCGCCTTAATGTTGCAGTGGATACAAATCTTTTAAATCAAACAACTCATTTTCTTCTTTCAGACTTCATTCGTTGTTGATGAAGTGAGCAACATTGTAAAAGAGGTAAGAGGAGAAATGCCTACTTCTTAAATGTTTGATTAATGGATTGTATGTGTGAAAATAATGTGTTTTACATACTGTCTTGGATTCGTTTCAGCTAAGCCTGTGTGTTTTGGCATTTCAAATAACAGTTTTTACTTCAGTGACTATCTAGATAAGAATTACTCCCATATTATGTAAATTATATATTTTAAATCAGACGGGGAAATTTTATATACTAGCGCTATTATTGAATGTTACAAAGCCTTGATTCTGTAACCTTTTAGCATAAAAGATTCATGGTATTCAAGTAAATGTTTCCAGTGTTTAATGAAGAAAGTAAATATTTCTCTTCCAGTTATTCAAGACCTGGTGATCCAGGTGGGGCTTATTTGTTCCCTTGTTTTTCTTAACATTCCTAAACTACCCACTTTATCGTTACTGACCACAGTATTTTCCTTAGAGATGAGAATGGGAGACAAAAAGAAGGATATTTGTTCTTCACTTATTCAAAAAATACAGGTCGAGGGGGCAGGCAGGGGTCTAACCCTCAAGGAATTTGCATTATGGGGATGGGGCAGATATTTATCAAATAATCACACTGGAAAGTGTGAACTTGCTTTCCCCGCTGGGTCATTGCCCTGCTGGGTGCTGCGAGGGAGCCGACCCACCCGCGCGTTCAGAGCTGGGATCCGGAGAGTCAGTAGGGGCAGCATTAACTTTGAGAGGAGGGGCCAAGCGTTCCAGGCAGGGGCTACCTGTGCAAGGCTCTGTGGCGGGCTGTGTGTGAGCTTAAGGGACTGAAAGGAAGGAGGGGGTGGCTGGAGGAGTGCAGAGAGCCGGGCAGCCCGAGGCAAGGCTGAGGCTGGACAGGTCCTCCCAGTCAGCTTCCCTTCCTGTGCAGCTGAGCAGACAGCGAAGCCACTGGCTGAAAGAAGGTGGGTAGATGACCCGAGTTTGCCATTTGAGGTTATGTATGTGATTTGGAATTGACTCTAATGTAAGTTATTATTAGTGCAAAGTATTGACTACTGCGAGAGATAAAAGAATCACAACCCATTTTTGTGAACACAAAAAGCAAAATGATTTTGTTCTACCATATACATTAATCAGCATTAGGCACAATTTTCCAGTTGCTTTGCAGGATCTGTAACAGTTTGCCCTTCATTTTTTTCTAAATACAGTGTTTGTTATGCAGGGGTGGGGGGAGCAGGAAGTGGGAAGTGGAGTTGGCTACGAAGTATCCTTTGGCCTCACTTGTTTTCTGCCTTAGCTGTGACTTGGTTACTGGCCAGCAAGTACAGTTGAAGGGTAGACCCGGCTGTCTCCCTGGAAGCATGAAGTGATATTGCAGTGTTGCCTTCACGTGGTCACGAGCCTCCATAGCTTTTCTGCCCCTGGCAATAGGTTGACTATACTCGATCTATTTTAAGTATTGGATAGCAGTAAATTTGGGTGAGTCCAACACTGGAGTTTACTCCCCTCCCTGAAAAACAGTGAATCGCAAGGTGTGTTGGAGGAGTCCCCAGAGTTAGAGGTCTAGCCTGAGCAAAGGTTCTTTGGCAGTACCCAGATCTGGTAATAACCTGGTCCCTTTAAACCAGGGATTCCTGTGCCCCCTGCCCCACTTTATGCTCTGAGCTGGGGAGAGCGAAGGACATGGAGAATGAGGAGCTGTGATGGTGGGTGAGGGGGAGGAGGATGCCAGATGACCTGTGTTTAGAGTGACTACTAGAGTCCCAGGATAAATAGGAACTTCTGTAGGTAGCTTTTTGTTCCTCAAAAACAAAACCACTGGGCTTATGTGCTCTGTAGTAGGCCCCAGTCCGTCACCAACAGCACAGCTTAGGT
The DNA here is from genome assembly GCA_028627145.1 of Eidolon dupreanum. NCBI lineage: Eukaryota > Metazoa > Chordata > Mammalia > Chiroptera > Pteropodidae > Eidolon > Eidolon dupreanum. The sequence goes on along the minus strand of CM053502.1, from coordinate 169,431,764 downwards.
CCTGGGACAGTTTTTCTCTCCGTCCCTCAGGACAGAACTTGGTGCTCAAGGAGTGTTTTTAGTTTAGGTCATAACAGTCATAAAAGCTCAGTTTTCTGGTTTCCAGCACAGAAGTTAGAAAAGGGATAGAGAAGAAAGCTGATTAGAAGTAGGCATGCTGGTGTCAACACAAAAGGCCCAGAAAATCATATACTGGGGATATCCTAACCGTAAACTTGAGACGAGTAGCAGCAAGGGATCGTGCATCTTCCTGAATAATCCTTGAAGCGTACAGCGTGAGCCCTCCCCAAAATACAGCACAAAAAAAGAAGACAAGGGATTTCATAATAAAGAAGAAAATTCGTCATAAACTTAAGTTTCGGAATACATAGCTCTTTAGTTATCTGAAAAATACACTTATATGGCAATAATCCCAGAAAATGCTAAGTATTTATGAATACATGATCATTTGGATAGGTTTGTACATTGTTGGTTGTACAAACAGCTGATAAAGTTCCTGTATCTACTATACTTTTAAGAAAGGAATAGGCAAAGTAAAATATTTTCTAGTGTCATAGGAAAAATGTTGCTTATCACCAGGTACTAATAGCAACAGTGAATATTAAATTCAGTCAAAATGTTAAAAAAATTTGACACACTATATAATTAAGGATTCTTAAAAACAAATGTAAAAAATTTAAATGTGACACTTAAAAGGTTTTATAACAAAGGAGTCCTCATAGATAAAAATAAGCTTGCATTTTATGCAAATTGTATTTCAGTTCTGAGCACTAACGGGAAGGTGTTCGGGTTCATTCTGCTAACAGGGACCCCTCCGCACTTTGTCTTCTAGGCTATAGAGAGCGCCATCGGTGGCAACGCGTATCAGCACAGCAAAGTGAATCAATGGACCACAAATGTAGTAGAACAAACTTTAAGCCAACTCACCAAGCTGGGAAAACCATTTAAATACATTGGTAATTGGTTTTTGCTTCTCGTATATTCCGGTGGTGGTGCTTTAAATACTGATCAGAGGCGAGTCTGGTGTCAGAAGAGCGAGTGTGGCCGTGTGGTGCCCAAGCTCAAAGCTTCCTGGAGAGGTGTGTCACTTTAGTGGTGCGCATTATTTTAGGTTGTAATTGTCATAAACTGGCCTGTTGGGCTGCGGGAGCAACTGCAGGACATGCCTAGGATTTCACAGCATTTCAGAGCACGTGCGTTTAGAACAAGTGTGCAGCGAAGGGATGTGCGTGATTAGTCAGTGTCGTAGGACTGGACAGTCTACACCTGTAATTTCTATCAGGAGCGTCAGCCACGTGATTGACATACATATCTTAAAAGTGGGCAGAGAGAAATAAGTGTTGCCAAGTAGTTCTCTAATACAAGTTTGTTTTAATTGAAGTGACCTGTGTAATTATGCAGAAGAACGGAGCAGGATTACACACGGCAAGTTCATGCTTCTGGGACAGCTCTACTGACGGTACGGTTTCCTTTCCTTTGGTGGAAGTTTGCCGTGGGCATTTTCCCGATGGTTTTGCAGAGCCTCTGGGTCCATGCTGAGGTCTAAGTTATTCAGAGCAGGGTGTGAGGACCTGTGTGCTCAGCTGCTTCGTGTCTTTGAATGTGTGCTTATTAGTCACCTTTTAAAATGTTTTATAGAAAAGACTTGCCAACCTTCTCTATGTATCATAAAGAGGTAGGTATTCGAGTGTTTTAAGCTTTGGATGAGAAATCAGACGATCGAGTCTCTGTCACCCTAAGTTCCGGTGCCCCTGTGCCTCTGACCCCCACAGGGAGCTGCACAGTGCGATGGGAGAACAAGACCATGTACTGCATCGTCAGCACCTTCGGGCTGTCCATCTGACCTCTGCCCCTGCCCCTGCCCGTGACCACTCTGCTCTCCTGTCCCAGCGTCTCCGCCATCTTTCCCCGCCAGCTGTGACGTCAGTGTGGAACGCCTTTCTTGTTCTCTAAGTGTTCTTTGTGGCACTCTCAGAATGTAGAGAAAATCCCCAAATGACAGCACTGTTCTAGGAACTGCACACCCCAAGTCAGAGGAATCGTTCGCCATCGGCAGTCCCAAAGCTGGACCGCCCCTTGTCTTATCTCTGAATGTTTCTGCTCAAAGGTGCTAAAATCGGAAATCTGCTAGTGTGAAATTTTCTCTATTCTCTGAAGTAATTCAAGTACACTCATTTTCCATACTTTGTACTTTTGTTAGACTAATAAATTATTCCAATTTAAAGTTTGTGTTTTCCTTTATAGTCTAAATAGTATCACAAATGAATCATTCATCTTTAGTTGGCAGCTTTAGAATCTATAAAACAGTAGAAAATGGAAAAAGAAACCTTGCAGTTTGGCTTTGGTCCTCTCCAGTGCAGTGATTTGCTGACGTCACCGTGGGACCAGGATCTGGACAGCTGCGCTATGTTCCGGTCAGGTTTCTGTCTACCCCTGGGCTTCGTCCCCTCTTTCTAAAGTTTCCCTCTCCTGGAGCCTGAGCTGTGGGAAGGGGGCAAGCTGACTTCTGCTCCTGCAGCCAGAGAGCTCTGATGCACACACTTGGGCCATGTGTGCCACACTTCAGCTTCTATTCCCATGTTCTCTCCTTTCCAGTGGCAGTCACACATACACACAAAATGCTTAGTACTTTAGAGTTTGCAAAATGCTTCCATAATCATTGTCTACAACAATTATACCATTATTTATAAATCAGGTAATATGTGTGGAGGTTATCTGATTGATTTAAAGTCACATCAAAGTAAGTGAAGAGGTGGGCCCCAAACCCTGGTCCTGTGACCTATCTCATCTTTGTGCATGTCCAACGGCCAAGTTAACACGGTAATAAAGACACACTTTCATGTCCACTTGCTGAAATGAAACACGCCCCGCTCTTGTCCTGAAAACACTCAGGTCTGAATGTCGAATTAACTAAACGAGCAAAAAGCAAACAATACACGAAAATGAGGACTGAATAGTAAAAATTTATTAACATTTGCCAGAAATGTAGTCTCAGAATGAAGGTACTCCCACAGCTTAAGTCTGCCACAAACATTTATTCATTTTTGATTACAATGCTCAGTGATCGGGTGTTCCTGTGCTCATGGGCAGTTCAAAGACCTAATACACAGCTCTATATTTCCTTCTGAGCTGAAAGTTTGTTTTATTTTACAAATATTTACAGGTTGGTTTTTTTTTTTGTAAAAAGGCAGTTTTCAGTAGCAGAAAATCCCATGTTTCATAGTATGGTATTATAGTTACCAGTCTATCTAAAACGTGAAATCAAGAAAAACGGGATAACAGGATGTCACACACTAAAGCAACCTCCCTTTGACCTGGGAAAAAGATTTTTCAAAAGTCTAATCTCTAAGGCAACTGGTTTCTAAAACCCTCAAAATACATAAATATACTTCAGTGTTTTAAGTCTAGTCTTCAATAGATGTCCCTTTTAATCATCCCTCTATGAGATTGTTTTTCCCTGTGAAAAGGACTCCAGGAAGTAAGTTACCACATTATAACCTGTTTAAGAATAACTATTTTCAGTGAAGAGTTCATGAAATACTTGAGGCTGGTGACATTTGTAATCTGTCCATTTAGCGGTTTGCGTTTATGTAATGTATCTAAACTTACTGCAATCTGTAATTTTATATACAGGAACGATCTTAAAAACCTTTAATATATTTTATATATCCCTTTCTCCAGCCTTTCAAATGGGCTTGAGAGAGAGAGAGAAATCCCCTTCAATTCACTGCTGTAATGATTTAATAATAAATCAAGCAGACCTGTTACCCACATGGATAATGAAGCTCTCCCTAGGGACCCGAAACACCTACAGCCATCTTCCAGGTTCCCCCAGAGGGGAACCAGTACAGAAATCACCCCACAGATGGTGTTATTCAAGTCATCACTGTGAGAAACTAAAGTCAGCCCTTGAGTTCATAATTTAGTTTGCAAAATTTTAATGTTTTCCAAGAAAAAAATTCTTAGTACTGTCTATAAAGTTTCTGGTCAACTTTACTGTTTTAACCTAACACTAGGGCACATATAATACATACTAACTCTACTTTAAGCAAAATTTTGCATGGAGTATGTAATACATTGATATATACTATATACCAGGAAGAGAAACTGAAAATACTGTTTTCCCCTTAAGTGCTTTTTCTTTTGTAATTTTTTTTTGTTTCCAACTTATTTTTAAAAAGTAAATAAAAACTCCCATATTTTTCATTTCCTTGACTTGGTGCCATGATGAATCAATATATGAAGATATCATTCATCAGTTTATACTACAGGACAAAAACATTTTTAAAAGTTCTAAGGTGTATGGTTAAATGCCTCAAATATTTTACACTTACTGATAACAGCATTTCAAATTATAGACAATTATTTTATAATGATTAAAATGTAAACTATCACATACTAGAATACATTAATCAGCACAAGTTTGTCAATTTACATAAAATTATAGTCTTAACAGAAGTTGTAAAATTTGGTAATTTTTTTCAATACCTCTGAGTACACAGAATCAAGAAAGTAATCACACTGTTGCAAATGTAAAAACCATGTAAACTTGAATTACCCTTGCAATAATAGTTGTTTTAATTCAAACATTCATATTTACAGGTTTCAAAAACATAAATGGAATCCATATTAAAGGTACATTAGCATTAACGTTTAAATTAAAAAGAAAGGTATGAAGTTATAGTGAACAGCTCATGAACCGCTATAAGGTCCCAGCACTGCCTAATGTGGAATACAGTTTTTAGCTATGAATGGTAATTTGAGCGTTAATGCATAGATGAGGAAAACGTAGGAACTGTTTGCAGAGCGGAGCAATGATCCTAGACCTCTGTTCACCAAGAGGCACCAATCAGGATGTCTGCGACAGTTGTATATAAACAGCTGAAGAGAGACGCTGAGCATGTCAAGGGAAAGCAGAGGAGCTATCCATTCCAGGCGTCTGTCTTTGACAAAAAGGAACAGGAAAGTCCCCAGGGCCTTCTATGATGTCACAGATTCAGCAGCTCCAGACTTTTCTTTCCCACAGGGAGATTCATCTGTGACCACCGTGTAAGACGTTCCCAACAAGCTACCTTCTACCCAAAGATTTTCTTCCGTAAACCATCTAAAATGCTTTACTTTCATTTATTTAGTTTCCAAATGAGAAACTGAAAAACTTCTTGGCAATAAAGAATCTATATTATATCAATCACTTGTTTAGCTGTTATTTAAGAAAGAAGCTCTACAGAGCGTCATCTCTAGCAGAGCTGCGGAAATTACTGCTTATTGGAACTTAATGACACCTCGTCCCCACCCCAGCCTTAGGGACACCCATTCGTGTCCATGCACATAACGTGCACACGTGTTCACACAGGTCCTTGGGAAACTGGCAGCAAGACATTTCCCCTGGGGCCGGCAACGTGTCAATCATCTTACCGTTCTTCCTTGGAAACCATACTAAACCCTCCTGAGAACGCCACACACTAGTCCTGCTCTGGTGGAAGGGCCAGAATCTGCCCACCCACGGTCTCCCCAAGGAGCTGTTCCTTCACACAACGAGGGGAACTGCCCATCACTTAAGATGCTTGGTCAGCCAGAGTGCAGTGTCCTTGGGAGGGGTCAAAAATGATGGTACCATGGAGCCGGGAAGAAAGGAAGAAGAGGCGTGTCCCATGCTGTGGGTCCTCCTCAAACGCGGAGTCTGTTATTATTTAAATAAGGACGTAAGTCTCTCTACTAAAACCAGGAGTAATTTCACCACTGAAAACGAGTGAGCTCTCGTCTGACAGCTTTGAAAAAGGATTTGGCTGTTTAACTATTTCGTTAGCACCTCTCTTCCCAAATAAAGGCAGCCACTCTAACAAATTTGGCCCAGTCTTTAAATTTGTCCTTGGTTTTGGTTTTCCTTTCAAAAATACGTAAACAAATAAGGACCCGAAAATCTCTGCTTATGAGACGAGTCTGAATCCGGGCAGGTGCAGGGAAGGCCAGATGGTTGCTCAGGGCAGCAGGCCCCCGACACCTGCCGACTGCCAGGTGCTCAGTCACTGTCGGAGCCCTCCTGGTACTGGGCCCGAATGGCTTGGCCATTCTGCAGCGGCATCTCTTCGTAGTCACTCCTGTTATAAAAGAGACCTTTGACACCAGTCTGCTCTTGACAGCTCTTTATTCTTGTCCACATTGACAGCCATTCTAGCAAGAACTCACTTCGTAGCTTCACTCTCAATTTGTCACCAACTGACAGTGCCTAGTCCTCATCTCCGCCCCGCTCCCCATCACGGGCCCATCATCCAGAAAGAACTGTCCCTCCTGTGGTCATCGCCCCCTGGAGGGGCTCAGCTCAAAAGACCACTCAATCTAAGCCTGGATAACGTGGAAATAGACCCACGGAATCACATGACATTTGAGGTCAAGGAAATGTAACACCTCGAAAACAATTTTAGAACGATTAACAACCTGTTCAGCAAGCGGGCGAAGCCGTCAGGCTGAATGCGCGCGTGGGACGGTGACCTACCCGTAGATGACGTCGTCCTCGGAGTCGTTCAGCATGGAGAACGCGGGGTTGTCTTTCAGCTGGGACTCTGAAAACCAACAAGAGCGTGTTCCCGTGATCCGCCTCTCCCGGGAGGAGGGCAGGACTTGGAAAGGGCTGGAATTAACCCTGGTCTCCACCACGTAGGTCTGTGTGACCCGAACAAGCCATTTGTTCTGTCCCCTGGGCGTGTTTCTCGCCCGCCAGCCAGGGTGGCATCACTGCGTGGCCGCGGATACGAAAACCGGCAGCCCGAGAAGTCCCGAGTGGAGCCGCCTCCAAGGCACTCTCCTGCGTCCCCAGGGGACAGGAGGGAAGCACTGGCTTTGGCCTGCCTGTCCCCTCCCACCCTGGGGCCTGCAGCTAAGTGTCTGTGCCTGCGGACAGAGTGGCTGCACCTCTCATTCAGTTGCCGTGAAGCTCAAACGAGGCGCTTCAGAAGGTGCCTTGAGAACTCACGACGGAAACGCGGGGGGTGGTCCCGACACGCTGCACCCCTGCCCGGGTCCCAGGAAGGGCTCCCCCTGTGCCCGCTCACCCTGTGCCCTCCCTGTGCAACAAGGCTGCTTGTTTTTGTTTTTGCTTTCTGGGGAAGGACTATATCTTGGCTTTCTTGTGAGTGGCCATGGCACCGATTCAACAGACTTAGTTTCACACGGCGGATGGACATGGTGCTCGTAGGACCCGCTAAATCCCGTTCCCCATCTTGTGCTGTGATGACACAGCGCACGGGTGTTCTAACTAAAAGTCGGGGCCATTTTTAGTTACCTCGTCTCTCTCCGCTAACGAGAAGGCGCTGTGAGTTGGGGTGCCAGCACTAATGGGGAACCAGGCCCCAGGGCAGCTTACCATACAGGGCGTTCGTCGACGGAGAGTACACGAAGGCCAGCGTGTAGAGGTAAAAGTTCAACAAGCCATACAAGGACAGGAACTCAGCTGGTGGCACTGGTCAAGGGAAGTAAGCAGCCCCGCAACTCCACGCTCGGACACGCCGACCGGCCTGGCTGCTCCTTCCAGCCACCAGTACCAGTCCTTTCTGCTGCCGGCCACCACCGAGCACCCCGGGGCTCCATAACCAAGACCTCAGGACGCCACAGGGCAAGCCCATGGCCAGAGCTCACAATAACCCCTCAAGGTCACCTGCACATCGCAGGTGAACCATGCTCTCTCCTGTCCATGGGAACGTCTCGGGGGGCAGAACCCGACGTGATCAAGCCAAGGGCAGGAAGGCCACACGCACGCAGGTGAGTCGAGTGTGAGATGAACTGCACACACACCCTCCCACCAGTCGTTCCTAACCTGTGCTGGACTACAGACCCCTTTGAGATCTGATAAAAGTCTGGTGTAAAATTTAGTCACAACAATTTGAAAAATCATGCATTAATTCTAATGATGCAAGAGGCCCTAAGGAAAGAACCCAAGATGTAAAGGATTAACCCCAAAGCATCCCGACAGATGCCGTCACCAGCGGGGGAGTGGGAGACACACACAGCCCATCAAGCATCTGAAAGAAGAGTTCACTGTGGAGGCACCAAGCCCCCCGCCCGCCCCCCTGGCCTCAGGCGCCCACGCAGGGACAGAGGAGGTCCCGCGGTTCTGTGAGCCCTTCCTGGGGACACAGGCTTAAATTCCGTGGACACTGCAGCTGGGCACATCTGGGCCATGGTGCGAGGGGCCAAGGGCAGCCGCAGACACTGGGGTCCCTGGGCTTGAGTCCACGTGCTTACGGCTCTGGGGCCGGGTTCACCTGGGGGCCTGAGCTGCTGCCTGCCGAGGGCCAGTGCTTCCCGTGGCCGCACTGGGGCCAGTGCGAGCACCCCGCTGCCCCCAGGCTCCGCTGGCCAGGCCACGGGGAGGTGACCTGCCCCTTCTTGATGCTCACAGACCTCACACACTAACTGCTCGTCTACAGTGCATTCCTGAAGCCTGGCGGCGTCCCATGAGAAGGATATAATTCTGGTAGTGAGTTGACAGTTCTGCTACAAAATTGTCTTGTAACACCTGTGCTCCAAACCTTAAATAAAGGATGACGATGCTGGAAAAAAAGGGGGGGGAGAACATGTGAAATACACAAAGAAACAGCACTGGCTTCATTATGACCCATTAATAGGTCGTTACGGTCACTCTGTTGACAGCTACAGTCTAGTCCCTACTACCGCTGCATGGAAACTCATCCCCGCACACGCGTGCGCACACACGCGTGCGCACCCAACCCGTGCCACTGGGTGCTCGGTCTCAGATCCAGGAGGGCCAGCCGCTGGGACAAAATCAGCTCGCCCTGACGCCCGCCTGTCCCGGTCTTGGTCAGGGCCTCGAAGCACCACCTGGCCTCTGTCCCCCTCGGCCCCGTTTTCGAGGTGTTCGAGGCTGTCCCCTACGGCGGTCACCAGCTCCCCTGAGCGAAGCCCGCCTCCCCACTCGCACTTGCCTTTCTCGGCGTGACCCACGCAGCGCAGCAGCGGCATGCCTGCGCTCAGACGCCTGCCTCCCACACACGGTAACGGAGGTTCTGATAACGGGGGGCCAGGCGCGCCCCTGAACCACGACCTCCACCAGCACCCCCCGCCTTTTGTCGCCCTTCCCTGTGGTCCATTCTCCAAGTGCAGCCAGACTGATTATTAATAAAAATGTAAATCGGCTCCCTTCCCCTCTGGCCTAAATCCCTCTGGGGGCTCTCATCACTGCCGACACCCAGACGCCACACGGTAGCCTGCGGGGCCCACCTGACTGCTCCAGCGGCCCCTCTCCCTCCCGTCCCCATTTTCTGTCCCCCTACCTGGGCAACTACTCCATGTGTTTTTAGGGCTCCAACTTCAGGCCCCAGGCCAAATACTCCCTCAGAGAGATGCCCCCTACCCACCCCATCTAAAGCAGCAGCTTGCCTCCTGCCATCGTCCCCTCTCTTACATGTTGACTACGGCACCCAGACGATGTATTTACTTGTTTATCACCGTCTTCCTCCATTGGACTATAAATGCCACGATCGGGGAGGAAGCTGTCTGCCTGTGTAACAGTGTAGGCGCTCAACACGATTCGCTGCATAAACAGTGAATGCCCTTGAAACTCAGATGAAGAAAAATCACAAAAGCATAACTTCTAAGACAGACTATATAGGAGTGTGTGTGCGTGTAAAAGGATATGAAGGTGTGTGTCAGAGTGTGAGAAGTTCAGAGACAACACTTGTACCAAGCGCTAGAGACACACTGACTACATACAACACATGTGGTACTGTTCTCAGGGAGAATAAATGCTGAATAAAACTCAAGCTCATGTCAAAGTCCCGCTGAGTCTGACACTTTGGGGAGCACAGCACACAACTCCTGGAGGGCGCTGGACCAACGTGCACGCCCACAGGAGCACGGGGGGGACGCCCCCAGCCGGGCGAGCACCTGAGGCTGCGGGCCCGTGCCTCCAACAAGCCGGGTGCCCTCCCTGACCTAGAGACCACATCTGGCTACAAGTACCCTAAAATGAACTCTGTAAAAGGGGAAAAAGGATATTCAAGAGAGGAAAATAAGTAAAATAAAGTCTTCTTACCTAATGACAAGCACGACGAAAGTCAACGCAGTCAAAAATTCGAACCTGAGGTCTGAAAAAGAAAGCAACGCCCGTGAAACCACCACGGAGGGAAATGCCACGCCCATCTCGGATGAAGACACAGCGCCCGGACGAAGCCTCCTTCCCGCTGGACTCGCAACCTGAAGCCCAGGGGAAACGCTGTCCCACCTCTCCAGAGTCCAGGAGGTCCCCAGACTGGGGGAAAGGGTGCTGTGAAATGAGGGGACTTGGCCTGACTCAAGGACGAGGTGAGCCGCCCACCGGCCCCTATGCAGGGTGCGATGCTGGAAGGATCCAGGCAACTCCCACGGCCACGCTGGCGCCCAGGGCCCAGCTGGCTTCCAGCCCACGGGCCTCCCTCCTGTTCAGACGGCCCAGAGTTTCTCTTCTGCCCTGTTGTCCCAGGGACCGACAGTGCTGGTTGCCAGCCCCTGGGAATAGGACAAGTCCCTGGGTCTTCCCCTGCAGGTCAGGCCACTTGCTTGGTAGCCTCCAGCCCTCCTCCCCCCGTGTGAAGCCACCTCCTGACCCAGGCTGCACTGGGCATTTGTGAAGTGGCACCTACCTACGTAAGGCATGTGCCGTAGCTCAGAACAGGCCCGCACTATCAGAAACAAGAGGTATAAAATGTAGACCGCTGCCACCACCATGAAGAACATTTTCATTCCCTGCAATGAAACAAGGTCTCAGTGCCGCTCTTCCGTCCAGCGCCACGTGCAGGAGGAAAGGCAAACGTTTCTAAAAGGGACCCAGAGCCCTGAAGGTCACTCTCTGAAACAGAACAAGGACATGCTCAGCCTCCCATCCTCTCTGGGAGAGCAGGCGGCTCCACCCAAGAGGAACCCCAGCCCTTGCTAACCAGGTGACAAGAACTCATGCTGCTTCCCTTGCACATGCCAAGCTCCTAGCGCGCGCGTACACACACACACACACACACACACACACACACACACACGGCCTGGAACGTAGTAGGTGCTCAATAAATGGCAGTGGCTCCTGCTTATCTCTATTCCTGGGGTGAGGCCTGGCTCCCTGCTCTGCCTGTGAAGATGGTGACATGCCTCAAAGAATCCAGGACCAGACCCTGAGAATTCCTCAGGCAAGTCGCCACTTGCTGGACCCTGGTTATCTGTGAGATGAGGGGCTGACCTAGAGCATCTAGAAGACATCAGGTGTGAAACCACAGGACTGCGTAACTTTTGCACAGAAATAACAAGAACACTTGGTTCTGAGGTTAGAGGCTGTGGTGGCAGGCAGGTGGGACCGCCTGTGGGGTGGGTGACACGCCCTCTCTTGCTAGAGGTGCAGGCTCCCCCGGTGGAGTGCCCCACCCCGCACCATCTTCCATCCCCGCCCTTTCATCTTGGAGCCAGAACCCCCTCCATGTCAAAGGACTGCTGGTCAGGAAACCAGCATCTGCTTCTGCCCCATCAGAGCTGTGACTGTCGTCTGGGATTTATCTTCTCATTTGTGAAATAAAGGGACTTCACCGGATCAGTCATGGGTCCCTGTAGCTTTTCTCAGCTTCCGAGAAGTCTCTGATTTCCAGTGTTTCTTTCAGTAACAGACCAGGCCACTGTCCTTCCCAGGGGGTCTGTGATGACTCCTAAGCCCCTAGTGGCTGGCTTCCCAACCACCTGAGATGGGACACACAGGTGGCTGTGACATGAAGCCCTTCTCAGGGCTGGCACTGTGCCAAGTGCTTTGCCTTTCTTGTGTAAGTGAATCCTCACAACTCCTTCAGGAAGATTCCATCGTAACCCTATTTCACAGATGAAATAAGAGAAGACTAGGTAGAACAGGGGGCTGCCAGCCAGGTGTCCAGGGAGCCCTAGGGGCCTGGGAACCAGGCTCACAGTTCCGAGTGGGGGACTCGGGGCAAGAACCTTGGCCACCCTCGGTTTCCTCACATGAAAAATGAGGGGACCGTACCAGACAAAAGCTTTAAGAACAGTAGAACAGCATGACTCTGTATTATTTTATCTAAATCTAGGGGTTACGCTCTCGACCAACAGCCTCATATGTGGTCTGTCACCTGCATCTGCAGGCTCTGCCCTGAGAATGTGTCAAACAGTCCCTTCCTTGCCCTTCCTGCAGTGTCCCCGCCCCCAACTGGAGTCACCTCCACTGAGGTCCTGCCCCTCACCCAATGTGGCCTTGAGCCTTCCCAGGGTATCCGGCTTCTGGAGCAGAGCCCCACACATCTGGCTGACTCAGGGCTCCCCACCACTGGGCACTGGCCGACCGCCCTCCTCCTCACCCCGCCCACAAGACTCTGGAACAGTGCCTCCCTGGCCCGGACCGCCTCTCCCCCTCCTCTCCAACGCAAGGTACAGTCCCTCCCCCAAATGTAGTTATAGGACACACAGAGATGCCACCTCCCCCAGTGACCTTGGCCCGCTGTCCACAGGGCACACCCGGCTGAGCCCCCCACTCCTGGTGGTATTGGTCTTTATTTTCTATGCTCTTTCTCCCTCACAAGGTCGTGTACACTTTGAGGGCAAAGGTCATGGCATGCTGTTCAGAAGGCGTACATCCAGCCGCCTTCAAAACCCCTCCAACTGGGAAATAACGGGCTGGAAAGGCTACTGCGCTCCCGCCCGGATTTCGGTTAAGGGTCAGGCGTTGACACTGTCCCCTATGACACGGCCCCAACGCAGGTTAGATGCCTTAGCACATCAGCATTCACTACACCGTCCTCTGTCTCCCGCCGTTGCCATTCCCAAAAGAGCCACAGACGACCCCTCCCCATCACTCTCCAGGAGGCTCTGCAAAGCCACAGAGAGAAATGCTGGATGTCACCCAAGGTCGAGATTCAGCTCGTGCCTCCAGACTGCCCGGCACGGGGCACACGACTGAGACCCCCCTGGGTCCACAGCGGGCTCAGAGGGAGCTGTGGCCAGAGGGGCTGCTGAGAGGCACAGAGAAATGCCACATGACTGGGGTCAAGGGGAAGCCACACTCAGGGCTGACCATCACTTGCGGGCCTCTGTGTAAAATAAACATGCTGGATCCCTGTTCGAAAGGGACGGAGAATGTCTGAACGGTGACAGCAGGGAGCCACCTGGAGCCCTGCGGCTGCCAGCTCCGCCCAGGCCCTTCGCTGGCTGGAAAACTCCCACTGCTTTAGAGAACTAAATGAACAGAAATGTTTTCTTAATTGTTCTACAATGTTCCCAAAATCTGACAACTTCTGGCCCTGGCACTTCAACCACAAACCAAGGGCTGGGAGCGAAAACATAGTTTTGTAAACGTTTATTTTTCATGCTACTCCAACACATTTTTCTAAATTTTCCACCCATGAACTTTCCCTAGTCCTTCCAAAATAGCCAGTTAGTAAACTCGTGTCAACAGTGCAATTTAAGTTACAGAATTTAGTATTATTTTTAAACACCATTTAAAAAAAAATCCTCAGGCTTCATTCACAGTCCTTACCTGAAAATTTCCCGTGTCAACTCGGTACTGGTATGTCGGATCGTGTAACTCATTAACTCTAAAAACATGTCAAAAATATCACAGATTAATAACTAGTTTACTTTTTCTTTTATACTCTTAGATTTTAAAAAACTTATTAACATAAACTACTTGCTAACCAATAGGAAAGGATTTTTAAAAAGTAATCCTAAATTTAGGAGAAATCCTAAATTTCACACTGAAAACACACACAGCACTACTAACAATGCTGTCTGTCCACAGTCATCAGAACTGTGAAGTCGCAGTATCTTCCATTGCAAAAATCCCTATACTGTTTCTCTTGCAATTTTAATTAAGGTCTGTTTTCTAGGCACCTTTCAATGACATCTATGGGCACCAGGAAATAGAAGAGTAGACAAAGCAATAAAAGTAAATATAAACTTCCATGCAACTCAATTTAAAATGAAACTGGACAGCTGAGAGGACAGGTAGGCAGGGAGAGGGAGGTAGAGCAGGTGTGACTCAGTCTGTCATTATTGG
>CM053502.1:169385790-169417241 GCA_028627145.1 Eidolon dupreanum | reverse complement strand
GACCACGGACATCCGGAGTTTTAGCTCAGGTACGTGTCGCAACAGGATCAGTAGGAGCCCGGGCTTACCCAGTGGTTACGCCCAGTCTAGGCTGCATAACTGGAACACGCGGCTGGCAGAAGCCCCACTGGTCCCCTGACCTATGGAGTGAGGGCTATTACGGTGGGAAAGGCCAAGTGGAAGCCACCAGAATGCCTCCACCTATGAAAATAGTAAACCAAAACCAATGTCGCATTCCTGGAGGGACTGCAGACTTTAGTGCCACCATGAAGGACTTGAAAGTGTCCCACATCCCTATCCAACTCGTGTGTTTGGCCTGTGTGGAAGCCACATGGATCCGAGAGGGTGACAGCGGATTACCATCAGCTCGACCAGGTGGCGACTCCAAGCGCAGCTGCTGTACCAGACGAGGCTTCACCGTGTGAGCAAATTCACACATCCTCTGGTACCTGATATGCAACTACTTCTCTGGCAAATGGCTTTTTCTCCATCCCCAACAAGGCCCACCAGAAGCTGTCTGCTTTCGCTAGCAAGGCCAGCAGTACACGTCGCTGTCCTGCCGCTGGGTAGATCGACTCTCCCGCTGATGTCGACTTAGTCCACAGAGGCCCGGACCATCTTCCCGCGACAAGCCATCATGCTGGTCCGTCACACTGATGACGTCATGCTGATCGTAGTAAGTGAGTGACAAACAGCAACTACTCTAAACTTGTCGGTAAGACACTTACATGTCAGAAGGTGGAAAACGAATCTGATGACAATTCCGGAGCCTTCTGCTTCAGTGAACTTTTGGGGGACCGGTGTGCGCCCTGCAGAGATATCCCTTCTGAAGTGAGGATACGCTGCTCCCCTGGGGCCCTCGTGCACCCAGAACAGACGCACGACGCCTGAGCAGCCCTGGAGTTTGGAGGTGACGTGTTCCCCAGCTGGGTGGCCTACTCGGGCCCACGTACCCAGTGACCCAACAGCTGCTGCATACCAGTGGGTCCCGAGACCAGAGGAGGCTCTGCTACGGGCCCGGGCTGCCGTGCGTGCTGCCCCCTGCTAGCCGCAGCTCCAATGTGCACAAGGCGGCGGCAGACCAGGACGCCAGCGGGAGCCCTGGGCAGGCGGCGGGGGCGGGTCTCAGAGCAGGCCTTCCGGACCCGGGGGCAGAGCCCTGCCGTCCTCGGCAGACACCTAGTCCCTCTTGGCCTGCCGCGGGGCCTCAGCAGAGACTGACGCTTAACCGCCAGTCACCAAGTGTAACCTGAGCTGTCCGTCATGACAGGTGTTACCTGACCCACCGAGCCACGCAGCTGGGCGTGCAGGGCAGTGCTCCAGCACCGGATGGGACGGTACGTGTGTGACCCGGCCCGAGCAGGCCCTGGAGGCTCAGGAAGGTCACAGGAAGATCCCTACTCAGCTCCACTAATTCTCTCTCCCAGACACGGCTGTGGCACCATCAGAGTTCTCTACGGTCAACTGACAGAGGACGAGGAGACTCGGGCCTGGTCTGCAGGTGGTTCTTCGCGATAGGCAGGTGCCACCTGAAGGGGACAGCTGCGGCACTGCAGCCCCCAGGACACCCCTGAAGGACAGAGGCGAAGGAAAATCCCCCAGCGGGCAGAGCTTGGAGCAGTGCACCTGGGTGTCCGCCGTGCTTGGATTATATGCCAGCTGGGTGTGGACAATGGTAAGGGACTCTGGAAGGAACACGTGGGAAAAATGGTGATGAGGAAACCTGAGGAAGAGGTATGTGGACGGACTTCTCTAAATAGGCAAAAAATATGAAAATACTTGTATTCCATGGGACTGCTCACCAAAGTGACCTCAGTAAAGGAGGGTTTTAATAATCGAGAAGGAAGGATGATCCAGCCAGTGGATGCCCGTCAGCCCCTTTCCCTGGCCACTGCCCAGGAGACTCATGAGCAAAGTGGCCATGGGGGCAGGGGTGGAGGTTATGCACGGGCTCAGCACCTGGACTCCACTCACCAAGGCTGACCTGGCTACGGCCACCGCTGAGTGCCCAGTGTGCCAGCAGCAGAGTCCAACACTGGGCCCGACACAGCCCTGTTTCCTGGGGAGCAGGGGGGGGCGGTCAGCCAGCTACTGACCGAGGTGATCAGTGCAGACTGACCGCGTGGGACCTCCTCCCTCACGAAGGGGCCGCGTCTTGTTCTTACTGGTCCTGACACTCACTCTGGGCATGGAACTGCCTCCCCACATGCACCACTTTTGTCAAAACTACCGTCTGTGGACTGCCGAGCTGGCCTTATCCACCGTCACGGTACTCCACACGGCATTGCTCCTGACCACGAAAATCACCTCACAGCAAAAGAAGTGTAGCAACGGGCCACGCCCACAGAATTCACCGGTCCCACCAGGTGTGGCCCCGAGACTTCCCAGCCTCTGTATTGACACGAGCCAGTTCCTTGTAATAAATCTCTATCTGTATAAATCTCCTATTGGCTCTGTTTCATCCCACCAGTGTCTTGCTGGAGAACCCTGGCTAATACCAGTACTCTACGGAAAGCAGGGAAGGGGCCCGGCAATCCGGACGTCACGTTTCTCCTCTCAGCCTTGCCACGTCACTTTTCATTTCTGCAAGAGTGGAGAAGGTTGAATGTAATCCTGGGTGTTTGAGACAGACGGTGGCTTAAGGAAACGAGAGGTGGCTGAGGTCCTGTGACACTGGATTCCATGTGGACATGAATGCTCCCCTACAAACCTTAAGGGACAGTCGTGAAAAGCATGCAAGATAATGGGTATGTCTTGTGCTGTGATTAATGTAACTGTTATTCTTTGGGGACTTCATGGGAAGAAAAACAAGAGGCTGGCTACAGTTGCCATTGTCACCATCATCACCTTCATCATCAGCAGGTAAATAGCAACTAAATAACCACCCTCTCCCCAGCTTCTGCAGTCTGTTCACCAACCCAAGTTTCAGGCTAAGAAACTAGCCCGCTGAGGCACACACCGTAGCAATTTCAGCTTTGAAAATGCCTTTGAAATCGTCCCATCCAACCGCCTTCCTCAGAGGTGGAAAACTGAAGGCCAGAGAAGTCGGCTGGTTTTCACCAGGTTTCCCAGAAACCCAGGTCTCTTCCCTTCAAACAGCATGCTGGGGGACCACAGGGTACCCCGGGCCCTGAAGACAAGGCCAATGCCACCCGCGGGCCCCTTCCTGCCAAGAACTTGGGCATCACCAGAGCAGCTTTCCTGCCCCCGCAGCCGCCCCAGGCCTGTGCCCCCAGCACCTCACCCGCCCCCCCCCCCGCCCCTGGCTGCAGTAGAATGGCCACCGCCTGTCCCCCACATCTGCTGGCATGGTCTGCATTCCCCAGCACCCAGGCTGCATCCTGGCTCGCAACAACCTCTCCAGGTTGTCTGACTTTCCAACAAAAGCTACACTGTCAAGGTCGCCCAGCGCTGCCACGCTGACCTCAGGCCCTGGCTGTGTGGGGCAGAAGCAGGGTCACCCCTCCACCCGGCAGGCGCACGACGGGGCCCTTGTGGGAGAGAGCAGGTGGGCACAGCTGGGCTGGGCTAAAAAGCACTGCAGCGAGAGAGCTATAAATGATGAGAGGATCCAAACCTGCACCTTACCTCTGATCCCGATCAAGACGGTCAGGCCAAAACAGACGAAGAAGACGACGAACACGAGGACGAAGTGGCGCTTGGACAGCGTGAACAGCCGCATGGGCGCCAGCCTGCGGAGCAGAAGCCAGCAGTGAGCGGCCAGCGGGCCAAGGGCTCCTCCCGGGACCAGCAGCACGCCAGGCCACCCCCACGCCACCTGCAAGCGCTCACCCCAGCCGCGGACCTACTCCGAAACCAGGTGACCTGCCTGGTGAAACAGTCTCACCCACCTCAGGGACAACTGCAGGGTGGGGGTGACACACCGGTATATTCGGGGTCGGAGAGGGCCCCTGCCACCCCAGGATGCACAGCGCCAGCCACACCCACTCCTGGTGGCAGGGGAACGCGCTACGGCTTCCACGCCCACTCAGGGCACATTTCACCATGCCACGCAGGTGGTGGCCGGTCCCCCTCTGCACACAGCCCCGCCCCCAGCTGCCAGAGCAGAGCCCGAGTGGCGGGCAAACGTGCAGCTTTCACTGAGCTGTGACAGTCAAGCCCAGACTGGGAACTCCGGGTGCCACCAGCATCACATTTTCCACAGTGCCAGGTTTCCAGTCCGGGGTCCCTCACAGTCTGAGGCCCCTCGCTTGCACTGCCCCTCGGTGGTGAAGCTCTGCCTGGCCGGCCCTGGTGGCTGTGGTTTTGATGCCCGGGAGCAACCTGCTGGCAGTCTTCTGTGACTTAACAACGTGGAAACCTAGCCCAACACTCACACGCTCGGGTTCCCCCCGAGGCATCCGTACTCCATCCTCTCGTCAGAAGAAAATGGTGGGGCAAGGGTCATTCCTCTCTTAGCACTCCCCCCATCAGGGGCCAGCTAACAAAAGAAAAATTGTGAAAGGACCAGACAACGCGTTGGAGGCTTGGCGGGCCCCACGGTCTCTGTGTCGAGTCCTCGGTGCAGACCCAGACGTGATGCACACGCATGCACGTGGCAGCGTTGCAACGCAGCCCTGCTACAAGGAGGTGGCAGGCCAGGCCACCCCGCAGGAGGCCAACCCTTCCCCGTCACCTAAAGAGGGGACCCATGAACTCAGATGTGAGAGCGTCAGGGTCCCGGCCGCTTCGCCCTCTGCGCCGTTTCTATTCCACGAGCATTTCCTGGTCTTGGGAGCTGGGACCGCAGGAAGGAGTTTCTCACGCCTCATGCACAGGTGACAACACACTCCAGGCGAGAGGACAGGCTTTGAACGGGTACAGAGGGAACGGCTATTTGCTTTTGTGGCACAAAACTCACGTGGCTCTGTGTACACACACCTCTCCCTTACGGCCAGAGACTCCGGTTCCTCAGCAGGAAATCAGCTGGACCTTGTCTCGAGGCAAAGGTGGGGCCCCGGAGCCACCACTGCTCTGACGTGGCTTTGCCGACACTGGGTCGGCTCCAGCAGGACCCGCCAGGCCTCGGGGGGTAGAGGGAGTGGACGTGAGGTGTCACATGAAGAAATAAAGGAGTGAGTGCCTTGACCTTTTCCTTTGGGACTCAGGTCCACAGGCTGAACCGCAAATGACCCTACTGTGCGTGAGGAGAGAGCTAGTGGACTAAGTGGCCTGAGCCCAACTCAGGTTGTGAACCCAAAAGATTGTAACAGGCCGGAAAGCCTTAAAATATCAGAACCAGAAACTGCCTCGGCGGAAGTCGAGCCCCTGCTCGCACATGGGGAAACGGAGGCTTAGAGACTTGCCCGAGATGTCACAGCTCTGCCCCATGGTGGTAACTGCTGCTCCCTGGGAACAGGCTCTGGGAAGCAGGACAAGCTGAGGGGACCCGGCCCCGCGAACGCCGTGCGGGGAAGCCCTGTGGAATGCGGCTCTGGCTGAGGACAGGGTCTCCGCCGTCACCTGTCTGTGATCGCCAGGTGTCCAGGCCGTTAGCAGTTCCTGGGCACGCCTGCCTAACACGCATGGAACACCCTGCGGAAGGCGAGACTCCCACGCGGCTGCACAGGGCGCTCCCCCTGGGAAGAAGCTGGACACGCAGCTCAGCGGCCCGCGTGCACGCAGGCCACGGCAGGCCTCCCGCACCGACGCCGACATCCGAGTTCTGAGGCACCTCTCAGACGCCAGCGTCGCGAAGCCGGCTGGAGCACGTGCAGACACACCCTGTGCTGCCCTGGCCTCTATTCTGTCAGCCTGGAGTTGTTTCATACAGTCACACAGAGTCACGCACGGCACCCCACTCTGCTGCCCTCGGGGCGACCTGCCCCTCAGCCACAGTGCCAGTGCTCTGAGGACGAAGGGCTCCCAGCAGAGGGAAAAGCACAGAGACATCAGGTGGAAGCAGAGAAAAACAGGATAAGAATAATGAGATTTAAAAGGTTGTTATTTAAAACACATTATGAATGATTTATTGTAAAAGCCGTTATTGAGCAGGGGAGAAGGAATGCTGAAGAGAGAATTAAGGAGGAATGACAGCACCAGATCACATTTCAACAGCACACACACCAGGGTATTTTTCTACTTTTCTCCTCAGGGCTCAATAAAAACTCACAATTTCCCCTTATTTAAACTTTCACTTCCACTTTAATTCAACTTACCAGAAATCTTCCTGGTTCGACAATCAAGCCTCATCCAACTCAGAAAAAAGACACAGAAAAAAAAAACAAAAAAATACCCAAAAAAACAAAAAAAAACACCCTGTTGGAGAAAATGTCATTGGGCGCAACCACCCCTGTTGATGGCTGACTAGTCGGCTGGGACAGGGTGGGCTTCAGACTCCTGACACGGAGCCACGCAGGTATCCTCACCTGGGGACCCCGCACCTGCAGGTTTCACATAGCATCTCCCGTGCCCAGCAGCCTCACGCGCACTTCCTGCCTGAACCAGGCACCCAGTGATTTCTCTGCCTGCTTCCCATCTCACCTCCCTGCTGAAATCCCCATGGGCTTCTAACAATCAGGCTAACCGGCACCAGCCAATGGCCCAGGCACGGCTCGGTGAGCAGAAAGACAGCTTTCACGCTCCATGACCAGGCCGCTGGCGAGAGGACTATGTCCATAAATGCTCACAGGTGAGACGGTGATGCAGAGAACTACAGGCCTGCCACCGGGGCTGTGCCCGCCGCCTTCTGGAAGTTCTCCAGCCGGGGACCCAGGACCAGACACTGGGCTCCAACGCTGGCTGATCTCACGCTGCCCCTTCACAGCCCTTCTGGCCTCAAGGAACCATCCCAACCTCCCTCCCGGACAGCGATGTGAAACGGGGTCTCTCAGGACATTTCGACTTAGAAGTCCTGCATCGCTACAGTCAACAGGTTTAAAATGGAACCCATCACAAAAAAAAAACAAAATAACAGAAATGAAAAACCTGTTTCCACTCCCCACCTCCTGCCTCTGTCCCTTCTCTGTCCCCACATCCTGAAACCTGAGTCACCTCCCATGCCCTCTTGCAGTCATCCTGGGAATAGGTGATGTCTTGCTTCCCAACTCTGCTCATTCCCAGCACACTGGTCTCGGGGTCCAGGCCCTTGCCACTCCTGCCACGATTACCCCCCAGATGAGTATTACAGCACTTCCGCCACACTTCCCAGCACCGAAACCCTATGTGACTCCCCACAGCCACTGGGTAAAGTTTAAACTCCTCCCTATGGCTTTCAAGTTCCCCCCAAACTGTCCCTTCGTCATCGCACTTACCTTCTGCGGTAGGTACTTAGTATCCCCACCTCACAGACGAGAAAGCTCAGGCTCCGAAAGGCAGGCAGCTTGCCCTAGATCACAAAGCCACGAGGTGACGGAGGCATTCGAACCCAAGTTTCAGGCTCCAGAGCTTGAATTCCAGCAGGGTCAGGCCAGACTCCAGACCGCCCGGTCACACTCTGGGCTCCTGAACTGAAAGGCTCTCTTCTCTCCACCACACCGTCCAGATCTGACACGGCATTCGTGGCTTTCCTGCACGTCCCACCTTCTCCGCGAAGCTTCCCCTCGCTTCTCCATCTCACCGCTGCCCACATTTTTAACCGTTATGACACACGTGGTCCGTACCACACAGCTGAGCGCCTGAAGACAAAGCACCGGTCTGTCCGCACGGACACCAGACACACAGCAGGCATTCGGAAAACACCTACTCAGCTCTCAACGCCCATCAGCTATCTTTAAAGTGTTCGTGAAGTTCCCTCGAATTGGTGGTAAGATGTCAGGGAGCAAGCAAAGGGGACCCCGTGTCTCCAAACTCGCTGGCTGAGTCAAGCCTCACAGCAAACGAAAAACATTCAGGCGCCTCATACACATGCTCTAAAATTCTGGCCAAGTTGGAGCTCCCAAGCCCTAGACGATCTTTCAAATGCAGCGGAACAGACTGTCCCCTCAGGGCCAGTGTGGACTCTTTAGGTCCCTTCTAAATTAATCTCAATTTCATGGGTGATTTAAAATATGACAGCTATGCTTCCCAGAGAAACTAAAAACACCTTTATTGGAAAACCAAGTCCAGAAACTGCAGCCATAATGCAAATCACTATGCGTGCGCATAACCTTTCCCAGTGGGCCACTCTGCACAAGGTGAAGTCTGTGGAGCCATAAATTCCCTGAGGAAGGAGCTGGAAAACGCGGGCTCTCCACGCCAAGGCTCACTGCCACCTTCCTGGGACATGGCTGCGTAACGCTGCCTTTTGCCCCTCCTCCCGTCTTTACTCTCGCCCCCTCATGGTCCCCACTGCCAGAGACAGTAACATGTGGACAATTCCACGTCTGTATCTAGCTGAACTTCAGACTTACACGAGACACCTACGCAACATCTCCACCCAGCCAGCCCCTCGAGGGTGCCACGTCTAAAAACCAGACTCCAGTTCTTCCACTGAGCCTGTGTGTCGTCTTCCCACCTGGGGAAATGGCACCTCCCACCCTGCAAGTGCTCAGGACAAAAACTAAGGAGCCACCTCCGACACCGGCCTTTCCCTCACTCCTGATGCATCGCATCTGATGCGTCAACGAGCCTTCGAATCACACGGAGACTCGGCCCCTCTCGCTTCTCCAGCTGAGCGCCTGTCGTCTGTCACTGAATCGCAGTAGCTTCCCCTGTCTTCCTGTCCCAACCACAGCCCCCCACACTCTGCCCTCTACCCAGTCACCCCAGAGACAGCCAGGTGAGTTCGTTCTCAGTTTAAAACTGTGGCTTCCCTGTCACTCAGAGTGATAGCCAAACACTTCACCACCAGCTGTCACTCACGTGCCTCTGAATGTTTGTGGACATTTGCGACTTTGGACGCAACTCCCCCACTGTGTGCCCACACCACGCTGGAGAAAGGAGATGAAAGGACCTTCTCTGGGGCAGATGGAAGCACCACCAGCCGTCTGCCCAGGGCGGCTCGCCACCCCCCTCCTACCGTGGTCCCCTGCCAGCGAGACCAGCCCCCGACACGGAGGCTGAGAACCCAGGCCCCTGCCTAGCTGGCCCGCCCCCAGGGCGCAGAACCTGCGGGGCGGGGCAGGCGCTGCTAGGGTGTGCCACGCTGGGTGCGGGGGTGCTGCCCAAGCGGCAGCGGCCGCACCACACTTCAGAGGCACCCGCGGGCCCAGGATGGCGAGCATGCGCGTCACCAGGACACGGAGCCACTGAGTTAGCCCTGGACGAGCCCGGCTCAATTTCTGGAAAGCTCCGATGTCTAAGCCACTTTTCATGGCAGGCCCTATGAGAACTAAAAGCTTGCCATCGATATGCAATCCCCCAAAAATAAACCGAGATTCAAAACGACCCTCGAGATACTAAGCCACACACGGGCATAGAAACCTAGCTGAAGGCACCTGGGCTGTCCTTTCAGAAGGTGAGACAGTCACCCACCATCTCAGTCACTCTGACATCCTCTCCCTCTGGCCCCCAGGCACCCACCCTTCCCCACCCAGCGAGGTCCCACCTCCCAGACACTGAGAGAGCAACCAGCTCCTCCGCTGGGTGACAAGTGTTCACACACTTTCACGCCTCCCCGACCCGGAGCTCCCTCTGGCCTCTCGGGGCCCAAGCCTGTGGGTGCCTGACAAACGACAGGCGCCCAGCACCATGGACTCCCCCCCCAGCCACACACTCTGCCCTGGCTTTACTCTGCTTCCCCGTGTTCTTTCCCTGCCAGGACAAATGATCAAAAGAAAACGGAACTGCAAAATTTAACTTTTTTCTCCCACGCTTGTCTTTGAATGTGTTTGTGGCCCTGGCCTTTGCCCTCCAGGTCGGTGACCGGGCCAAAGCAGCTCCAAGCAAGCGCCTCCCGGCTCTTCACGTCCCCTCGCCACGCACCCTCAGTCACGTGGGCCTGCTCCCTGCTCCGCCAGCTGGAAGCCAGTGACCCCATTAGGGCCCCCGAGTCTCCAGAACTGCCGGAGCCAACGCCGCTTTTCCCACTAAGCACTTTTCCCTCCCACGCGGGCCCCATAAGAGTTAATAAAACAGCACTAGAAAGCAAAGCGGGGAGGCGAGCACTCAATGAGCTTCTTTATGGGCCTGGAGCAGAATGACCACTAATGGAGAGAACTTGGGTGAGCAGAGAATTGAGAAAACACCTCCAGGCGCCATCCTTCAGAGACGCAGGGAGAGATGGGAGGGAAAGCCAGCCCCCACAATCCTGCCTTTTACAGGACCCAAGTGACAACCAACACGCACAGCAGGGCAGGAGAAAACGGCATCCCAGGGGCCGAAGGTTTTATAAATACTCATTTTATCTCGTCTCATAAAGGCACAGTACAGTAGGTAGCTCAGACTGAAAATAGTTCAGTATTACAAATTTTGCCACCCGTTCAGGTCATGCCTGGAGTTCCCACTTTAGAATTAAAAATCAGAATCGGGGCAGTGGAAAGGGGCTTTCAATCTCAGCCCATTCTCACGTTAGTTAAGATTTAATTTTTCTCATAAAAAATAATCTCTTCTGCTGTGGTTCAAAGCACCGGCTGGGGGCCTATCTGCCTGGGTTCACATCCCGACTCCCCCACTGCTCGGGCAGACGAAGGTGGGCAGGCTCAGCGGTGGGTGGGCTAACTTTCCTGGCCCTGGTGTCTTCTCTGTAAATCACCAACAATACCCACAGGGCAGGTGGGAGGCACAAAGAAAATCAGCAAGCCCTCAGAAGTGAAGCAAGCACAGAAATATGTCAGTAATACTTGTGCTTTTCCCCTTCCTCTTTCTTCTCCCTCTGTTTTTTCTTTTAAAAATCTGTTTTCCCCCTACCAATATCCCTGAAGAGTCACTGTGTAAAACCCCCTTCCTCTCGTTCAGAACCCAACCCGCTGAAGGAAAGGGCAGGAGGAGCTCGGTCGCCTAAGCTCCTACTTGGTGGCAGGCCAGGTGCCTCCCGGGACGCAGGTATTATCAGCCCATTTTATGTTGGGGGGGATGGGGGCGGGGTATCTCCTGCTGAGATCCCAGTCATCAGGAGGTAGAGGTGGGATGTGAACCCACAAGGTCAGGGGCAGAAAGGCGGCCCAGCACCCCCTCATGCTCACTCCTTGGCCTCAACACCAAAATTTTAAACCTACCATTCAATGGGTTTCGAGAAGAGGAAACTCTGAAAAGAGCTCTCAAATTTCTCTCCTTCCACCTGAATGTATTACAATAATTTAGCTATTCAGAAAAACCATCATGCAAACAGTCAAGGCCCGACAACCTCAAAACGTATTTTAATGAACAAACCATGAATTCCTGTGTATCCTTGCCAGTGACTCACATCCAGGAGCATGCCGGTTAGGTCATCAAATGCCCTTTCCAGGGCAAAGGGAACAAGGGAGCAGGCTACACGCTGGCCAACACGGGGCCATAGGCAGCGCCCTATCCCAGCTGCCCGCAGTACAGCCCAGTGCTTAAGAACCAGGAACTGGAGGCCGATAGCCTGGGCTGGAAGGCTCCTCCACTACTGACCAGCTGGGTGACCTAGGGCAGGCCCCTTTATCTCTTGGGACCTCTGGTTCCCAAACTGTAAAGTCCAGGAAGCTGAGGAACCCCACCGCCTGACAAACAGAAGAGTTACTACATAAGAGCCCTTGCACTATCGTCACTAGCTGTCATTGAGAGACAACGGCGTATATGTCAAGAGTAAATATGGCCTCTGGAGCTGACTACCCAGGCTTTAGTCTCAGCTCTGTACCTTACTAGCTGCGACCTCAAGGAACTCACTTAATTTCTCTGCACCTCAGTATCCTCATCTGTCAAATGGGGATAAGAGAAACTTCTTCATGGGGGAGGGTGGCTGTGAGGATTACATGAAATGACGTATACGAAGTGTCTAAAACAGTACCTGGTACACAGTAAACACTCTGTTACCTCTTATTAGTTCTAGAGATCATTTTGGTTCCAAAACAAAACAAAACAAAACTATTCTAAGATATGTAATCTTAAACAATTCTATGGTTGCAGAAATACTGCAACCTACTGTCTACTGTCCTACTGTCCCCTCAAGCACTGGGAGACTCAGAAAGCCCGGGACACAGAAACTACAGCAGGACTCCACCGTGCTAATTTGTCTGTTCCACCGCTTCACTGCTGGCAGAAGGGGAGTCTAATTTTTAAAAACAAGTTGTAAACACCAAGCAAGACACATGCAAAACCTTATTTAAGTTTGCATAGAAATGCTCCAGTAAGAACAAAGCAACAAATGAACCTGAGGAATGTCAACCCATAGCTCAGACAGGAAGTCATGTCAGCAACTGTTTGAGACCCGCCTTCCGTCCTGGGAACTCCCAGAATCTCTCACTCCTCTGGCATTATCAGAAAAAATGGAGTTTGCAGGAAACTTAAGTGTAAAGCTTTAAGAACTGGGAACTCTTTTATTTGACAGGTTTGGATAGCACGTTCTCCTGTCCTTTTTTTAAAAAAGTAGGCTAGGCCACATGTGAGCAGGAAGTCACGGGGCCAGGATCTGCAGCATCGCAGACCCCAAACTGATTCCCTAGCCCCAAGAAATGCCCCTGCTCCGCCAGACCCTCTATTCTCTTCCATTTTCCCCACCCCCACCCCATTCTCTCTCCAGCTTTTCTTCCTGTTCCTGTCCCTTGCCACCTTTCTCAGCACTGGGCTAACAAGTCACATTTGCCAACAGAGCCCTCTGACCCCACCAGGCACCTAAGTCAGGTAGGTACACGCTTTGGATTTTCGGGCTTGTTTTCTCCTAGGATTTTTATTTGCTGCCTGAGGCTTTATCCAGTTCTGTGCAATTCTGAATGCTGGAGGACGGTGGCTGGCTGACCTCCAGAAAATCATGTCCACCACCCAGCCCCTTGCTCAACGGAGCCTGAGGCACGGCTTCAAGGAGCGTTCGCGGTGCCTACTACTCCACAGAAGAGACTCCCACTAAGTCTCTGTCACGTAACAGCACAGGCCTCCAGCAGGAGACCGGACTGCCATGCTGGCTAACGCCCACACCATGTTGCACTCCGCCTCGCCATGTCCTACGAGAAGGGTTAGCATCACCACACACCTCCCAAGGAGATTTGTATGTGAGAGCCTCCTACAACATGCTGGTTGTCACTCTGCTACAGGGACAAGTCCAGGAGGCACCCTTCCTGCACTCATCCAAGTGCTCGTCACACGTCCCACAAATGAATGGTGGCCCCTGGAGTGGTGCAGACGCAGTACTGCCAACCTACCTCCACCCGGGGTTTACTTCAAAGACCTTTTAAACATCCATGGAGGCCCGATCTCTGGCGCTAGGCTGGTGTCCCGTGCTGTGCCACAGGAGGAGAAAACGTTCCTCCTGGCACGTGTTTGCATGAGGGCAACAGCTGCGATCTCACTTCTCTGTGCCCACAGAGAAACCCGCTGAGGCCCAACACGAAACTTCCCGCCTCTGAAACCCCAGTACACAGAGAAACGCACAGCCCTGGCTGAGGTGGCCCTGGATTGTGGGAATGTGCCCTCCAAAATTCCTGTCGCAGACGGTGCTCCACACAGCAGACTCGGGCATGCCTTCTCCGTGACCTTCTGCAACTCAGGTGCTACAGGTCTTTTTAATTCTCTTTTTCTCTTCCAGATGCCCCCTGGGGGACACCCAGGAGGCGGCTGGGTCAAAAGCGAGCTTTAGGAGTTTTAAGGACAGCGTCTATGGGGCCCCCGACCAGGTTTTTCCTCATTAAAACTCCTGCACTTCACAGAGGTTAACGAGGCCCAGAGTCTGCGGGCTGTAAAACTCCTAAGACGCAGCATCCATCCCTGGGATGTAAAGAGGCTGTGGCAGGCTCCGGACGCGTCAGCATCATCGAAAAGCCATCGGAAAGGACTTCGCCTCCCGCGGCGCTGGCGCTTCGAGCAGAGAGGGGATGGCTGGGGCCACTGGCCCCGCGGGGGCCGCCGCCCTGCCAGGGGAGGCGGGGGTGGGACCGAGGGACGGCGGCGGCGAGGAGGCTCCGGCCGTCCTCGCGGGCCTGCCGGCGCGCTCCGGCCGTGGCGGCCCCCGGGACGCCGACCCGGCTCCGGGGCTCACTGCGGCCCCGCGTCCAGCCCCGGCACGGAGCCCCCGCCCCGGCAGCGCCCCCTCCCGCGCCCCCGGAGGGCCCCGCAGCCCGGCTCCCACCCCCGGGGCCCGGGCGCCTGGGAGCCCCCGCCGCGCGCCCCACCCCCGGCCGGCACTCACGGTTCCATCGCGCCGCCCCGGGGCCCGCGCCCGAGCCCGCCCGGCCGCACGGCAGCCGCGGGAGCAGTGGCGGGAGCAATCCCGTCCGGAGCAGCCCGCCCGGGAACTCCCCGCAGCGACGCGGGCCGCGGTCACGTGCGCGGAAGCGGCCCGCGCGGCGGTGGGCGGGGCCGGGACGCCTCGGGCTCCGCGGCTCCGCGGGCCGGGGGGCGGGGCCGTGGGCGGGCCGTGGGCGGGCTGGGCCCGTGGGCGGGGCCGTGGGCGGGCTGGGGCCGTGGGCGGGGCCGTGGGCGGGGCGGGGCCAGGCCCGGGATGGGGGCGGGGCTGGGGCGGGGCCGTGAGTGTCGGCCGAGGTTGGGGGCGCGGGGGCAGGCCCCCTTCCTGACCCAGTGGGAAGGGGCGCGCGGTGTGTCCACCTCCCCTGCACCTCTGGAGCACGGAGGCCGGCCCTGAGTCCGGGCTCAATAGAGCGTTCACGAATGAATGAACGAATGAATGAATGACTTGACTCTGTCCTTAGCAGAGGGGACAGCACAGTTACTCAGTCACACTCCCGATTCCAGAGCGTCTAATTGGGCCACAAGAATGGGCCTCGGGAGTTCCTGACTGCCGGCAGTTGTCTGAAAGACAGCATGGGGGTCTGCATTTTTCCCGGCAGAGAACCTGTAACTCTCCATACCCCCAGAGAGGTATGTGACCCCAAGGAGACTGAAAGCCAGGGCAAACCTCTGACACTCATGAGTGATGTCAGGAGAGCTTTCCTGGTGTTTTCTGGTACCTTCTGCAAACCTTTCCTAGACTCCAGCTACCAGAGCATGCAGATGTCCCACCCCCAGAGCATGCGCTGTCCCTCAGGAAGGATGCTGAGTGAGCCCCACATCCCACAGAGCTGGAATTGGAACTGAGGATGCTTCATGTCCTGGTTCTGCTAAGGTGCAGGAACCAGTGTCAGGGGACAATCTCTGTGGCAGTTGTTTCTACACAGGGTGAGAGGTCAGTTGACCGAAAGCGCTTTCTTGATTTAGAATCGTGGCTCACAGCTCTGCACACCTGCAATCAAGAACAGATGAGAGCCGTGGTTTGGATATTTCTGAGTATCTCTTTGGAGCATTAGTTGAAATGTCCCCTGTCCCCACGTTGCTGTGGGTTTAAAGTCAAACTGAATGAGAAAAATAAGACTCAAGCTTCCTTCCTAATGTATCTTCATTCACTCACTAAGCTGTCAAAAAGCTTCGTACTGGCGGAAGGATACCAACATGAACAAGATACACTTCCTGCCCTCAGCAAACTTACAGGCACAGCAAGTGACCAAAACTAAGTGTGATAAGCACAGATTACAACAGTGGAACTGAGGAAGGGCACGTAACTCACCTGGGGCTGGGTGCAAGGGAGAAGGTAGGAGAGAATAGAATGCAAGATGTTTGGGCTGATCTCCAGGGGGTGGTGGTAGCAAGCAAAGCAGCAGCTGGAACTCAGAGTATATAATTATGACAAGAAATTCCAGTAGCACTCTGAATCCTAAACCCCACCTCTTAAAGGAACCAGAACAAAAGATTATTTCTCGAATTATTTTCATAGACATTTGGAGGGAAAGGGCTCTTCATGATGACAAGACCAGGGAACACAGAAGCTGGGACCTGCGGGGACAGGCGAGTAACAGGACACAGGTCAGGTGGGTATCGTGAGCATCGTCTACAGGGGCAGCTGCCACTCAGCACTTTGAAGGAGCCTGACTTCACGCGTGACAGCTTATGTGATGTCTTCCCATTCTAAGATGCTGGAAACTAATTCAAAAAGTATTTTAGACTCTGAGAAGACTAAACAAAACCCATTTGCCACGTGCATGTGCCCAGAGGCAGCCAGTTTTTCCTATCGGAAGTGGCTTTATCTAGTACTGTCTGCTCCGAGGGCTGTGCCAGCTACCTGGCCTCTCCTGAGACAGCCTCACGGACCCTAGATGTTTTCATGTGACTCTAGGTTTTAAAAAGAGTTGACATCTTTGAGGCCCCCCACTGCTTCCTGGTACCCTCTCCCCATTGGTCCTCCCCTGAGCTGCTGTCCAGCATCATTTAGACCACATTTTTTCTCATTTATTTTTTCTTCCAACATTAACTGTGATGGAAAAGGAAATGGACGGGCGCTGTGA
Organism: Eidolon dupreanum; assembly: GCA_028627145.1. Classification (NCBI taxonomy): domain Eukaryota; kingdom Metazoa; phylum Chordata; class Mammalia; order Chiroptera; family Pteropodidae; genus Eidolon; species Eidolon dupreanum. Next base: position 169,400,934 of record CM053502.1, on the reverse strand, counting down.
CGGCGTCTATGACGAAAGGAGAGGGACCTAACGTATTCTGAGACTCTGAGAAAGATGCCTGGTCCATCATCCATGCCTCCCATGAGGTTTCTCCCATTCATCCTCAGGCCCCCTCCTCTGAGCCTCCGTTGGGCAAGCCTCCGCTTTAAACTCAGAATGGGACACATCCCGGCGAGGTCTATATCAGCCCAAGAAGGAGTTCGTATTTGGGCAGCTTCAGCCCATTTTGGCCCATTATTCCATTCTCGTGATGCCTCCTTGGCTTTGTGCTACCCAGTGAGACTAACCAGCACTTACTGAGCACCTGGCAAAGACCGAGGCCTGAGCCAACAATCACTTAACAACTTGATGAGTTATCAGTGGTCATTGTCCTCGTTTCCTAGATAAGAAACTGAGGCCTAAAGAAGTTAAGTAATTTTCTTAGGGACTACTGGTAAGAACCCAGGATGGCCTGGCCCCAACATAGACCTCCAGTGTTGGTGTCCCGTGTGTTTGTGAATGTAACAGGGACATGGTGACCAGCTGAGGTCATGCACATGGGCTACCAGCTATTGTCTCTTTAATCAGAGACATTCAGCTCACGTTTATCAACTTTATTATTATTAAAAAGCCTTCCAAATCCAATATATTTCCCCCAGTAATTCCATTTAACTGGGAAATTCGATCTATGGGTGAGTGAGTGTATATATATTTGAAACCCTGCCTTATTTCAAAAAGGATCAAGATATCAGAAATTAGATTGGTCTGACAGCACCTATTCTTAGAAAAACCCCTACTCATACCTAATGTTAACTACATTTTCTAACAGCCAACAAGCCATCCTTTTAAATAATTTTCTTCTAGAATAGGTCCAAAGTCAAGCCTACCAGTCTGAAGCTGCTTGCTGACCCCCATTCGCTGCTAGCTCTCAAAGGTGATGGCTGTTACTTGAGGCTCATCTGCAAAAGCTCTTGGTACCCTAGGAAATCAAGTGTCTGTTCCAAGGGACACAAACTCACCCCTAATTTAACAGGTAACATTTGTCTAGCATTTTGTAGGTATATTCTTGTGATCGTCTCACCTACCTAGCTAATAATAATAACCAATAGCGGCTAACACTGAGTACTCATGCTCTAACGAGGCACTGAATTCAATAAGAATGAAACAGAAACAGCTTATTTCAATTCTCCCTAACCCACTACCTTAGTCGGCTGGGTTACATTACAACATACCATCAGCTGAGTCGCTTACACAATAGAAATCTATTTTCTCACAGTTTTGGAGGCTAGAAGTCCAGTATCAAGGTTCTGGCCAGTTTAGTTCCCAGTGAAGGCTCTCTTCCTGGCTTGCAGACAGCCGCCTTCCTACTGTGTCCTCAGTGGCCTTTCTCAGGGTGTGTGTGTGTGTGTGTGTGTGTAGCGGCCTACCCTTGTGTCCTCATTCAACCTCAATTACTTGCATACTCCAAATACAGCCACATTGCAGAGTTAGTACTTCAATATATGAATTTGGCAGGGCGGGGGCGGGGGGAGGGGAGTAGTGACACAAAATTTGGTCCATAACACCCCTAAATGAAAGATTTCTTTAAAAGGAAAATTGACCTATACATGATCAGCTCAGAGACTCGAGAAGAATTCAGTAACAAAAGCTCCTATTGCCTATTCTTTGCTCCAAGGGCGGGAAAACCTCACAGTCTCGACTTTCCTTTAGGCGTGATCATAGTCAGAGTTGACATTCGTGACACCTGTTGGCCTGTGGCTTCACGGCCCCTGGACTCCCGTCTTCAGCTGACCCATTTTGTCTCCAATAAGCAGAGCATGAACTGAGGCTCTTCTGTTAGTGGCTCTGGTCTCTCCCGTGCTGCCTCCCGCAGAAGTCCTCACGTCACCGGAAGGCGCCCGCACGCCTTTCTAGCCCACTTGCTGTATCCACCGTGGGAGCTTACTTATACCACTGTCTTACTTATTCCTAAGAACTGGTCACTAGAAGCAGTGGTCTAACCCTTATTGGTTCAAATGCCTTATCTTGCTTATCAAGTTTAGTAAAGCCTGGGCCCAGACATTCTTCTGCTCAGCAGTTATTGATACTATAAATCGGCTGTTTTTGCTTTCTTATCATTGTACTTGTTCCCATTATTTACTGCTGCTTAATAAACTACCCTAACACGTAGTAGCCACATTAGTTATCCAGAACTTTGCAGCTTGAAACAACATTTATTATCTCCCAGTTCCTGTGGTTTGGGAATCCGGGTGCAGCCAAACTGGGTCCTTCGGCTCAGGCTCTTTCAAAGGCTGCAGTCAGGTGTCAGCTAGCGCTGATTGCCATGTGGGTGGGCTCTCTAAAGGGCAGCTTCCGACATGGTAGCTTTGCTTCAACAGAGTGAACAGGTGAGAAGAATCAAAGAGGGTGAGAGCAACACGGAAATCACCTAATCTTGTAAGCAACATCCCATCACTTTTGCCCTATTCCTCTCTTTAGAAGTGAATCACAGGACCATCCAACACTCAAGGGGTGGGGATCATGTAAGGACATGACTACCAGGAGGTGAGGGGTCCCTGGGAGCCATTTTAGATAGCACCTACTATGGTGGCTTGAAACGACAGTTTATGATCTCTCGTGGTTTGGTGTGTTGACTGAGCTCAGTTGGGTGGTTCTTGCTGGGGGTCCCCTTGTGAATGCTGTGAGATGACATTTGGGGCTGCAAGCATCTGAAGGCTGGACTGTGCTGGATGTCCAAAACGGCATCTTCACTTGCATGTCCGGTGCCCGAGCTGGGAGGGCTGCAAAGCTGGAGCCAGCCAGGCCGTCTTTCTCCACGTGGCTTCTCCACATGGTTAGCTTGGGCTTCCTCACAGGTCAGAACTCAAACATGTGGCTGGTTCCTCCTAGAGTGGATGCTCTAAGACACCAAAGCCACAGAGCTGCTTGTGACCTAGACTCAGGTGTCATTGAGCATCACTGTTCTGTTGGTAAAAAGGCAGTGAGAGCCAGCCCAGATCCAAGGGCAAGGGACAACAATAGGGCATAAATGCTGGAGGGGTGGTTCTTTGGGGTACCATCTTGGGAGACTAGCTACCATAGTCTTGCTACATAATGTTTGCTTCTTCCTTTTTCTTCTCCAAAAGCAAGATAACTATGCATAGGACTTTCAGAGTCATTTTCAAGTTCGCTATGATGCTAAGGAGTTTACATACATCTCGCTCTATTCTCCTGGCAACCATGGAAACAGATGCCCTTTTTTTCCTTGGTACTTGTTGGTGTCTGGAACTGGCAGAGACGGAGCCTAGTGAGGACACGCAGGAACAGCTGGCTGTGCCGGCCCCCTACCCTCGACCCCAGGGGCTTCCACTCCCCAGGAATTAGTGTCTTCATAGTGTTTTCTGCCTTTGGTAGTTCCGTTTTTATGTATAAGTCCCAAATTACTAGACAGAAACATGTCTTTTACTTTATTCTTCATATTTGAATGGTACCATTCCATCGCTATCCCCTATGACTTCACTATGCCAGCCTTTACTGGTCCCCTGGCCTGGCATCCGGCCTGGGACAGAAAGACAGCCTGCACACGTGTACCGAACGAGTGACGGCTGGATCTGTTAGACGGCTGGTTACATCTCAGTGCATTTTTTTGATAGTTTAGAGAAGAGGGGAACACCTCCCCACGGAAGGAAAGGGAAGGGCAGCAGGAGCCATGACTGCATCATTTGCTGGTGACAGCTGAGCATCCTCCTGCCTTCCAGTGAGGGTGACAAGCTGGTCTCGCTTTCCTGAGATGCTGCCAGTTTTATTATGGATGGTCCCACCTCCTGGGACCCACGCAAACCAGGACAGAGCGTGACTCTACTTCCAGCCCGTAATTTTTCTGAGTTACTGGACAAAACTGTCTTAATGTTTAAAGAATGTATTAGCTTGGTTCCCTCAAAAATAGCACCAGGGGCCAAAGTGTCCATGTTCACATGACGAGGAGCAGGCAAAATCCCCAGGAAACAAGAAGAGAGAATGAAGTTCGGCAGGAACTTGGAGCGTGAATTCGAGAGAAGGCGAGCAGCCCACAGCTTCAGCCCAACACAGCTGCTCGCTCCATCCTATAGAATCTCTCCAGGGAGAAAGACGGGGCTACCGTGCCTGGACGTGATCTGCTGACTCTGTCCTGCCGTCTGTCTCCCACAGGTCAAAGTCTGAGCTGCACATCCAGGTTGTGTCCCTGGGCCCTTGTGAGCCGCCACTGGGAGCCAGGGCCTGTGGGCACCAGTCCGTTCGCTGCGGGGTGAACTAGCTAGTGCCCCTCCTCATCAGCAGTGGGGGCTCCTTGGTCTGTGGGGTGCAGAGGATGGGAGCTGGGAACTACACGAGCCTTCACCGGGTCGGCTCAGGTGGGAGAGCAAGGCATAGGCCATGGTGGGGGCGGGTGGGTGGACATGGGCCCAACAGATCTAAGAGACCCGTCAGCTGGATCCAGTACCAAGAGATGAAGAAAGTCTGACATCACTGTTGCCAAAACTGGGGAAATGAGTGGCCTGGGAAGACCTAGCAGGGTCTGGGGACTTTGTCGAGGCCCCAGCTGAGGTCGCTGATCTTATACTAATGGTGACGTCCACAGATGCCTGCCTGGTGGTGACTTCCGCCTGCAAATGAGCAGCAAGCGCACAGAGAAGAGAGTGCTGGCATTGATCAAAGACTGGGGGCGCCCCGGCAGCGGACACAAAAGGACAGAGGAGCAGATTAGTTTAGGCCAATGGGCCTCAAAATTTGCTGAAGTCAGAACCACTTGGAGAGTTTTAAAAAGTCCCTAGGCCCAGGCTGAACTAATTAGCGTCTCTGGGTGGGGGTCGGGGACCTAGGAAGTCTCATTTGTGAAAACAGTTTCGGCAGCGGCTCTTATGCACGCAGACATTTCAGAGCCACTGGCTTAACTCAGCACCTTGGAAGTCAGCTTCATGCTGCCTCTGCTGTTATTCTGCCCTGCTTGCCCTAGGAAGACTCTCCTGTTATTTTTTTCATTCCAAGTTCTCACAAGGGAGCGTCTGCCTTATTCTTTTTTCTTTCCCACAGTTGGATCCAGCTCTGATAACTGGAATTTTGCTCTATTCTCTACGCTTCAAGCCCTTGAAACCTAGGACTTTCCAGGCCTCTGTAACTGAAGGTAGAAACGTCAAAAGCTTCGCAACTCAAAGCGCAGTCCACAGACAGGCGGGGCTGGCATCCCCTGGGAGCTTTCTGGAAATGCAGACCCTCGGCCCAGGGCTACTGAATCGGAATCTGTGCTGAGCGCTGGTTGGGAGAATGAGAGAAGATAATGCACGCTTCATGTCAGCCCTCTCTTCCACAAAGACCGGCCCTTTCTTTGAGCCTCAGTCCAGGAGGTAAGAACTCTCAGCGACACCAGCCACCTCTCTTTCCTGCCCCTGGGTCCCCCATGGCCAGGCACGTCATGGGGTCTCCGAACCCAGCTCTGTCCTGGTCACCTGTGGTCTCTTCCACACTCTGCAGAAGCTGCTGTCCGTCCGCGGGACCAGACTTGCTCTCAGCACCAAGCTAAATCCACACCCTCTCCCAGCCTCCCGAACAGGCTGTGACTGAAAGTCCCATCCTGAGTCAGTGCTTTGTTGAGGCTGCACAGATCTTTGTTTCTGAGTAATCTGAATTCTGGAATCTTCTACCACAGTGGTTAGAAGCAAGGACTGTGAGGACACACAGACTTGGGTTTGAATTCTGTCTCTGAGATGTAACCTTGGACAAGTTACTCGAGGCCTTATTCGTTTTCCTCAGAGGGTTGCTGGGAAGATCCCATAAGACAACACGTGTAAACTCTTAGCCCTGACACGTAGTGAGCACATAATAATGGGGTAACAGTTTTAATATCTGACAGAATAAAATTCAAGGTACAAAGAAGGGCATTATATACTAGTAAAAAGGACAATAGGGCAAGAAGAGAAGTCCATTCTATACATGAGTACACCCAACAATACAGCCTCAGAATATATCAGCCTCTGGCCGTGTGATTAGAGAAATAGCGAATGAGAGGGTGACCAATTCAAGATGAGAAATGATGTCTAAATCTGGAGGGAAATAAGGTGAACGGAGTCTTAAGCCACATAAATGGAAATACCACGTCCAGGTGGAGGAAGGGACGATACTCCCTTTTCTGTCCCGGGCAGACCATCACATGGCGATCAGTTCTGGATGCCACGTGTTTAGTGGGGCTCTAACAAACAGTATACTGTTTCCACCCTCCCAGCTCACAATCCCTTCCTTAAGGTAGCATTGTCATGATCCAAGCCTGGCCAGTCACATCACAGCGATGAGTTCAGCTGTGAACATTTGACCCAGTCAAAGCCAAGAGACTCAACCCCAAGCTGGGCTACACAAATCATTGAAAAGGAGATGCCTACTTGCCACAGACATTGGCCAGAGGGTGGCATGCAAGTCTGTGGCAGCCGTGGCTGCCTTTGCCATCTTTTGGGAAGAACTTGGCTGAGAAATAACCTGTCCAAGAAGAAAGCAATGCTAAGAGAAAAAATAAAGAAAGAGAATCTTGAGGACTTTTTGAGTTCTTAGATTTAGCTGTGCTAAGTTAGACACCCCCCCCCCGCTCCCCATCAGACTTTTTAGTTAAATGATCCAATAAATTCCCTTTCTGCATTAGACAATGTGCCTTGGGTCTTTATCACTTGCTACAGTAAGAATCTAAATCTTTAACACAGACAGGGAGGAGCCAGAGAACATAGCCAGGATGGTACAGACATATATGGGAAACATCACCCGAAGAACCGCAGCAGAAAGTGGGGATGTTTATAAACGGGAACGACATGAGAGAATATCAAGGGACACCTCCCAAGCTGCCTAAAAATGCCCCCAAAGACTGCTGAGTAGGACAAGATGTGGGCTGCGTCTTGGATGTCCCTGAGAGAAAGGCCAGGGCCCTTGAATGAAAGCTACCGGGAGCTGAAGTCTGTCTCAATACGGGAACATCGTCATAATTAGAGCTAGTTTAGTGGAGACAGAGGCAGAGGGAACAACGTTTTCATGGACACTTAAGGGGAAAAGAGGTTGCCCGATGAAATATAAAGGTCCTTCAGACTTGAGTAGTCTCAGATCCCATGATCCCCCCAAATAAATCAGCCTTACCCAAAGAATGCAAAGATGAGTCTTCATTTTTCACAAACTATAGATCCCCTGCTTAGTGTCATTCATAAATCAATGTGTAGTCTGTGCCCTAATATCAAGAAATCCCTCTCTAGCCCCTTCTTTAGACCCTCCATAAGTCACCGTGACATCCTGGAACTTGACTGTGGCAGCCCACGGCCAGGGAGAAAGAAACAAAGCTAAAATCTTAACTGCAGAAATTCAAACATTGAAAACTGGAAGGCACATGTCAGACCTGGACAGAATGACAGCTCACAGGCAGAGGCAGGAAAAGTGACTCGGTCTTTTGGGAACTGACACACACGTCCATTCCGGATCTGGGTCCTTGTTCCCGAGAAGCAGAACATTCACACCCTCCCAGGGCCAGGCAGGGATGTCAGAAGCCTGCCCCCTGCTGTGAGACTGTGAGAGCGGGTGTCACAATCTCCCTCTCAGTGACCAATCCATAGAGAGGTGAAAATATTTGGCCCTGATCTTGAATTTAAAATTTGAATTTCACCTGAGTATTCTATTTTCTGGATCATATAGCTTATTGAGAAATGCCCCCAAAAGTCCCTGAATCTCATCTGTCTCCAAGACACTGTCCCAAGACCGAGACAAAGAGCAGAAGTCACAGAATGACTGGGAGCAGGTCCTGATGCCCTAACTGGGGGTCCCCAGGGTGGCACAGATCTGACTTCACATCTAGCCTCTGGGGGTCTATGGTCACCATCTCCTTTTGACCTGGAAGGCTGCCAGACAGGTAACGAGAGCTGCTGGTGTCTAGTTCATATGACACAACTTTTCCCAATTCTCACACTGCATGGAGGCGAAGGCCATTCTGTCACGTGTAACCCACCTGTTGGGTGGTGCGAGGCCATAAATAGTAATATCCCCAAGTTCTGTTGCCGGGGATGTTTAAAGCTCTTAGTCATAGCGTCAGGGCTTTGGGGAAATGTAAGGCTCATTTTAAGTTCTAACAATAAACAGAAAGAGACTGCCAGAGAAGCTACAAACCGTGCAGACAAGGAGGTGGGAGGAGACCAGGAGAGAGAGAAGGGCACTGCTCAGTCCCCTTCAGGGGCAGAAGAGAGTCCCAGCTCTGGGTCGAACCCTTCAGGATTACACAGTGTGAGCGCCTGACAGGGGCCACTGGACTTGATGCTTAGAGGTCCCGAGTGACGCGGGCAAAAGCAGCTCCAGGACGTGTCCGTGAGCTCAGAGTTTCAAGGCCGAGTTAGGAGAAGACAGGACCGCCAGGTGGCAGTGTCGCACAGCGGCCTCGGGGCGTGGCGCTTGGGCTGGATGCGTAGGGGGAAGCCCCTCCCCGCAGCACAAGCTCGGGCGACAGAGTGGCCAGAGCCAGCCACCACCCAGAAGGGGAAGAGGGCGGGGAATTCCCAGAGGAGAGGGGAATCGGAGGGGCGGCCCACGCGTGCAGTCACGCAGCCGCGACGCGAGGAGACGGGGTCGCAGAGCTGCCCAGGGCAGGCGCAGCTCGCGGTCTGTGCGCCGCAGGGTTTGTCACGCCGCTGGCTAGCCGATGTTGGCGCCACATCTTCACGGGTATGCAAAGCAGGCAGACTCTAAACGGCTAAAAATATGCTAATTTGGGCTATATTTAAAGCAATCGGGTGTGTAAGGGTTTGAGTTCGTCGCCAGTGGGAGTGAGTTAGGCAACTCCCATGAAATAAGTAAAGAAACCAACAACGTGGGAGCCAACATGCAGGGACCGGCTTCCACCCATTTGCATGCCAACATAGTGGCAGGGAGAAGCCAGACCGACACGTGGAAGAAGACAGTATGGTTGCTCCCCCGGGGGGCTGGGCTGAGGGGAGTTTGTTTGGACAAAGAGTTGTAAGCAAATGGGAGGGAGTCAGAGTTAAGGGGAAGGCTGAGGCATGAGGAAAAGTGGGGACAAGTGATGGAGGAAAAGCCCGGAGCTCGGGGTTGGGGAGCAGGCAGGGTGAGGGGTGCAGCACAAAGACGTGGGTATGTCTCTGGGCGCTGACTGTCCTGGCATCCACCACTGGCCCCTGATACAGGTGTTGGCTCAGGCCCTTGGACCCCGCCTATGTCTGGGGCCTGTGTCTTGTCCCAAATAGAAAACCTGGCACCAGACTCCCTCACCGAGCCAGGTCAGCGCCTAACTCTAGGTTCTTGGGCATGTAAGTTAATGAAACTCTTTATCTGCCTTTGACACGATAGAGATAGGGAGGCCGGTTCTAAAGTCACAGTCTTGTCAGAGATATTTATCATTTCTTCCCACCAAAATAAAGAAACGGAAGACAGAGAGGGGCGTTGGGACTCAACAGTTACAGTGAGTCATGTCCCATAACTTGAAAACAAGGAGAAAAGTTAGCCCGCTGAAACGCTAACACTGACATTATCACAGACGGGGCAGGGGAGAGCTATGCGGGTTTGCCTTAATTAGAAAAAATGGTTCTCAGACCTTTAAACCTGACCGTAACCTGACCAGAGGTGTGAATCCCAAAAGACAGCTTAGTCAACCAAGAAGTGTGGAAGAGGGAAAATCAGCCAAGGTCGTCGTTGACCGCGACCGCTGAGCTTTGTGTAGGGCACAGGGAGTCCCAACTAATGGCTCCCTTGGCCTGGTATTCTCAAACACCCCGCTCACCCCTCACGGTTCTCCAGCCCAGACCGGCCCAGGCTGGGCAAAATTATCATCCTGGAGGGTAGGGCCTCGCCCTTTGTATTTTTAAAAGCTCCCCAAGGTGATTCTGATGCTCAGTCCACTTTAAGAATCCCTAATCTAACTGGTTCCCCTGCCCTGATGCTATGCCTACTGTTATCTGCATTCTTGTGGGTCTGCATCTGCCAATTAAATAAACTAGCGTCTGACGAAGGACGTTAGCGCAGAGCTTGATTACTATGAAGCCTTCGCTGAAAACAGTTTTCTCTCAGCGTGCTGGCTAGAATAGGTCAGCAAGACCAAGGGCCAGCCCCAGACCCTAATGAATTCATCAAAGTAATGAAATGTTGCTTCCGGAAACCTCTTGAGTTAGGACAGCCCGGGGCATCACTTCACTAGCCAACAAAACTCAAGCCCAGTTCCGTTGCTCCTATATTTTACAGAAGTGAAGTATTATCGCGAAACACAAAGTATGGATCATCAAAATGGCCAACGACAAATTCTCCAAGAACTGAGTTCTAAAGGAACGTATTTTATTGTCATTCATGTTTTTTTAACCTTTTGCGGTTTATGCCATAGACACAGTCGATTGCCTACCCGGCACCCATTCCCCACATCTTATTCCCCATAAAAACCCAGTTTGGTTCAGCTACTAGCCCTCCTCCCTTGGAGACCTGTGCCTGGAGCCCAATTCCACCCCCTTGCCAGAACCTGCTCAAGAAATGGCAAGGGCCCTGAAGTCATCACTGAGACCCAGGAGCTGGCTTTCTTTTCAGATTTCTATTGAAGCATAAGAAACATACAGAAAAGTACGCACATGGGTACAGCTTGATAAATGTCCACAAACTGAATACACCTGTGTAACTGGCACTCAGATCAAGAAGCAAAATATTACCAGCACCCAGCAAACCCTCTTCTGCTCCCTTCCATTCACTGTTCCCTCAAGGGCAACCACTATTTTGATTTCTAACACTGTCGAGTCATTTTGCCTGTTTTGCACTTATTTATACAAGTGGAATCAAATGATATGTACTCCTCCGGTCTGGCTGCTTGTGCTCACATTATGTGTGTGTGAGACTCATCTTTATTGTGGTGTGTAGCTGTAAGTTGTTTACTTTTATTGCTGTATAATATTCCATTATGGAATAAGCCAGGTTTACCCATTCCACTGTTGATGAGTGTGTGGCTGGCTTCCAGTTTAGCAGTATGACAAATTGTGCTGCTAGGAACATTTTAGGACCTGTCCATTGACAGACATCTGTATGTATTATGGAGACCGCCAAACTGTCTCCATAGCGAGGGTACCAATTTACCCTCCCATCTGTGGGATACGAGAGTTCCATGTTCTCATCAATATGTCTGTCTTCCTCATCATTACCATTTTGATGGGGGTTATCGTGGAGATTCAGGAAGTTTTGCCGTGGGCTTCAAGGTATACTTTCTTTTTTAGAGAGCTATAGGAAGTCAGCCAGTTTTCCCCCATGAGTGTGAGAAGCAATGGCCCAGATGATCACTAGCAGCCAATCATAGCCAACTGCTATCAAGACAAAAAGAACAAGCTTGATGACATCACCAACCTGCTGGCTCACGACTCGACCCATTCCGTTGTCGTTTTGGCATGTTGCTTTGGCTTTTCCGTATCTGTATCTGAAAGCACCTTTAGTGTTATCTTCATAAAGCACTTGAGCTTCATGACATCCCAGCTTCATTTTTATGATGTGGAAACTGATCATGATTTCCCCCAAGGCCGGGGAGCTGGCAAAGGGTGGAGTTGAGACTGGAACCCAGGACCACAGATGCCTGGCCTACTTGTTTTTTCCCTTATGCCATGCCGGCTCCCCCTTTCCTAGCCGGCAGTACAACTATCATCTCTCATTTTGTAAAAACGACTGTGAGTCCTTTGATCGCACAGCTGCCGCTTTTCAGTGATGCCAAATTACGTAGCTAATACGCAAAGAGCAGTGCCAGCTGACGGAGGGGCCAACCATCTTTCACAAACGGAGCATTAGCAGCTGTCTCCTTGCTGTGCCCTGTCATGAGGAAACTAGCAGCTACATGAGGCAAGTCCCCGGTCCTCCGGGGAAAAAAAGGACGGGTGCATTTTAGTCATAAATCGCTAATGAGGAAACAAAGACGGTAAGAAGAGCCAAAGCAAAAATTCTAGTAGCAAGTTCATCTTCCAGCCAGACAGATGCAGAAGCTGTAACTCTCAGCTTCCCAACTTAGAAACCCAAAAGTGTTTCACCGAGTTTCGTAAAGGCACAGCCCATTGATATAAACACTCAGTGGAGCAGCGGAAGATAGTTCAGTGACCTAAAACCTCTCCGCACTATAAAGGAGTCTCTGCGATTCAGCCTAACTGCTCCACCGGCACACAATATTGTAAAGCGTTCTACAATCAACCTGTTTTCATAGCAGGCGGCAGCATTCATCACTGCCCCCTGCCAACCACGGTGGATTTGTCTTCCGGATCCAACTCGGCTAATGGGGTTGCTTCTGGAGCAAAGATTCAAATGCTTGCTGAAGGACAGGCAGCCAAGCTGCTCGTGTCACTTCGTCCACTTAAAACCCTTCACTGGCTTCACAGTAGAACTCAACGACATCCATATGCCTCAGACTGGCCTTCAAGGCCCTATAGTATCTGGCACTGTCTATCTCTGACCACTAGTCTCCAGACACACTGGCCTTCTGTCTGCTCCGTGAACACACCCTGTTTTTATGGCCTCAGGAACTTTGCATTTGTCCTTCTTCTTCTGGGAATTTCTTTCTCAGCTCATTGTCTAGTGAGCAACTCATTCTTTGGTTCTCAGTAAAACGTCACATCAAAGAGCTTTTCCTGACCACCTTCTCTGAAGCAGCACCCCGATCACACTTCATCGTGTCACTTAGCTAACCTCCCCAGCGCTCACAGCAGTCTGAACCACTTGTTTATCATCACGAGCCCCCTGAGAGCAGGTACTCTGTCTGACCATTGTATTCCCATTAACTAGAACAGCAGAAACATAGGAGATGATCAATAACTATTAGTAGGATAGATGGGTGAGTGAATAAAGGATGATCCAGTTGTGGATTAACCAGGGATGTAGCTTTGTTCTCTTCCCTGCTACCTTCATTAAGACCATTTCGCTATCTGCTTGCTCCTTTGCCAAAGATATGTTCCCAAGAAAATAAACACGGGAGGGCGGGGGAACAGAGTAAGGAGAAATTAGCGGGAAAGGAGATTGGAACATATATCAAAAATAAGATTGGAAACTATCTGTGGGTTGTTTTCCCCATAATGTCCCCCAGGAGGCTGTATTATACAGATTTTGAGGTGCATCCAAAAGCTACCCCATATGATCTTGGAATTACATTTTTAAAAAACCACTCCATAATTGTGACCAATAGACTGTTCTGTAATATACCTACCGCTGATGAGGCCCTGAGAAGCCAGAGGCTTTGGGAAAGGTCTGACTCTAAGCTGATACATGCTCTCCTGAGCTTGTATATATGGCTACTAGCACAGAGTGGGGTGTACAAAAATGACGACGACCTCTTCGAAGATGGCCATGCAGCCCACTTGCCACCCTTACGCGCAGAATGAGCAACTCACAATTAGAATGTTGACTGTCACAGAAACCTTCTGGTTCAAGCTTCCCATTTTACAGATGAGGAAGCCTGAAGGGCAGAGTTAGGGGGTAACCTCCTCAAGGTCACAGAGCAGGTAGTGACAAAATCAGTGTAGGCTCCACTCTCCAGGTCCCTCCCTCACAGGGCAGCACATAGATGAGTCCGGCCATGGGCAAGGGACATACTTTCCCATCAGAACAGCAGAGCGCAGGGAGGAAGGGGCGGTGCCCACGGCAAGGGCCTGCAGCCCCCACAGCTCTCACCTTGGCTACAGGAGAGGGACACAGAGATGCACAAGACAAGCCCAAACGAACAGCTCCTTGACGGCGCTGAAGCATGGCTCCCCACAGCATCTTCGCCGAGACCTCGCTCAGCCCCGAGGCCGTCAGCAGCACCCCAGCCTCGGAGATTTCCACCGAGGCCTAGGGGCGCGAGAACCTCAGCGGAGAGGCCAAGCCCCCTGGCCCCGCCGGAGAGGGGGTGACTGTCTCCCCAAACCAGAAATGAGCGAGGCCTGAGCGAGACCGCGGGGGCGGGAGGCAGCAGAGGGGGCGGGGGAGAAAGACAGGAAGAGAAGGGCCAGGAGGAGGAGCGAGCCGGGCCCAAAGCCCAAGGGTCCCTCTCTCGGAATCTGAGAATCTCGGCTCAGGTTTCTAGGGAATAAAAAAACAGCTCTTCACCCCTGCTCCCCGGATCTGCCCTTGACCCCCACCCCCAGAATGCGGGTGCCACAGGCGGAGCCCCGGACCGGTGTCTCGCTCCCCACCCTGCCCGGGGCGCGGGGCTCGGCGCCCGGCGCGGGGAATAGGCAGCCGAAATGCGGGACCCCGCCGAGCCCGGGGGCGCAGCAGGGCGGGGACGCGGGCGGCGGGGCGAGGGCTGGGGCGAGGGCCCGGGTCTGCGCCCCCTTCTCCCCCGACCCCCGGCGGCCCCGCGGCCGCGCGCGCCTACCTGTAGTAGCGGTCATCCTTGAAAGGCGTGAGGTCCTCCTGGAGCTCGCGGTACGCCTCCCGCAGCCGCTGGCACAGGTGCTTGAGCTCGCCGCAGAGCCGGGGCTCGAAGGCAGCGCGCTCGGCGTCCATGCCCGCGCCGCGCCGCCCGCGCCGGACGCCGCCGCCTCCGCGCGCCCCCCGCCCCCTCCTCCCGCCGCCCCGCCCCGCGCTCCGCCGCCTTCGCCCCCTCTCTCTCCCAGCCCCCCAGCTCCGGCGACCGGGGGCTGCCAGCGCGCTGGGCGGTGCCGAAGCGGGGGAGGAGCAGGTGGCGGGAGGTAGGGAGGGGGCGCGGAGGGAGGTGGAGCCGCGACGACGCGGGGACCCTGCCCCGGGGAGCGCGGATGGGGGTCCCCCCCCGCCGCCCCGCCGCCCCGCCGCCCCGCCGAGGGTGCCTCGCCCACCCGCCGCCGCCCAGGGACACGGAGGACAGGGGAGCGGGGAGTCCAACACCCGGTCATCGCCGCCCAGGACAGAAAATATAAAGGTCACTCTTGCTACTGTTTGTATTGGGAAAGAGAAGAAACTGAAGGTGAGAGAGGAAAGGAAAACGCGGCTTGGGAACGGACTGCGAGCCCTTTCTTGCTGGGAAGGTCAAAGGCGCGAGCCGGCTCCCGCGTTCAGCACCACGGACAGCTCACAGGATGCTTCCGTCACTCGCGCCCCCCCCCCCGCCCCCGGGTTCCCCCGGCCTAAAGCAAAAACACTTAAAACCAAGCCCATTACGGTTATGTCATAATAAATATTATTTTTTAACGATAAAGGAATGTGAACAGCGAGATGTCTCTTCCC
>CM053502.1:169364594-169385290 GCA_028627145.1 Eidolon dupreanum | reverse complement strand
CGTGGGGGCTTTGAAGGTCAACTCTCGCCTCCTCTTCGGAAGGTCGCTAGGGTGGAACATTCAGGGGATATTGTCCTTTCTAGTTCTTCTCTTTGACCAGAGCCCTTTTGAACCACTCTGTTGGTGGTCCCCCGGCCCCGGGTCCAGCAGGCCTGCCGGCTGGCAGCTCAGGCTCTCCGATGAAACATCAGCCACCCTGGCAAAGCGGCCTCTCTTCTCTGAGCTTTGACTGGGTTTCTATTCACTGCTGAGACATCCGGGGCAGGGGGCTGAGTGCGAAGCATTGCATCCTTCAGGGGAAACCACCTGCAAACAGAAAGGCTGAGAGCAAACGCCCAGGCCAACTCCCCGGCCTGGGCTCTGGCCAGGCAGTCAGTTCCCTGGAGAGGCGCTGGCTTCTGCTCGTTGGGGACCGAGGCTCGTTCTGTCCTTCAGGAAGCTTCATGAGAGCCCTTTGAAAAGGCGCTGTGGCTTGGCGTTTCTGAGATGCGTTTCTGGCTCTTTCAACACCACCTGGCTTTGAGCGGAGTCTCTTGGGATTTCCCACCTTGGATTCCCCACCTCTCAGCTGGGACCAACCTTCCCACAAAAGGTTTGTGCAGAGGGACTTACTTTCCCACTGGGGTCGCCGAACTTGCTGTCATTATGGGGGTGGGTCGTTGGGGTCATTTTTACCTTCGCTTTTTCTGGGGTGTGGGGAGGTACTACACAGAAGCCACACATCCTGTGTTACGCCATTTAGGAAGACTTTAGCTAATTGTTTTCAGCTGTGTCTCTACAGAGTCTGGGAAAAAGGTGCCAGGCTCCATATAAAAGTCTCTTGCCTGGTTTGTAAATACTGTTTTCAAGTCCACATTTACCAGCCCTTTATTCCACATGGACAAGTCACGTTTTTCAGGCACCATCTCGAGAGACTTGCATGACGAAGACAACAGTGAGGAAGGAGAGGTGCGTGGTGAGTGGAGCGGGTGCCCTGTGCCCGTCACGAGCCTGCGGGGAGCAGGGCTGTAGCTGGGGCCTCCTGGAAGTGAGGGGCTTCGCTGCTCTGGCCGCCTTCGAGCGGGACCTGGCCCGTGAGCCGCACGCCAGGAACCGAGCGGGTGTCCGGGATGTGATGTTCTCAAGTGGCCAGTGTGGTCCAGTCTGAGGGTTTCCAGGAGATGCCACTCTTTCTGGGAGCTATTTGTGGAGAAACTTGGCTTAAGAGTCTGTCGCGCCCTCTCTCCCCCAGCCCCCCGGGAGTTAGGCACCTGCTGGGAATGCTCGTGAACTCACCCCTGGAAGCAAGGAGACCTGCTGGGGTGCGGCCCACAGGAGCGGGCAGGGTGATCGAAGGTGGGGCAGAGGTGCTGAGACTTCAGCCAGTCGAACCCTTGGCAGCATTTAGAGCAACTTCTTTTCCAGGTGGTTCTGGGATCGGGGGTCGAACGAAGCGCTTGGTGCCTGGGGTGGGTGCCACCCTGACGGAACACATGCGGTCTCTTCCGACACAGGGATGCTTCCTCGCAGGACCTGAACCAAAGGAGCTGAACTTCAGCCCTGGTGAGAGCTCATGATCCTGGGACTCAAGAGCCTCCTGTAGTCGGTCCCCGAGTCTGGGGAAGGTGGGAAGCAGGCCGCACGGGACCCTGTGGGCTCGAGCACGGGAAGGAATGCGTTACTGGAGGCTGTCCTCCCTCGGGGACGGGCACGTCACATGTCTGCGTCTCACCCACGGCGGCATGTGGGCTGCTGGCCTCTTTCTCGGGCAGAACGGAGCAGGGAACCGGGTGTCCGTGACGCCAGCTGGATAAGAACGGGGATCAGGATTAAGGGCTATCTCCTTGTAATAGCAGAAACTGCACTGACTTCCAGGGCAAAGTGGAAGGTTTTGACAGGCGGCTCATACAAGCCCCTCAAGGGGGCACTTGGTTGGGTGTGTGTGTGGGTGGGCAGGAAACGCTGAGAGAATTCATGGGGAAGGAGAAACCACAGACTGTCTGAATGAGCAGGAGGCCACACCAAGAGGAGCCATGGTGACTCTTGGTTCCCTGCACACAATGGAGAATGGTGTTAGGAGCGCCATTTTTCTTCTATTTTGGAGAAGAGCGGGAACAGTGAGCACAAGGTTCTCCCCACACCCTAATGGTCGAAGATGGTGGGAAATGGCTGGCATGACCACGAGAAGGCCACTGATTCGTAGTTTGACACACTGCCATGCGCCCAGCCTTTATCATTCAAGCCCCCCCTCCCTGTCCCCTCACCTTTTTGGGGGGACGAGGGAGCTGTAGTTGCGCATGCAGTGAAAATGGGCTCAGAAAGCACCTGGAATAGAGCAAGAGCAGGAAACTCGGGAAACGGAAAGCGGAAGGGATGAAGGATAACTATTTTTCATACCTGACACCCAGTTTCCTGCCGGGGTCCTGGTATTATTTGAAGCGACGGTTCTAACAAGAACTTTAAGCAAATTTAGGAAATGAGCCCATTCTTCATGTGCTGGCTTCAGATTCTTTAGTGCACTGAGCACCTGTTTCTAAGGTATGCAGAGAAATGAATCCGCACAGGCCTGCTCCTCTGTGACGCCTGGGTAAGTAACAGCCTGGGAGCCACACACCCATTCCTGACCGCTCTGCCCAAGAAGGCAGTCTCCACTGTGGGGAGGATGAGACCACCTGCTGCTGGGCGAGGGCGGCCGACTTCTAATGCCTCTTTCTCAGGAGATGACTAAGTGTAAGTAGCTCCTAGCTCATTACAGGCAAATCATTACGAAACACCAGAGTGAGAGGCTGAGAATAAACTGGGTCTGTTCATTAATGCGACCCAGAAATCCTAGATTCTGTTGCTGATTGGTTTTTGTCTATGGAACCCAGAAGTCGTTTCAACTAGTCAATGCTTCAATTTTCT
Organism: Eidolon dupreanum; assembly: GCA_028627145.1. Taxonomy (NCBI): domain Eukaryota; kingdom Metazoa; phylum Chordata; class Mammalia; order Chiroptera; family Pteropodidae; genus Eidolon; species Eidolon dupreanum. Next base: position 169,382,407 of record CM053502.1, on the reverse strand, counting down.
TCTTTAAAGGAAAGGAAGGCAAAAGGCATCCACTCTGTAATGGAGTTTGGAGACCTAGCTGTGCACTCCTGGAAAATTGCAATATAGTCTCCATGGGATAGTCATTTCTCTTCTACAGTGAGTTCTGAGGGCTAGGGTATGAGAGGGAAATGGATTCCCTATTCTCTTAACACTGCCAGAAAAGAATACTGAACCCCAGAATAAAAAGCAGGCATCCTTTTCAAAATAAGCTAGTAGAAGGAAAGAGGTTTGTTAAGTACTCTTGCCAGGGATTCTTAAACAAATCACTTCCGGGGACACCGACTTGCACTGAATGGCCCCAAAGCGGAACATATGGCAGGTGGGGACAGTAATCTGAGACATGGGTCCTTACCACAGACTCAGACCCAGCCTGGCTCTTAGGGTTTTGGTTCCTTATTTTTTGGAGGAAGTGGGGAGGGAAAGAAGGAGTTTGTTTTCAATCAGGGCTCCTTGCTACCTGGCGTAAGTGATAAAGATACAATGATTATTGACTTGAAGTTCACAAACCTTCATAATAAAATAAATGTTTTGATTCTCATACAAAATTCAGGTCAGTTAGTCTCTTACAGCTACTACTATTTAAAGCACAGATCTGTAGTCCTGATTATTGTAAAACTTAATGCACGATTAGAATTTGTTAGAGTTGACCGTGGTTTTGGGTTCTGTCCCTTAAAGCCTGAGTGATCACACGTCTATTTTTGTCTCTGAAACATCAAAGGGGCAGTTCTGTAAACATGTACGTGAGCTAGTGTTTGCAGGTGAGCCTCCCATGAGCCCCGAGTCCCTCTGCCTCCCCTCCTCGGGCAGAGTGAGGAGGTTCAGTAAGACTCATTAGTAATAACAACAATTAACAGTTACATTAGCACTTTAGAGCAGATTTGCTCAAAACCTGGCTTAGTGTTTTCTACAAAGTAACAAAGAAGGTGTCAGCGTATTTAGTACCTCTGATCTTGCAGGTGTTATGACAGATGCGTCTCAAATCGGGTCCTCTTTAAAAAAAAAAAACAAAAAACAAACACAAACTCAAACCAACTCATCAAGAAGACAGCACAACCTCTGACCTCTCAAAAAGAGCAATGATAAGGATCTCAGGGTATCACTGGCAGTGACCCAGTAATCCAGTAAAGCAATAGGAGGGATGACAGGTCGTGCCAATGGAGAGCGGCGATTTCTTCTCAAAGTACTCAAGACCTCATATATTAATTCTGCACACAAGCAACTGATTTTTTTTTTTTTTGATCTGCAAAATTTTATTAAGCAATAGCTGGACAATTCTTACAACTTCAAATCATCAAGAAAAAAATAAGGAGATTAGTCCATCTCAATAATAAAGACAGAAAATAATTTGGACAAACCACAGCATTTTGAATGCAAACCATTAATGCCTTCTAGAACACCTCCCTCACAATCTAATACACAAAATACATAAGAAAAGAGGCAAATCGGGGTGAGCTCATTAGAATGCAAGCAGGATAACAGATCCTGCTTGGAAAGTAAAACAAAGCAGAATGCTGTACTGAAAACAAACCAACCAACCAACTCAGAGGAGCGAGGCGCTAGGGGCAGCGCGTGGTGCCCACGGCCTGGGCAGGTACATGCTGGTGGTCTGGTCTGGTGTGGGGTCTGGACACCTGCATTGCGCACTTAGTTAAAAAAAAAAAAAAAAGAGAGAGAGAGAGAAAGAAAATGCCAGTAGTAATAGACTAAGAAATTATGTCCAAATTTACAGTACCAAAATAATGCATTTATAAACAAATGCAAAAACAATACCCCTTTGGTAGATAATACAGTGCCTTTTTCAGTCAAACACATAACCCATGCTTTTTCTACAACACAAAAAAATTTTTTTTTTATCTACAATAAACAAGATCTTAGAACCCTACCCCTCCCCTTTAAAAGAACTTGTAAACAGAAAGTACAGGTATGAGTTACAAGAAAATTGCACAAAGCCAAAGAAATGAAAACAAGCCACAACCCTTCAGAGTTTTATCAGCCGGAGATAAGGAAATCCATAAACGGTGAAAGGTTTTGAGTTGTGTGCTATTACAAAATCCCAGGAACTCAAACGACATTTTTGACACATTTTGTCTCAATGGACTTTGCTCACAGCCATTGACGTGGCCAAGTGATAAATGCCCCACACAATGGGGTCCTTTCCCAGAAACCTTCTGAACTTGAAGATCACATAACACTGCAGAGCACACTCAGGAAGGAATTCAAGGTGGCCTCGGCATACACTCCTGTTTGTATTCAACCCCTTTTATGGTCTTTGGGGCCAGTGTGGACTTATTTTAGGGCTGTTCTCATGGGCAGCCACTGAGCAGGTGTGCCCAGGGGAAGGCTCCCTGTCTGGGGCTTCTGTGTCATTTTATGAAAACACAATTGCAAATGCATTTGCTGCTGGAGGTGAAGCTTCTAAAGATATTAAGTGCCCTGATTTACATTCAGTAGACCACTCATTAACACAGGAAAAGAAACATTTCTCTGCCAAAAGGCAATGTTTTGAAACATACCTTCCAAGTCCCACAAAGTGGAATGGGGAACCGGCCCATTTGGAGCCCTTGGGCTGTCAGAGCTGGACAGAGTTTAGGAGGTCGTCCAGGTGGTCCCTTTCATTTTACGGAGGGACAGATGGAGGCCCGGGGTCCCCCTCCAACTCTGTGGTAGAGAAGGTTCGATCCTGAGCCTACTGACTTTCTCCTATGATTGTAAGATGAATGTACACGTTTTTGCATGTCCTCCTTGGACACTTGACAAGGGAGCAGTGGCCATGGGTGAAAAATACTAACCTGCAAGGTCCTAACTTATACTGCCATTAGAGCTTTGACATTTCTGCTTCCTTGGTACCAGTTTTTTCAGGGTAAACATTTAATGGGTATACTCTACACAAATCTGTGCCTTTGGTTCGATGAGGTTAAAGTAAAAACAAATTAATTTTTTTTTTTTGTTTGCTAAGATACTACTTCCCTCAAAAAGGCATGGATTCTTTATGTAGTTGACTATTTACTGGGCTGATGTTTTTAAATTTAGGGATTCAATGAGGTATCTTCATATTCATACATTGCTAGTAAACATGGTGTGGAATTCTGCTGCATCAAGTAGCGACCATAGCAGTATTTAACAAATCGAGACTGACTGAAAACAATTTTTAAAATAAGTAAAAGCATCATTATCAACTTCAAAGACACCACATTACAACCACTGTGTGTATCTGTTTAAGGAAATTTGGCATTTGAATTTACCTCCGCCTCTGGGCCAAGCTGGGCAGCTGCTGCTCATTAGCATGAGTGTGAACATCCAAGACAGAGGCCTCCATCTCCACGTGGGGGGTGAGCTATGAGTTTAGTCAGTTTAGTTAATTATTTGCTACAAACACTTGCTTTCTCTTCATACAGGTACCCGTAGTCTTTATGACAAGGCTTTCTCCCTATACTTGCTTTTGCTGAGAAAAGGTCTCAAATGTAGTCTTTAATGGTCATTGAATCTCAAACACCAATCAGAACTTTAAAAACTGAACTTATTACTAATAATTCCTTTTTTTTGCTACTCTCATTCTAAGTTTCCTCTCATTTCATATCACCTTCTATTTTTAATTAAAAATAAAATTTTCAAAAGAGGACATGTTATTTAGGATATGTTATCTTAACGAAATTTCCTTTGACTATAATCAATACCACAAAATGCAAAAAAAAATTATTTTTAAAGGATTAATAGAAAAAATTTTCCCAATTAGGTAGTTATAAACTGTCCAGCAAAAATCCCTTCAATCATATCCTCTTTATTTCTTGCAGCAAAATATACTGCTACCAAGTAAGTTGTTACAAACATACTATTTTTCTAAATAAATAATAAAATGGGCATAATGGTACATAGTTAAGCAAATAATCCTTAAGAATACTATTAAAGCAAGATAAATAAAACAGGGAATTGTATTTAAATTATTTTAGAAATAGGCTATAACCAACCGTATTGCACAACTAATAATAACCACTGAAACATCAAACTACAGAAATTCACATAAAGGAATTATTAAATTCTTTCTGGAAGAATTTACCCACCAAAGAATCGGGTTTGACATTTTTAAACGTAAGCTGGGAAACTCTGGTTTTAGCGGGAGGTGTCCTTTGCCGTATTTATCATTATTTATCACCTTCCTGTGTTTCTTCAGGGGCTTGAGAGAAGGTGGGTGACAGATGTTATCTTGCTCTGGGAAAGGAACCGGCAAGTTTCTTTTCTATTTTTTAAACCTAAACAGGGAATTAAAAATTTTTTTAAAAAATACTTTTCTGTAGTATCTTCTACTTGTCTGTTTTCAAACAAAATCCAAATTTAGGACTATAAGCCAGTGCAGTTCTCATGCTGCTGCCCTAATCAACATCACAGATGAGAACAACCCAAAACAATAAACTGGGTCTTGTCATCCAGGCCGGCTGCTGCCCAAGGTGTCCCCTGAGGAGGGTGTGGGGTGAGAAAAGATCATCTCGGTGGATTTCTTAGTAGTAAACTATCTTAAATACTACAATTTTTACCATGTGGTTTATCTCCTCAATAAACAGTCTTTACAGTGAATGAACAACCTTTTTTTCCTGAAGACTGTGGGACTTCTGTGAAAGAGTCAACTATAACCCTATCTCTTAATACCCTGGCGAACGCTTAAAATTTTTCAGTCACGTTTCTAATCTGTTGAAAAACATTTCTAGTCGACTGAAGTTAATGCAGGTGAGAAGAGGAAAGGAGTGCTTTGAAATCAGTATTGTTAGCGTTTTTAGAAAAAGGGAAAGTGTAGAATGGTGTTGTGTAATGGCAAAGATAATGTCGACCGTCACATTTTCCAGAGCCAGCAATAAAAGGAGAGCGGGAATAAACGATCCTTCTCAGTGACACCCAGGCACCAGCTGAGGAAACCACTGGCCCGACCACATGCTTTTGTATCTTACTTTCTCAAGTCAATCATACTGAACCTATGGAATTCTGCCATATTATAAAACTAGTGGAGTCTTCAATGTAAACACCCTCCAGAGAGGAGATAGCCCTTGTACTAGTTCGAGGCCCGCTACGTAAGTCGCCCACGTGCCCACGTGCAGGAGTTCCTTCCTCGCCCGTCATGCCTTCCCCCCTACAGCATCGGGAGCGAATCGTATTCAGAGCTGGTAATAGCATCCCCATAAAAAGCCTACCTTTACTAGTCAAACAGTGCATTTGCCAAAATACCCTTCATTAATCAAGTCACCTTTGGGGAAGTAATAACATGTGAATTAAATGCTGTCCCCTAAGAGAACCTGTACCTTCAGGATTTTTGGTTGTGTTTTTTTAAAAAGGTTTCTTGTTTTTACGCTAGTGGTGATGTTGTGGAGAATGAAAACAACGCGCACGCCTCACGTCTGAAGGAACAGCAGGCTGGAAGGCAGTCCGCCTTCCTTCCGGAGCGCCCCTTGTCTGTGGCTGACGTGAGCAAACCCAGGAGGACATTACAAGCAATTACATTTCCTAAAAAAACACCAGGCGCCTGGCAACTTTGCTTCCAAATACCACTCCCCTGTATTTTTCTGTCGTTCAAAAAGAAAGAAGAAAGAAAGACAATAAAGGATAATAAAAGCCCAAACAAATGACAATGATTAAGGTCAGTGCCCTCTCCTGGGCCTGGCAGACTCCTCCCGTTCGCCTCGTCCTCCAGTCCCCCAGGCACCGGGGCCCACGCGGGCTCCTCTGGCATCTGCGTTCAGACCGCTCCGTGAAGCTCCTCTGCCTCTTCCTCCTGCCCGAGCCAGTCTCCTCATTTGAGACGCTGAGTCACGTTGGCCAGGGCCACGGCGAAGGCCTGCACGGCCGAGAAGGGGTACTGGAAGTCCAGGATGTACGCATTGCCGTCAATCCTTCCGAACTGCATCACCTGGGCAAGCGCAGGAAGCAAAGACGTTAGAGGAGAACAAGGTGGCACAGGGCAGCCAGGGCTGTGCAGCTCCCGGTGGACGGAGACGGCACGGTGTACGAGACACTTGTCAACAAAAGGGACTCTGATAGGCTTCTAGATCCAACGATGGGCTCGTCAGAAAGAGAGACACAGAGGAACATGTCAACACAGTGGGGAGACAACGAGCAAAACTCAGAGCATGGGAAGCGCCACAGGTCGAAGCAGTGGCTTCCTCACCAAGGAAACAGGCAGGAGAAGGAAAAAGCGGGAAGAAGAATCTATGGGCTCAGAGGCTTAAGAGAAATGTGAATCGTAATTGTCAAATGTCACTGCTCAGAGGGGAACAGAACACAGCACGCCTCCTTCTCATTGTGCTCATCTCTAGAGCCTGCTTTCGTAATTTCGGTACTTACAATGACCACATGACATTACCATGTGACCTCATCTACATATATTTATTTGTTTATGGCCTCTCTTCCACTTCACTCCATGAGGACAGGGCCTGTTTTCCTCATTGCTCTAGTTTCTGTACTTAGAGCAGGGGTTGGCAAACTCTCTGTAAAGGGCTGATAGTAAATTTTTTAGGCATTTTAGGTCACATGCTTTGCCATGACTACTTAACTAAGCTGTTATAGGGTGGAAGCCCTGTGGACAGTAACTATGTGGACAGGCATGGTTGTGTTCCAATCAAGCTTCATTTATAAAAGAGGCAGCAATCCAGATTGGCCTGTGGGCCACAGTTTGCCGACTCCTGGCTCAGAGGATTGCCAGGCATGTAGCAGAGTCTCAATAAATATTTGTTGGGTGAATTAATGAAAATGTGATTTACATATGAGAGGTGAAGGGAATTCCCTGGATGGTGGAGAAGGGGCGCCCCAGTAAACAGCTACGTAGCAAGGCTAGAGCAACGTTCTGGTTGGGGGAAGAACCAACAAATTACCTGATGTGTTTTAACGGTACCGAGAACTGTGGAATGACTTAATAATAAATGAACAGAAAAATAAACAAACAAAAACTAGGTAATTATTCTATCTAGGAAAAAAACCTATATAATAAAAAAAGGACTGCAATTAGACTATACTACATGGCTCAGCTATGAATCACATTCACTGGTGTAACACGGTAACCGACGACTTAACTAAGAAAAGGCGGGAAAGGAAAGTTCACACATGTGTAGGGATGGTGTAGGGGTGAAAAAAATAAACCCTCACGTTTCTTAGGAAAAATTCAATCCATGATGCCACAACTGAGTAACTGATAAATACAAGAAGAAACATGTTCTTTACGAATATGGTAGCAAATTCGGAAAAAGGCAGAGTGGGAAGCTCGTGCCTCTGGTTTAGGGAGTGAGCAAGGCTGGGCAGGGTCCTTCTAGTTCTCCTCATGGGTCTATAGAGTCATTTGACCTTAAAAAATCAGTATGTGCGTCACTTTGATGAGAAATGAAGGATAGTGACAGGGACCCTGAAAATTACAACCCCAGATGGCCCCACCTTAGAGGATCAGCTGCTCTCCACATTTCCCAGGAGGCCTTTGGAAAATGCTCCCCAAAGCGCTGAGACCCTTCACCTGGTTCTTAAAACCCAAAGAGATCTGCCAACACCAGAAAGTCACGATTCTGGCCAGGCCTGGGACACGCTTACCTGCCGCCCCTCCAGCTCGATCTGGAAGTTCTTTGCAGACTCCTGGGTCACCCGCCCCCCGAAGTCCAGCTGGTACACCTGGGTGGCCTCGTTCCAGAGCGGCTGCTTGTTGGCCATGACGTACACGAAGCCCTGGCTGCCCAGCCGCCCGTCCTCCTTCTCGCTGGCTTTCCGGCACTTGAACTCCTCCAGCTCGCTGGCCGTGCGCAGGCTCCTCTTGCTCTTCCAGCCCTTCTTGCTGCCCTGGCTCTGGTTCATCAGCTCGTCCCCGCTGATGAACAGCTCCGGCTCACTCTCCGAGCTGTCCTGGAACTCGCTGGTCTTGTTCAGCTTCTTCGCTTTAAGCTGGTCCTTCTGACTCTTCACTTTCTTCTTCTCCCTCCCCAGGCGGGGGCTGGAGATCAGGGAGTTAAAGTCACTCAGAGTCCGCGCCTCCTTCTTCACTTTGCCCTCTGTCACTGCCTGGACGTTTCCTTCCTCTGCTCGGCTGTCCAAGCGCTTCCGGTTCTTCTTTCCGAATTTCTCTGTCCGCTGGGGGACTGGGCTTTCCGTCAGAGACAGGACCTCCTGGAAGTTGTCTGCAGTCTCTACCATCACCTCTGTACCCAGGTGGCTTTGGAGGTCGGTGGGCGGTGGGGACACGAGGGGCTTCTCCACCACCAGGTGTGCCTTGGGGGGGAGAGTGCCCTGGGGGTTCTGCACGGGTGGACACGCACTGTAGGAATTCCAGGGGTGCAAGGCGATGGGTGGCAGCTGTAAACTTGAGCACGTGCTGCTCCCGGGGTACATGGGGGGCAAGGTGCAGTAGGAGAGGCTGGGTGGGTAGGCTGGCTGCAGGACCACAGCCGGCTCCTGCTGTGCAAACTGTGTTGGGGACAGGGTGTCTTTTGGGGAGCAGGGAGCCTGCACTCCTGGCAAAGGGGGGGTGTTATAGCTTCCTGGATACGGCACTCCCATCCCATAGCCTGTTTGGAAGGTGGCAGTAGGGCTGGCGGGAGACTTGGGGGAGACGAAGGGCACGCGGGACATGTCCAGGTGCTGGCTCTGACCCACCACCAGAGGGGGCAGTTTCAGGGGGTTGGGCACTGCAGTCTGTGCTGTCCTTTCCTGAGGCACCCAAATGTCCTCCCCCAGCACTGGGTCCCACTGGTAAGGGGGCGGCCGCTTCACCGCCACGGCAGCTTCGGGCAGTGCGGGGTGCCTCAGAGGCTTCTCGACCGGACAGTGTTGGGCCAGCGCCTCGTCCTCGGTGAAGGCCGAGTTGACGTAGTCGGTGCGCTCCCGGGCACCGTCGGGCGGGCTCAGGAGGCTGTAGGAGGACTGCGAGGCCAGCGGGGAGGCGCCGGCCGCCTGCGCGCCCCCCGCGCCGGGCTCAGGCCGCCCGGCCGCGCCCCCGCCGCTGCACTGGCTGCAGGTGTAGAGGGCGGCCGGGGCCCGTGCGGGGAACTGCGCGGCGCCCTTGGGCTTGGCGGGATGCTGCAAGGACGGGTGCTGCGGCGCGGCCCGCGGGGGCTCGGCCTGCGCCGCCGCCTTGAGCGCCACCTCGCGGTTGTTCCTGCGCAGCGTGGCGTGGATGAGACCGCCGTCCAGCCGCTGCGCGGCGCCCCGCACCGGCCCCAGCGCGCCGGCCAGGTCCGGGTAGGGGGGCGGGTCCCCCGTGGGGATGGAGTAGCGCGGGACCGTCAGGCGGTTCAGGGTCGCGCTGGTGCAGGGCTGGGGCACCTTCTTCTCGGTGGCGGTGAGCCTCAGGGTGGCCGAGCTGCCCGCGCCGGGGAGGCCGTAGGTGTTCTGCGAGCAGAGCATCCGCGTCCGAGGCCGGCACACCTCCTCCACGTTGCCGCTGCTGTCGAAGGTGGTGATCCTCTCGTAGCCCAGGGGCGGCTGGTAATGCGCCGCCGTGGGGTACAGCGAAAAGTCACCCTTCTTCAAGCACACGTCCACCGGGGGCTGCGGGGGCGGCAGCGGCGGCGGCGGCGCTGCTGTGGTTGGGGCGGCCGGGATGGTTCCTGGGTAAGGGGGTGGGGGGTTCAACTTCGCCACCTGGACCTCCTGGGTGGCGCCGAACACCACGGCGTCCCCCTCGGCAGCCAGCGGCGGGGCAGGCCGCAGCGCCTTGACCGGCTTCTGCAGGTGCTCCAGCTCGCGGTCCCCTCCGTGGTCCGCCACCGACAACTGGGCCACCCCTGGTGCCGGCGGCAGGGACAGCTGTGGAGGGTTCGGGATGAGACGGCCCATCTCCACACCTCCGAAGATCACCTGTCCAGGGCTGGAGTACCGGTTGGAGACTGGGTACTGGGTGGCGTTGTCACTTGCGTGCTCAGGGGCCCCCACGGCCGTGGTCTGATTGGTCAGGACGTCCAGCTGCACGTTCTGATTGGCCAGCAGGGACTGCACCAGGCCGATGCTCTGCGTGGGGGACATGGCCTGCGCAGAGCTGTGGATGGGCGCGATAGGGATGTTCACGGTACAAGGCGGGTTGTTCTCAGGCACGCCAGACGCTCCCGTCACTGGAAGGAAATGAGAAGAATGAGCTGCTTACGAAAAAGTGCCAGGAAACTGGGTCAGAATAAGCAATATTTCTCAACTCATCCAGTCTCTTTGCATATAAAATGCAACTGCTATCAACGGAGACGTGTTTGCTTGGGGAAAGCTGGGCTGTTCGCATAGGTTACACACAGCTGCTCTGGTGTTTCTGGAAGGACTGGCAGCGGTGCCCATGGTGGGGCCTGCAGGGCAGCCGCCCTTGTCCATCAGCTAAGGACATTGTTAGGGCTTCAATGAATACACTTCTGAACCTTCTCGGTTTGGTACCATGGCAAATACTTCTTTCAAGATACTTTTCACTCGTGATATTCACAAAGCAGCCCATTCTTTTGTGGAAGAAGAGGCAAGGGCATGGTATGAAACCAACCCAGGACTCATGCCTCAGCTTCCAGGTGGGTTTATCCATGTCATGGGCTGGTCAATGTGGGATGTGCCACGGGGCAGACGTGTTTCTGAAATGTGTGTGTATGTGAAGTTCCTGTAAACAGAACCATGTAAATGGAGTAGAGAAACCGAAGAAAAGAATCCTCAGCAAATCTGCATGTTAGGGGAAGGCTCGTTTCCTAATCTATCTGCTTGTGAGCATTTCAAACAGCATGTAAGGCGGAGCCATACTGGATCCAGCCCGTAAGTATGTGCCACAGGCTCCAGTGGGAATTTAGTGGAGTGCATGCTTGAGCAATGGCCTGCAGACACATGTTTGTGCTCAGACCCGGTGTCCTGTCCTGTCCTGTCTAAAGTGCCCATCGAGCACTAGCAAGTTTGCTCAACTGGCCTGAGTGTTGTGTGGCAACTAGTTCATGGGCAGGAAACAGGACTGAACGGGGTAACTATAAAGGTTGGATGAACTTCCACTGGAATTATAGAATGAAGCTCCCTGGTTCATCAAAAGCTAAGCCCACCCCTTGGTACCTGTAACAGCCATCCCCTCCCTCCCCGCCTTCCCTTGGGTCCTCCAGTGAGATGTCACTCTCCCCCAGCTACACATCTCAAGTTTTCTGCTGTTCCTATTCAGCCCCTCTTCCACATGCTCTCTCGTTTGTAGGGGTTACCGGGCACAGGCATCCTCCTGCTGAAGGTGTCTCTGCCGTGTTGCCAGCATGAAGTGTAAGCCTGAGACAAAACGTTCCCTCCTCTCACTGAGAACTGCAGACAGTTAATGACAGCAGCAAAAACAGCTGAGTATCGGAGAGAGCTATATTAGCCACATTCTGGGGGAGCAGGGAAGGAGTTAAGGGGACCGTGCAAGACTTCTAAATCCATGATTCTCAAATAGCAAGGGATGAGCTATAAAACTCAAGTATGTGAGGCTTCACCAAACTGCAGGTTTATGTGACTGCAAAACCTTGCCCATTAGGACTGTGTTAGTCTAAACCAGGGGTCCCCAACCCCCAGGCTGTGGACTGGTATCCCCTCCCTGGCCTGTTAGGAACCGGGCCACACAGCAGGAGGAGAGTGGTGGGCTAGCCAGCAAAGCTCCATCTGTATTTGCAGCCGCTCCCCAACACCAGCATCACCGCCTCAGCTCTGCTTCAGATCATCAGGCATTAGATTCTCATAGGAGCACCGGTCCCTGGTGCCAGAAAGGTTGGGGACCACTAGTCTAGACCATGAGCTCCACCTATGAGGAGAGGTGTGCCATCAGAGAACCAAGGATGGCTCCTGTCAGAAAGCACAGGACAGGTAATTTTACATGTAAAACCTGGGCTGAGAGAAGGCAAACCACTCCCCGAAGTTCACAGTCTAAGTGGGGATGTGTGTCCCTCCCCCATCCCACGGCGAGGATGAGAGGCCCTCTGTTCCAGAACGACCAGATACAGGAGAATGCGGGGTTCCTCTGGCTCAGAAACCAGAGGCTTTCAGACCCTTACTTGGTGGTAAGGAGAAGGGTCTCTGTATTTATAAAACTGAAGGTGGATTTTTCTGAGAATAGTTACATATAAATAACTGGCAGGCTAATCAGAAATTATTCTTATCTATTCATCAAAATAAGTTTCCCCCCACTAGGAAACACTTAAAATTAATTTCAGATGCCTTAGCTATATGAAAATTTGTAAACTGGGATTTTAAAACCTTGTATCAGATTTTGCCTTTGACTGAGACCAGGCTTCTACGCACTGAGACATGCACTGCAGGTTGGGAGCGAGGTGCTTAAACGCAAAGCTTTTCCACCTAGGGATGGGTTTGAGACACCGGGCTCCGTGGGCAGCAGAGGACCACGTGAATGCCGCCATGCTCTAAGCAGGGATTACAAGGATGAGGGCTGGCTGGGGTCAGCGAGACTGGGGTTCAGTTCTGATTTCATTGAGACCTGCTCAGTCCCTTAGCTCCTCTTTATCTGGGCACATGACTAAGAGGATTACTGCAAGGATGAAATGAGGTGCTCTGTGAATGTGAGGCGGCACTGCCACCTTAATCGTCCTTGCTCTAGTGGCTTCCCCCCTCCCCAAACCAGTGATAGTATGTGATCTTTCTCCTGTGACATGCTACTACACCACAAACCTTACCGAGGAAGGCGCACCTTTTCCACGCCATGGCAGCAGGCACAATCTACATGTTGTAATCCTGTTGGGGGAGGTCAGCGAGAAGACACGACCACCGGCTGACCTGGGAGCTGGGCCCGGGCAACTGGAGGCTCCCCGCGCCCCGTCTCTGGACGGTGTGTTCCGCTTGCCCTCCCCACTCCCGGAAGCCGCCCTGAGGACACAGCCTTGGGACAGAGATGGGGTGCTGAGACTATCAGGATGGGGGATGCGACTGACCCGTCGGGGGCTCAGCACCAACTTTCAAGATTCTGGTGGCGGGTGCAGCTGCACAGGACAAGTCTCGTAAGTTCTCCTGATCACCAAACCGGCGGCCGGCCAACCTGGAGCGGCCGCCCCTCGCTTCGGTCTCTCCCTGCCCTGCGAGTAAGGGGGTGGGTTTCAGGCGTTCCCCAGAGAGCTCTTGAGGAGGCTGTGAAGCGACAACCACTGTGTCCCCGGCCACGATCCACTAAGGGAGGGATCCTGACAAACTGGCTCGCGCCATGTGAACACACCTGGTAAATCATCTTCATCTTCACTGAAGACATTCGGGCTGAAGACAGGTAAATGGACATAGTCCGTGGAAACCTTCCGGACCTCTGGGAGATAGATGGTCATCTGCCGCGGCTGGAGATGCAGGAGGCTGGTTTTATAGATGACTGGTGGGGAGGAGGGGAGGTGGTTAGCAGAGACATGAGGATGAGAGCTCAGGCGCCAACAGAGTCACAGGAGAAGTGGGGCGGCGGTTCTCCTGCTGTGAGGACAGGTTCTCCCGCCCTGTGCCCGTGCCGCGGTCTGGGTTCAGTAATGAATTCTTGGTCTAGCCCAGCGCTCTGCCTGTGCTATCTGCAGAGTCACATGATTAGAATATTAAAAACCTATCTTAGGCTGAAATTCTTTCTTGGAATGAGCTGGGGTATGATAAATGTATTTTTAAAAAACCTCGTTTGCAATCAGAAGGATAATTTAGCAAAGACGGTTGTGATAACCAGAGTGCCGAGCACCGGGACTCTTGGGCAGTCAAGGAGCCGCTGCAAAGCAGCCACGAGACAAGGGGCGACATGGGTCCGGCAGCGACAACACACTGCCTCCTTTCAGAACTGGGTTGTTTTAATGGCTTCGATTTCAATTGCATAATCAGTGTAGCGATTTACAGGGAACGTCCATGTGGTTTCGTCAAATGCAAAGATTTAATTTGATTAACAAGGTCATTTAAGAGAAAGCCTAGATTGCAACTAAAATATTTAGAGAAAACAATGTAAGTTAAAAAAAAATAATGAATCTGAATTTAAGTCTCACAGTAGGTTAAAATCAAGATGAAATTTCCTGTCAACTTTCTTTTATGTTTAATACTCTTTCCTTTGAGGTATCTAGAGGTTAGTCATTTTCTTTTTTGTTAAGATCAGCCAAATTCTCTTCCCACAGCTGTCACTTCCAATAGCCTGGTGGCCGACTGGCCAGCATGCCCATGCATGGCGGGCCTTCTTTTTGGAAGTGCCTTTGTGAGGCTGGTGGTGGGCCTGGCGTGGGCTAAGGTGACTTTCCAGCCCGGTGGTCATTACTGTTATCTCTCTCATCCACATTCACATTAGAGAGTATGAATTTTGGCTTAAAAATTCTGGATGATTCCACATATCTTAAGAACTAATGTATTAAAGTGCTGCTCTTTGTTGTTTAGATTAACAAAGAAATAAAAATTTCAGGAGGAATTAAGAAATAGCATCAGTTGCCTCCAAGGGAAAATAAAGTAGGCAGCTAGGGGTGAGGATGAGAGAGATTTTACTGTACTTATAAGTCTTTTAAGTCTTTTGAATTTTGAACTTATTCCATATTTTAAAAGTTGAGAAACATAAAAAATTAAAAATGAAAAAATTACATGGGCTCAATCATTCTAATTGCAAGAAACAAACTGTCCAGTATGTGAACAGCACTCAATTTTAAATCCACTAGAACACCAAAGATTATTTAATAGGGAGCCATAGGTGACATACCTTCCAGAATCCAAGACTTCAATTCCTGTCTTGAGTTGAATCAAGTGGAAAATTCTTTTAGCTTGACAAATGAATAGTAATAGCTAAAATACTCTTTTTAAAAAGGTCAGTGATGAGGACAGTTATTTCCCTGCAGTCATTCAGAAAGCTTTTGTCCTGGGGACTCAGATTCCTCGTACGGGAGCAGCAAGAATTTATTTAAAAGGATCTAAGAGCATCTGAAACAACTCACAGGTACCTACAGACCCTGTCATCTTGAGGTCCTTGTTGACTTATTTGTGGATCTCAACATCCAAGGAATAAGGGCAGAATGAAAAGACCCCTTAAGGATATCCACACCTCCATTCCTTTTCTCAGTGTCCACCATAGACAGATGGCCAAATTCTCAGCTTACTGACGAGATAAGCATGATGGGCAAATAGTGATTATTAGAATCAGCTGATACATCAGTAGAGCGCTGCCAAGTAAGCAAGGAACAGGCTTTGTGGCCATCAGAATCTGCAGGTTGTTGAAAATATAATGCAGATTTGTCTGCATTATGTACAGGGACAGTCTACTGTAATTTTCTAAATCAGTTTTATGTTTCACTTTTATTCCTCTTTTTCTTTGAGCTGAGAAACCTCCAAATGAAAACTCCAAATGCAGCACTATTTAATAAGTCTCTGACGACATACATACACATTGCAATGGGTCTTTTTAAACATCTGATTTGCAAGAAGAATTTATTTAAAAGGATCTAAGAGCATCTGAAACAACTCTCAAAGGCAGATTCAGAATTTTTCAAAAATCATTTCTAGTAGGTTACACAGTACACATCCGAGATGGGGCCACCAGCCACAGGTGAACCCTAACCTGGCCAAGACAGCCTTCCAGAGACATCTGTGCACATTAAAGGATCAGGCAGCCCAGCAAGGTGGTGGGGGAACAGCACACCTCCGGGCCCGCACTGGGATGTGCCCATCAGAATGAAGCTGCTTGGAAAAGGGTCTCCTGCCATTTCACTGCTTCCTGTCCCTAAGTAAATGTGACAAATCAGTACTGTGGGCTTTATCCAGAGCACTGATGGGACCGCAGATTCCGAGTTCCAGCTGGTTTTGGACTCCCTTACTTCCTTTTTCAATACTGTCTCAACTTTCATGGCCAGGGCATTTATCTGGTATTTAGAAATGACGTCTATAAAGATTCACCAGTCGGCCAGCTTCTCTGTATAGTCTTTAACTCTTCTTGACTTTCTTCAGGAATTTCTTTTAACTCAAGAACCTAAAGATACTGATGCCAAACCGGCATGCCATAAAAGGCAAGAAATCAAAATAAACAGAAACCTCTGAGAGCTCTGATAGAGATTTTGGCTATTTCTGTCATTTTTATAAGTCAGGGCTTATATTAAAAAAAATGAAAGCACCACTGGCAAAAAAACCAATTTGAGTCATCACTCTGATTTTTGTGAAATCACAGTGGCTGGAGTCAAGGTTGGAAGGTAAAGTTCATGCTAATCTTTTTTTGTCGTAAGAGCTCATTTTCTACTTTAGGCCCCTGAGGGTTGTAACTGTATTTTTCAGTCTGAGCTGCAACTGAGGGAGTGGGCAGAGAACGGACATGGTTTTTACCTGCACCAAGGCTGGTGGGCAGGAAAGCAGCCAAGCCCACAATCTTGAATTTGGTTCCCCAGATATTAGAGGTGACCTGGGCAAGATAGTTGTGCTGTGGGAGAAAAAAAGGGGGAAAAAAATATCACAATCTACTTTCATGTTTTCCATTGACCAGTTGCGTAAGAATGCTAACACTTAAAAAGCGCTTAGAGAGCCGCAGGTGTGCACTGCCGGAGGCATTCGTTGCCCATTTCTTCCACCGTTAAGACCGGAAGCCAACTGCGCACGTCAGGCACCTGTTTTCAGAGGGCGGCTCACCGAGCTGTGAGCCTCGGGTGGGCAGCGAGAGGCCGCTGTGTCCCCGCCAGACGGCGCAGGTTCGAAAGGCCACCAAAGGGACTGGCGCGCGTTTCCCTTCACCTCACCTTTCCCCCAACCAGTAGACTCGAAAGTGTCCTGGCTCTGAATCCATTTTTATCCTTGGTATTTCTCCTAGAAACATCAGCGGCACTGATATCGTTACGTCCTGAAACCACCCAATTATCTGTTTTCTCAGTCCGTGAAGTTCAAAAGAATTTACAAAGGTATCGCTGTGCCCACGCCACGCGCGCGTGTGTACGAGGGCGATCACGTGACGAACGAAGAGCCGCTGATCTAACGCAGAAGGAGAGGTGCGTGACCTCCGCACACGGGTGGCCACGGAGAAACCAGTCGGGGTCGTAAGGGAGCGAACGCGGCCGAGCGGGGCGCGAAGCGTCACGGCAGACGAGCAGTGGGGCCTGGGCGCACGGGGGCTCCCAGCGACCCCGGCAGAGCAAAGGCGCAAAGGCGGGAGGCGGGTGCGGTGGCGTCTGAGGTCGCAAGCACAGCTGACGGCGCCTGCCTGAAGGCAGGGGCGGTGAGGAGGACCAACAGGGTTCTCGTCCCGGACACCTGGTGTCCGGGACTCAGTGACTAGCACTGACGCGGGGTAGGGAGGGTTTGGCCACCATGGGTGCATGCTGGGAGGGGAGGAGCGCTGAGGGGAGGGGAGAAGCCATGGGGGGAGGGAGAAGAGCTGAGGGGAGAGAAGCCGGCGAGGGGAGAAGTGATGGGGGTGGGGTGGGGTGGGGGTGGAGGGAGGGGCTGGGGAGAGAGAAGCCGGGGAGCGGAGAAGCAGTGGCACGTGGCCTGCGGCCAGTGCGTGTGATCACCGGGACCGACACCTTACCTGAGTGACATCTTCGAAGGGAAACTCTCTTCGCGTCAGGCTGGGCGAGCCGATGGAGGGCTTGCGCATGGGCAAGCGAGGGGACCTAGACATCTCCTGAGCCGCCCGGGACAGCTTGGGAGACTTCCGAGCCTCGATGTTGATCCTGCGGAGACAAGGCAGGAGGTCGGGCGCTGGGCGACAAGGCAGGGAAGTCACCTTCTAGCAGTCACTGAGGGTGTCATGTTCCTTGAAGCCATTCCCGTTAATCTAACCAAGTCCCTCTTGCCTGCTTCTGCTTTATGAACAAGAGGAAAGAAGACAGGTTGTATACTGAATAAAAAAAATTTAAAATATAGTGAGATTAGTGATTTGTTTGTAAGGACACTCAAAGAATTAA
>CM053502.1:169267791-169364094 GCA_028627145.1 Eidolon dupreanum | reverse complement strand
TTTTTTTTTTTTTGCTAAAAAAATTATTGAGACTCATGCTACCTGCCATAAAAATATACCCTGGTGATGAGGAGGATACTTGCTACGTGCTTGGGGAACACTGACGACAGTGGGTCATGAACTTCAGACCGCAGCAGTGGCCTGGGCACCCACCAGGTTGCAGATCCCTAAGGCCTCACCCCGGCTCTGCTGAATCCACGTGAGGAGCAGGCGCCGAGCATCCCAGGTGACCTGCAGGGAGGTGGCCCGATGAGAATGCCTGGCTCCCCAACATCAGGAACCCTTCCCTCCTCTGAGTCACTTTACGTGCACCGTGCAGTTGGCTATTCGTCATGCTCTGTCTTGTGACAAGTCTTCTGTTTCTGACTTGAGGTATTTAAATCTTGACTTTTTTATTGAAGTTTTCAAATGTTACGCTGTCTTATCACCCAAAGCAGGTTATACACCCCTGGAGAGCAGAGACGCCTGGCGCTGCTTCACGCCCACAGGAAGCTCGAGCGCCGTGCACAAAGCAGGCACTGCATCCGCACTGCTGATTTGCTTTGCTTCACGTTTTCACTCTTTTAATTACAAAAATAAAACATCTCACTCCCCAGGAGTGTCGGCAGTTGAGCCAGTCTGTGTTTGGTACGAGCTGATAATGTGAACACTAGGGAGAAGCAGGTGCTGGCGTGGTCAGGCCAGGCGCCCCGCGGTTCTGGCCTGGGTGGGGGGAGGGGGGAATGGTGGGGTGGGGCGTGCTTAGGGCCCCGTGGCCACCCAGTGTGCTGCGTCTGCCCTGTTCTCCAGTGGGAAATGCGTCACCCACAGGGACAGAAGCAAGCTCTTCACCTAAGACCCCTTCAACACTTGATCTGTGTGCAGGTCTCATAAATCTGTGTACATGGGAGGAAGCTCAGAGAGAGGATGTCAGGCAAGAAGGCGTGATGAGCACTTGGGTTCAGGACCTTTCTGCTCCCCTCCTTCAGCCGTTTCTCATCACCATGGGTGCCTTTCTTCTTCCCCTAAAATCACTTTTCCTTCTAAGTCAACATCCACTGCTCCTCTGGTTTTCCCTCCCTCCCTCCCTCCCTCCCTCCCTCCCTCCTTCCCTTCTTCCCTTCTTCCTTCCTTCCTTCTGACTCTCACTCTCCTTCCCTTTCAGTTGCCTCCCTGCCAGCCCCCAACCCCTCCACTCGGTCTTCCTGCTCGATACTAGTTCCTAACGTGCGCCGAAAGACCAAAAAACATCCATTTAAAAACTGGAGGGGCAAGGACGGCCAAGGTTGAAAAAGCCCACTGCACTGTGACACTGCGAGAAGTCTGGTCACACCACACTCACAGTGGCTTCAGGGACATAAGCCGGGGCACAGGCCAATCCAGGTGAGAGAGTAAACAGGAAGTGGGATGTGGAAAGAACAGGTACCAAACGAATGAGAACAAACCTAATTCAACTCACATTGTTTCAAGGGCAGGTGCTTGCAGGCACCAGGTGTACATAGATGACTCAGGTCCCCCTCTCCAGGCCCTCAGGATTTGGGGGCAGACAGAACCCCAACATGACTACTGTGTGCCCCTCTGGTAACCAGCGTCCCGACGGACGGGTGACAGGCACAGAGGACAGCTGCTCACTCTGCTGTCGGTACAGGACAAAACTTCATGGGGCGGCAGCACGCTTAACCTGGCAGGTACTGGTGACAGGGGCGTGCAGGCCTCAGCGGTCACTGGCTGAGGATACTGGGTGGGTGTACTGACCACAAACGAAAAGAACAAAGCCCTTCCCTTGGAAACCTCACAAATCACAGGGACAGGTAGGTATGCAGTGAGTACCCTGAACACACATCAACTGAGTCGTGCAGCTCAGCAGAGGAGAGGGGTTCTAGGAGGAAGGAGTGCTCGTCATGCCAATATCTTTATGGGTGGGCAACGCATTTTCCTTGCAATCAGCTAAGAAGCTGTTAACCGTGTGTCAGTGACAGGCAGAGGCACGACTGGAGCAGGAGGCTGAGGAGTAGACTGAAGGTCTGAAAATTTTACACGTCATTTGCCCTGGTGGGGGCGGAGACAGGCACTGTTCGGCTCTGGCTGTCTCTAGGGTACGTCGAGGCCCTCGATGAAAGGGGGACAGAGCGCTCCCAGAGGCCTGTGCCAGCGCCCCCCTGACTGGGAGCGGACGTGCCCGATGTCTGCGGCCCAAACCACGTGAAGCCTCACGAACGCTGTTAAAAGCCCGTCAGCAAGCGCATTTAGAGAGTCGCTAACTTCCACAGGACTTCGGTAACGGAGCGGCTTCGAGGATGCTCCCAGCCAGCCCGCACAGGCTCGCATCTCACACGCACGCATTCTTCCTGCGTGGGCTGGCGGGGACCACATGAGCGCGAGGCCCTCCGTGCCCCTGGCGAGGGGGCCCACCTGATTTGCTGTCCGTCCGGGGGTCCATGATGACGAACTCCGGCCGCAGCTTGCTGATGCGCCGGCCCTTGAGGATGGGCACGAGCCCGCCCAAGTACTCCAGGTAGAGCGTGTAGCACGGGCCGCCCACCTCCGGGTCGTCCTCTGTGCGCTTCATGGTGCAGTGCAGACGCTCGTTGCCGGCCGAGGGGTAGCTGACAAAGTCTCGCATGTTGTTGGGGTCTGGAATTGGGGGCTGGAGGCAGGACATGGAGAGAAAGGAGAGACTGTGGCCACTGTGCAGCGTGGGACAGGGACTCATGACTCTGGGTGCACATCGGGATCTCCGGGGAGCTTTTAAAAGAGACCTAAGGCAGGATCCCACCTCAGACAATGACAGGGAACCTCAGGGGGGTGAGGGCTAGGCACGTGTATTTTCTAAAAACTCCCCAGGGGATTTTAATGTGCAGCCAGGATTGAGAGTCACCGGCACAGAAGCAAGACTGTAAAGCAACTTGAAGAAATCACAACAGATTCTGAAACTCTGATGCCTCAGGAAACAAATAACCCAGCAGTCACTCTAATACGTAGAAGCAGAGTGACTACAAAAAAGGGGAAAGCAAAGAAGAACCTAAGGTTGGGGGAAACCCACACCCTGAACAACGCCCAACACATACGTCCCACACACTGCCAGGGAAAACCGCCATTTTGAGCTAGAATCAGTATAAAGACGGCTGACAGCGAGTGTGGGTGGGGGCCACCCCTCCTCTGCAGTGGTGGGGACCGTGGGCCCCAGGATTAAACTGGTTCAATCCCGACCGTCCCTGTAACTAGTTACAAAGCAAGGTACTCAACTTCCAGGAACGCGCTTCTGGCTTCCACAAGTGGGAATAATGGCATCTGCCAGGAAGTCAGGATTGAACGAGGCAGGCTGGTCATCGCGACGACACAGCACCAGGCTCGGAACGCCGCCTTTGCTGTGAGAAAGCTGGCGTCCGTCACGCGAGGGGACGCCCTCGCAGACGGTGGGGGACACAGTGGTGGAGCTCTGCGGAGCTGCTCCGGGGCCCTCGCCTCCCTTCCCTGTCTGCCCTGCTCCCACACGGGCGGAGGAGGGGGAGGGCTCTACCTTGATGGTGGGGATGAAGGCGGTGGAGAGGTAGGAGCAGAGGCGGGGGGGCAGGGTCAGCTTGCTGACGTCCTTGTCTTCTCGCAGGGCGCTGGCGATGGCCTGCTGGCACAGCAGCTGCAGGCTGGACACCCGGTGCTCCACGCGCACCACGTACAGGGCCGGTCCTGACGCCATCAGCAGCCTGGAGTCCCGGTGGCCCCAGCAGATGGAGATGATGGGGCGCTGCCGGGAGCGAAGGCAGGCGACACGTCAGCTTTCCCTCTTGTAGCAAAGAAAGATCACGCACGCTCGTCTCAAACAAAATAGAGTGACCTGACAGAGTCTGAGACCACTGGCTTTAACAAGTACAAGAGAGATGGTTAAATACCACATTACAAAAATGCAGTATTTTCACTGAAAAGTAGTTATATCCTCAGGCCAGAGCACAAACAGCACTGAAATGGTTTTACAAAGTTCTTTTACAGGTACTGTCTCTTTAATTTGGTGCCATAAAACCTAACTTAGCTCTGTGTAATGACGTTTCTACCAGGAGATGCCATCGGTTTGGGGTACAGTAACCTGTACCCTTACTAAAGCCTGGGTTATCTGGACCCCTGAATAACAGGTGCCGGTTCCCACAGCTTGGGCAGGTGGCGAGGAGGTAGACCAGATGGCCCTTCCCTTGTCCTGACAGGGAGCATTTCAGCGTCAAATCAACACTGAGTTTGGAGCAGCAGCAGTGTGACCTGGGGACTGTTAGATCACCCCTGCAGGCCTCCTGTGCTGTCATGAGTGAAGTGGGAGCTGTGGGGACTGAAGGCGATGAAGGATGTCGAGTGCTCCAGGGACACCTTGCAGGTCATAACCCAGACGTGACATCACTGCCATTCTCAGCCGTCCTGGAGCTGATGGGGCAGAGGAAGTAGAGAGCTATCTGGAAGGGCAGAGACAGGGAAAGAGGCTCTGTGGTGGCCTCCCTAGGGGGTCTGTGGCTATCATTTGCTTTGAAAAGGCAGGTGACACCCACACGTGCAAGTCGGAAACTACCTGTACCGGAAAACCCTGAAGTTCCGGGGTGCCGTCTAAGTAAGATCAGCCAAGGCGGAGAAAGGGGTGGAGGGCTGCGATGGAGAAGCAGCGACAACGTGTTCATTCCATCTAGGCAGATGGAGTTCTGATTTAATGAGGTCTTGAGGGGTTTCAAAGATCAGAAGTGGGATACCAGACCTTTTACATGAATGACAGATAGGAAGAGAATTTTCACAAGGCTTTAGTGACAAACATCAAGATAAAAGGAACACGTGACGACACCTGCTTAATACTGCCTCCAGGGTCAGCTAATTCTGGTTTCAACTTCAAAACAAACTGCCAGGCTGAAGATAATTCAGCTTCTGTTTCCACCTCAGTGAAGCCAGGCAGCCCTTGGGGGAGGACTGGGGAGCCTAGAACTGCAGTCTAGGGGTTCCCAGAGCACTTCAGAGATGGGCCCCCTCACCCAAGGGAGCCACACAGAGGGTAGGCCCAGGAGAGGGGCCTGTTGACTGAGAGCAAGGCTACTCACTGCTGAAGACAGGGCAGGCAACACAGAAAAATACACATACAGTTTTCTTTGGTATCATCGAACCCCGCTAAGGGCAGGTCAGGACAGAGGTTCTACTAGAAGTGAAATCGTGATTAATCTTAAAGATATACCGCAGCCCCAACCCTGAGCTTAAGAAAATATTTACAATGTAGAGCTCAAGAAATGAAGAATGGTTTTCATTAGCGCAACCTGACTGGGTGGAACCGGCTGCAAAAATATTAGACACTCCTTTCCACCAAGTTCCCAGTCCTTCTGAGTCCCTCCGCCTGACACGACACGCCGGTGGTGACAGTGCAGGACTACAGGCATTTCTCCCCCAGCCTCTTCCCCTTTCCCTAGTTCTGCTTCCTTTAGTAACTATCCTTTAGTATCTAAAGGATACTAACTTCCTTTAGTATCTCTGTGTAACAGTTGATTGCACATTCTGGGAAGGTCTTCTATAACATGATTATGATGAGCATGTATCTCTTATATCTTTGTACAAATGAACTTAACCCAGGCAAACAGACTTTCAAACTGGATAAAGTCTTCTCTGTTACATTTACATGTATAACCACTACCCATCACAACGGAAAGACCTTAGCACACCAAGTTATCCTGATGAGCACATATGTTATCTTCTTTAATCCCCTCGATTCCATCACATAGCTATCCTGACTCCCTCTGAACATGGGAGGAACTGAGGCTGAGAGAGGCCGGCGAACTCGGTTACAGACAACAGTGGGAGAGCCAAGATCCCCACCCACTTCTCCCTCAACTCCACACTGATGCTCATCTTATTGCCTCTCTTACGTGTCAGTATACTGATACAACCTCATAAAGGCATGTCTGTAGAAAAGGCAAACAGACCAGAGGAGAAACAGGCTGCGTGGATAGCAAATGGATAACGATTGCAAGAATTCATCAGGGCAGAAAAGAGTCCACAGGTCTTGTGGGCCCACAAGCAGAAATCAGCCAGGCAGCACTGACAGGTGAGCAGAGAACAGCAGCAGGAGGCACTGCTCAAAGGTGAGGGAGGACTGGCTGTGCTTCCCCACCCTGGGCACTGCACCCACGAGGAAAACAGAATCCTCAGCAAGGAGGAGTGAAAGGAGTCGAGAGGGCTGAAAACTAGAACCTGGCAGGAAAGAGCTGAAATTCTTTAGCCTGGAGAAGTGAGGCCTGTAGGGTCTCAAAGGACAAACTGTTACCTGGAGCAAGGTTACCAGGAAATCCCCTCTTCTAAGAGCGAGACAAGAATAGCGGGTAAAGCAATCTGAGTGCAGTATTCACTAACTTGCCCAAGCCAGTGACAGTTTATTCCAGCACTAGGAGGAAGGGGAAATGCTCAATTAACTTAGTCTTTACAGCATATGCTCCCTATTTGACAATAAAGTATAAAATACAGGTAGGGTACCTTTGGCATAATTTTTAAGGCTGTATTAGAAAAATAAGAAAAAATTCACAAGTAGTGAGAGCTGCCCGCCTTGTCTGAAGATCCTGAGGGCTCTCTGATGTAGGGAGATTACTGTGATGGCTGTTGAGTCTGAGGCCTGGCGACAGGGCCACAGTCTCTCAGAATCCCTTTAGTCCCATAACCCCACAGACAGTCTTTTGTGTGGGGTTAGGGGACTAAAGTGATTATAGTTAAACACTTTCAAGTTGCTAAGAAAGTAGATCTTTCTCACCACGAAAAAGAAATGGTAATCGTGTGATACGATGTGATGGAGGTGTTAGGTAAAACTACCCTGGAAATTGTACTGTAACATATAACTGTATCAAATCCACAGTGTACACCTTAAACTTCATGTTAAATGTCAAGTATATCTCAATAAAGCTGGCCGGGGGAGGGAGAGATGGAGGGAGGGAGGGAAGGGGAAGGAAGAAGAGAATGGAAAATTCACACGCACGCAAATCCCTCTGTTGCATGGCACCGTGCTCTTCTCAAGCCTCATTCCTGCTGGTGCCCGTCTTCCGGTGCTGTTACCGGCACTCCCGCCTACAAAGGCCTGGCTATGAATGCTGGTGAAATTCAAACGAGCGTCGAAGTGCCGGCAACTGCCCGTGCCGTGTCTGCAGACGTGGGCTGTGGGGCTGTTACCAGTGCCACATCTTGACTTAGCTGCCCACATTCAGCAGTTTCTGCCACCCCATCCTCTGGGACCAGGGTCCGTGTGCCTGGGGCCCTGCCCTTGGAGCGCCATCCTCCTGAGGACGGCTGGCTCTGGCATCAGCTGCTGCCAACGAGAAAGCCACCGAGTGTTCAAGTCCCATAGACCTGGGAGCACTCAAGGGGACACAGGTC
Source organism: Eidolon dupreanum (assembly GCA_028627145.1). Lineage (NCBI taxonomy): Eukaryota > Metazoa > Chordata > Mammalia > Chiroptera > Pteropodidae > Eidolon > Eidolon dupreanum. The sequence goes on along the minus strand of CM053502.1, from coordinate 169,356,747 downwards.
CATCTCTCCATCACAGGTTAATGCTTCTGTTTGAACAGCTGCCGTCTGCCAGGGGAAAACTCAGGTGTAAATCTGTGGACTTAATCTCTTTCTCAAATCACACAAAATGACATCTTTTTAGAAGCGATGGCTAGAACTGTGAAATTGATAATATTCAAAATCTCAATCTGTGTAGAAAAGTTCACGTATCTTACGCACCCGGATGGGAGGGAAAGGGGCAGGGAGTGAGCTGCCGCTCTAGGACTGTTAGTGAGGTGGCATCTAGCGCGTTGGCGAGTGATGGGCTAGCAAGAGGCCTTACTCGGGCAGAGGTGTGAGTGGTCAACGCGCGGGCACGCCTGGGAGACACTGCGGGTTCAGGTCCAGACCACGGCAATAAAGCAATGTGGAATCTTTTGCTGCTGGAGGATCTTTGCCTCGAACGTGCAAAAAGCACGACATCTATGAAGGTCGACAAAACGAGGCATGCCTGCATGGCCACATGGCCTCCCAGCGTCTCCCCATCTCGATGGCCCGCCCTGAGCCGCTTTAAGGAGTACAGGTGGCTTCGCTCAGAGGACTCTCTGCCGCAGCGTGATGCAGGGCAGTCGTCACTGCCGGTCCCAACCCGACAGCACACGAAGACATGACCTCCGAACCTTATCTCCTGCCACCACATGATGGTGGCCATCCAATCGCCCACTCATCTACTGAGCTGCCAATCAGTTCTTCAGTAAACAGCTGTGAAATGTACACGATGGGCCAGATACGCTCTCGGTGTGAGGAGAACGACACTGAAAAAGACAAATCACCCCTTAAGGAGCTGCCATTCTGAGGTGGGGGAAGGAGAGAAACCCCTTAGCATCTCCACGCGGACTACTTGATGGTGAAACGCTGTGAAGCAGACGGAGTAGGACAAGGGGTGCAAGAAAGGGCAAGGGTGTCGTTTCAGACAGAGGCGGCAGCTTCCGCAGATGCCCGACTGAGATGGACTGATTTTTAACTGGAACCGAAAGCTTCCTCACTATATTACTATTTCTGTACACAGCAGGGAGTTGGATGGAGTCTTCCAGAAACTTAAGAGAAGTAAAAAGCAGGGTATCCTTTCTGTATTAAAGACGAGCTCTTCAAGCAGGATTAGGGTCGACAGACGACAAAAGGGTCAAAGGGAGAAAAAACTGGCCCGAGAAAGAAAGCGAGGCCGGCCAAGCTCATGGCTTCTGCTGCGGGGCCCCGGACTGAGGACTGGCTACCAGGCCACTGAGGAGTCTTGTCGCTGTGCGGGCCACCACGGCCACCCCTCCTTTCCGCAGCTCCCCTATGAAGATGGTGGGGTCTCTATCTTAAAGGAAACACACTTCAAAGGTCTAACTGCCCCTGGTAGAAAGGGATATTTCATTTGTACAAGCATGTGCAAAGAAGGAAAGCTTTCTAAAAGGAAAACTTTCTTTTCACTCTTAAACAGACTAACCTGGTGACTGGTCACCAACAAATTGTGTTGGCTGGAGCCATGAACAGTTTTGAACATTGAGTTACAGTGATTTGGCCACCGACTAAGTCACAGTAATAAAATCTAGCTCAGGATTCAGTCGCTCAAATTTCAGTTTTGAAAGGACACATCATTTTGCATTTTGCAAGCAGATAACCCAGGGAGAACTTTCTCATATATTTACAATGAACGACGAGAAAAGCACACCTGTGGCGGCTTCGTGAGAACAGGCAGGGTTAACCCCCGACAGAAGGAGGCAAATGTATTTCTGCTGAAAGACCCTCCTTCAAGGATGTGGAAGGAGGGGAAAAGCAAGGACCATAAAAGCAACCTTTCCTTTGATTTTCAGTTCCCACACCTACCTTCTTCCTCTTCCTTCTCTCTTAGCTTTTTACTCAAATATTTTACATCAGTAAGTGAACCTTATAGAATGTAAGGTGACTGCTCCCACTTGCCTTTAATGGAAAAAAAAAAAAAAAAAAGTTCATAAAACTAAAACAAAACAAACCAGCCAGCTAACGAACCAACAACCCAGACCCGAGTTGCTGGAGCCTGCGAACTCGTCAGCACTACGACCTCTGGAGGTCTGCTGTCAGATCATACAGACGTGCAATTCTGTACAGATGGTCACCGATCACAGCTGATGAGGTAAGTTACAGGATTTAAAATTACAGCAGGTAGGAAGGAAAGGAACATAAATTACAGTCCATTTCCTTATAAGACCTCCAGCCACAGGCACAGCTATTATGAGTAAATCGGGAGAATCAATTTTAAAGCTGAGGCTGCCTCAAGTTTGCGCCTGGCAACGGCTTTGTACGCAATAACCTACAATCTAATTAACTTGGAAATAAATTATCCGATCTAAGCTACATTAAATTCTTTTTATAAACAGTTCAATAAATCGCCTAACTTCCTTCCTGCTATAAAAACGTCCCTGCCGCTGGACTCCACGAACAGCGCAGCGCAGACGACATGTGACTGTGGATCCACTCCAGACCGGGTTAAGTTGGTGCTAAATATAATTAATATTGCACTTGATTTTTAATCGCATCATTATTTAACTTTATATTTTTTTAGGCAATTTTTTTCAGTGATTGAAATGGACCTTCGAATGAAGAAAAAAAGAATCAATAATGAATTAAAATGTGAGACACTGTATGGCTATTTTTCCCCAAAGGAAAATCAGCCAAACCCCTCTCTTATCCCCGAGCCCCAGAGAGTTTAAATTCAAGACCCACGTTACTTTCATGTGACAGATGATGAGAACTTCTGCAGTGGTTAAGACCACCACGTTTCTTACATTCTAGGCACAGTGAAGATCAGAAGAATGAAGAAAATGGGGTCTTGATGTCAAAAAAATCAGACAAATAGAGAAGTGTAACAGATGACAGAGGTATGAAGCACCCTGAGGTTCACAGAGAAGAAGAGTCGAAATTGCCCGGCATATCTGGAAAAGGAGGTGACTGATCGGGCCTCAACAAAGAGGACGGATTTCCCCAAGCTGAGATGGCAGGAAGGACATCTCCTGGAGCGGGAACAGAATGCCGCCAGGAAGGGTGCCCCGAGTCAGACAGAACGGTGGGCAGTGCTCAACGTACTCGAGTGTTTCAGCACTTTAATTCACAAGTATTCTAATAAACATGAAGGCCTTATTAACTCAGAAAGAGGTGAAAATTTCCACCCTCTCCTTGTCTTCCAGTTAGGCTAGGGATACAAAGATGGCATGAGATTTGACTGGGAAAGGCACACAGCCTACCAGTTCAAAAACCAACAGGAAGAACTAAAAAAAGCACGTGTTGATAACTGTCCTTCCATCGATCCACTGAACATGTGTTTACTGAGCACCTACTATGTTCCAGGCAGGCGCTGGCAGTCGGGCCACCATTGTAAACAAGCCCCAAATCTCCAGGGACTCTGATATCTATGTTTATTTTGCCCCGCACCTTGGCCTCATGCTGATGGCCTCAACTTGATTCTATTTTAGCTCTTCCCTGGTTTGTTTCATCGCCCACAACTATTTCACTTCTAAAACAGGAATCTGAATTTCCTATCCAACCACAACTTCCCATCCTGTTTTTAACACTTCCTCCTACACATGCCTCATCATGACTCCCCACTTCCCCGTCTCAGGTCATAGAGCAGCTACCCACCCAGACTGCAAGGCTGCCCATTCCCGTAACAACCCCAGTGTTCTCTAAACTCCTTCTGTTTGTTTGTTATTTATTTTTGTCTTCTGGCTGCATCAGTCCTTCCCATGCCCAGCGTGAGGCGATCTGTACCACCTCCGCCTCTAGTGCCTGCAGAGCAGGTGTGGACAGCACCAACTCACTTCAAAATCATACGATCCAGCTTTGGCTGGGACTTAATTTCTGCTTATTACCTTGAATGGCTCCTGTGTCCTGTTCCTATACACTGGTGCTTAGAGCTCAGCATCAGCCACACACAATATGTTTGCTGGGTACTTGAACAAGTGTTTATTCGCCCACAGAAGATACTGCATTGTCAAAAGATATATTTAAATCCTGTAACTCAACAACAAAAAATCAAATAATCCAATTAAAAAGTTGGCAAGGGTCTTAAACAGACATTCCTCCAAAGCAGCAGAAATGGCTGGCCAACAAGCACATGAAAAGATGCTCGACATAACTAATCATCAGGGAAATACAAATCAAAACCACGATGAGATACCACCTCATACCCATCAGGACAGCTGCTATCAAAAAACCAGAAAACAACCAGGGCTGGCGAGCACGTGGGAGAGATGAGAATCTGTGCACTGCTGGAGGGAATGTAAAATGGGGAGTGGCCGTGAAAAACAGTATGGCTGTTCCTCAGAAAATCAGAAATAGAACTACCATATGATCCAGCAAATCTACTGGGTATTTATCCAAAGATCTGAAAGTAGTGTTTCAAACAGATATTTGTATATCCCTGGTCACAGCAGCCCTATCCATAATAGCTAAGGGTGGAAGGAATCCAAATGTCCGTTGATGGATGAATGGACAAAATGTGATATATCTATCTATAGCTTGCTCACTCTCATGTGCATGCTCTCCCCCTGACCCCACCTATCGAACAATTAATCAATAGATCGATCAGATGGCATATTATTCAGCCTTAAAAAGGAAGGAAATTCTGACATACTACAGTGTGGATGAACTTTGAAGACATGATGCTAAGTGAAATAAGCCAGTCGCAAAAAGACAAACACTGTACGGTTCCATCTATATGAGGTGTGCAGAATAGTCAAATTCATAGAAACGGAATGGCATAGAGTTTCAGTTATACAATGTGAAAAGGTAGTGGAGATTGGTTACAACACAATGGAATACACTTAACATTACTGAACTACACTTAAAAATGGTTAAGATGAAAAATTTTGTTATGTGTCTTAACCACATTAACAAAGGATATATTTAAATAATTAATGTCTGCATCTAATTACCAATTACCCCAAATCTGGTATACCTGCCTCTGATGACCTGGGTAAGATTAGGACACAAGTCTCTAGTTTATCATCACTCCCATCAATCGTCAACTCACTCTCAGCCTTGTCTCTGTCACCTCGCTGAGAATTTTGTCCTCTACTATGACTGACCCAGATCAGAAATGAACTAGTCTAAAGATTTCTGGGACATAAAAACAAACAGAAAGGGTCCTACCTATGCATACTTTCTTAAAGACCTTTACGCTTTTAAGCTTATTGTTTAGCAATTACTTAGCTGAAATATAAAAGTACATTACTGGCATAACAAACATAATATGAGAGAGTAAATGAAGATTCGGCGTTCCCTCCTGCAAGTTTCTGATTTTTGCTTCAAACCGATGATAAACACCAGGTCCCTCTGCTTACTGTTCACTCACTTGACAGGACAATGGAATAAAGTGTTTTGGTTAAAAGGCAAAAGTGTCTTTCTCCCCATTTCTTCTGGTTTATGCTCCATAATTTAATTAAGTCCACGAGAATTATTAGACTCTGTCAGAGTATAACCTGCTCACGAGTATTTAATGGAGGCCGGCATGTGAACACAGGGCGCCCAGCGAGTGCCTTGCACATGCCCTTACTTGCACAAGTGTGTCCAGCGTGAAGATGTGCTCCCCTCGGACGTTGTAGAACTTGACCATAGCACTCTTCAGGAGTGGGCCGTTGGGAAGGTCACTGAGCTGGGTCTGCCGTTCCATACCAGCGACTGCCAGGAGGTCTCCCTGCGTGCACCACTGGGCCACCACCTCTGAAATCACAAAGAAAACATGGTCAGCCTGAAGACGTGACCCCCCCTCCCCGAACTTTCCCTTAAGTAGTTTAAAAAATCGAGATGCAGAGCAAATGCAATGGTGGCTCTTCCCCTTTTTCTCATGAAGACATCAGCTGCCCATTTCTCTGAAGACAATACATACTGTTAAAAATAGGCGTTTATCACATAGAAAGGAGTTGCAGTCCCCCCAAAACGTAACTAAATTAGGCAAAACCACATATGACAAAGCTGGCTGGTAAATACCTATCTCCAATACCAGCATTCCATACTAGGACTTACACAACTCCGAGAGAGCAGGTAGATGGTAAAACCTTTGACTGTACATCCTAAGTGCTTTTCCCACTGCTGTGCCCGCTGTCCCAGAGGTAACTTAGAGGTCATAAATGCTAAAAGTAAAAAGTAAATCAAGAGCAAAGCCTACGTTTGTGCTCATTCGATTTCTGTGCACCACTGGACAGGTAATGTACAGGTAAAGGACGTACCTGCACCTGAATATCTGCCCTGACCTTTATCTAACATTTGATGATGTTGTGGGGCTTAGGAAAGAAGATAAAACTTCTGTGAGGTGGCAGTGTTGTGTCCACACTGGAGATGCAATGCCACCTACAGCCAGTCAGTGCCTGTAAGAAAAGGCTATCAATTGTATTAGTCCTAATAAGATTTACAGCATAGTTTTTCTCCCTCAAAACCCTAAGACCGTATGTGGCTTATACAGCAATCTCTGAAATCTGGAACTCGGTGGCCCATTCCGCAGAGGCCGGACAGGAACACATTTCAGAGCCAGGTCTAGAATTCGACAGTCCCTGAGCTCTACCAAGTCCCACGAGACCACGGCACCCCTTATTCCCGTGCAGTGCTGATGCTGACATTAACACCAGCCATTCTGATGTCGCCAAGTTCTTAACTTCCCTTGAAGACGGGACCGTGGCCCTAGGGACAAGATGGCTCTCCAGCCTCAGGGAAGCCGGAGCTTGCTCATCAAGTCAACCACAGACAGGAACTAGAGAGACGGGAGCAGAGGGCTGAGTGAGTGGAAGTAGTTACAGACAAATACAAAATGGAAAGCTCTACAACCTGAGATAGTGAAAGCATCAATAAAAGGAGTTATTTTCCATTTTTCTTATGAATGCATATGAATAAGGTTGAGTACAAACCAGGAAATGGAAAGTAAGACTCCAGTGCATATCCTGGTGAGTTAGGTTCTTACAGAGAAGCTAAAGGACGTGTGTGCACATCGAGTGTGCTCGGGACACCTGACGCCCCGATCGCTCTGGGAAGAGCCTGGTCGTGCTAACGAAACCGAAATGACTTTCTCTGGATGGCACTTATGGAACCACAGAGGAAGTCAAAAGGAGGAGCAACTAACATTAACAGGTAAAAACAACAAAAAAAATGGAATCTACTGCTGTTTAGGGCAGAAATATCACTGCAATACTGTAGAAATGAAGATGACAGCTCAACTCCCAAGGATTCCCAGCGGGCCCACGTGGCCAGTGGGTAAGTGAACACCTGTTTGCTTGGTCGATTGATTGATTGAACTTAGATTCTTTGAATTTTGTCACAAGGTGGTTTTTCTCAACAGAAAAGTGGGTTGTTGGCCCTGCAGGGCTGGCTTAGACACACCATCATTCAGAGGCTGCTCAGAGACGGGCCCTGAGCGCTCAGGGGGGTTCTGTTTCCTAGGTGGGCATCTCTGAGTTAAGCATGAACCCAAGCATTTACAAGCAAACATCCAGGGGTGTCTTTAATGCAAGTGAGGAACAGCATGAAGAGATAAAATGGAGTCACTATGGCCAAGTGGCTAGGGATGAGGAAATGGTTCTGTTCTCACTTTAACTAGCCTGGGAACTTATACTTTTCACCTCTCCAGTCCTGCTTCACTACCTAGACACACGTCAGACCCTCAGATGACCATCTGAATGACCTCATGAAGAAACTGTTCGCTTGTCCAGTGCACTGGACATCTGAAGATTAGCATCTTGGACCAAGCCAGGGCTAAGAATGCAGGACCGATCCTTCTCAAAAATCTGCTTTTATCATATCTTTTTATGAAAAGAAGCCTTAGCTTTTCTTTCTCCTGCCTAAAAACAGGACAAATTTGTAAATGTGTACCACCCCCACCAGAAAGGACATAAATCACTGGAGACAACTTTAGAGCCTTATCTGCCAAGATGGCACCAAAAGAATCCACATAACAAACGTCACCAAATGGCCCTTAACTTCCATTAGTTCCCCCATCCATTTTCCTTCTTCAATTTGCTGCCCTAGAACCTTAAGGTCCCTTTCTGTGGTTTTGATGCCTCTAAAAAATGTACTGTCCTTTTGTTACATGCTACATAAACCCAAGTTCTCAGCTCCACCCCCGCCCCTTTGAGTTATTCATTTCTGAGTGCTTCCGTGGTAAGCATAATACATGTGTTAATAAACCTGTTTGTTTCTCTCTTGTCCATCTGTCTCCTGTCGGTCTAATTTACAAGGCCCCAGTTAGAGAAGTCAGATGGGTAGAGGGAGAAGTTTTTCCTCATCTACATCCTCAAGAAAAAATAAAAGTCACAACAAAGAGTAAAAACCCCAAATAAAGTGGACCAATCGACCATTAATTGTATGATTAAAAAAGTCCCTAAACTTGGGATTCTCAGATTCTTCATCAAGGAGAACTTATTCAGAAAACATCTGCAAAGCGAACCAACTTCTCCACCCCCCAACATACAAATCTGCACTGAAGACGAAGTTTGATCGGTGGTAGGGAAGAGGTCTGGTCACAGGGACTGTAAGCTAAATGACATTCTAGGTTCTTTTGGACATGACATGAATTATGTGGTGCTGATGATAAACTGAAGAATATCATAAGTCTCCTTTTTCCACTGGAAAAGTTCTCTGATGATACTTCTCTGAGACAGTGACTGAGAAAGACTAAGTGGATCACACAGGATAGGAGTTAGGATAAAACTCTAGGCAAAAACTGTTGCCTGTGGGAGGGCTCCTTTGGGTCTCTGCCCCCGCCAGCGGTCTGCACTCATCCCCTGCTGCAGGTTTAGGGGGACTGCGTCAGTGGTGCTGCCCCCGTGCTACCCAGTCTGGGGGGAACAAAGTAATTCCTCCAAGGAATAACACACAGCTCCACGGGTGGGCGAGGCAGCGAAAAATTAGAACTCATCCCGTAAAGAATAAAAAGGAACTAAGTGCTAATTGTGTTCTGTTCAGCCCTAATCAGATATTTAGTAGAGAACTCAGTTCAGGATTCCAGAACTAGAGTTAGCTTCTGATGAAATTAAAAACCTTGGTTAAAAATGTGAAGATAGAATTTTCGAAGGAAAAAAGTAGAGTTTGGATTATTAGATATTTGGCAAATTTATAATACCCATCCCTATATTTTAGCTGCACTAAAGGCAGAAAATTCAAAAAAAATCCCAAAGAATTTAAGTTCATCACCACAAAAAATACTCAGCTCCTAAGAGGGCCCATTGCGGTATAATGAAGGGCTGTTACATAGTTCTTGTCCCTCAGGAGTTTACAGGCTAAGTAATGCCTTCCAATTATAGCTCTGAAACAGCAAAATGGGACACCTAAAGAGGGAGTATAACTTGTTTCTAAAGACATTCTCTAATTTTATAATAGAATTAATAAGTGCTTCATGGGGGGGGGGTGCAGGCATGTATGATGCATTCCAGCCGATCAGCAGTTGGACATATAGACTGATTACCTATCTCCTTATGACCCCTGAATAATTCAGCACATGGCCCCGACTCTGGTCTGATGGCCAGCTCTGAATGACAGCAGCAAGTCGAACTGAAGGTTCTGGTGGGCCCCTTCCCCATTCAGGTTACAGTGGTCTCCCTAACACTGAGGACCAGAGGGAGCCTAGGATTTTGTGCTTGTACCATCTGACTGAGGAGACAGAACTGTTTTTCAAAAATACTCATCTGGGTCATATCATCGGTAGTATTCTCAAACTGCAAAATTCAGGACACCCCAAATGCCTATGGACATGGATTTTCCTGAGAGAGCAGCATTTCACAACGGATCAGGAAGGTACCAGCACCTGACAAGGCAGTCAGCTGACCTTCACATCCATACCTCGGTCTGGCAACTGTGGAGCCTCCGTAAGTCTGTTCAGGTCACAGTACTACGCCATAATCAGTTCCTTAATAAGCCTTAAAATGACAGAGCGTCCATGGAAATATGTCTTGGGCATCATCTGCTGCCTCAAGAACACCAGGTACTGCCTGTCATCCACTACTGTGAGGACACGGTGTCAGCCGGGACAAACACTCCGTGTGTCCGAGACAGGGCCACTCTTGCCGCAGGGGGAGAAGAGCAGTGAAGCTGGCAGAAATCCCTCCTCTAGGCGAGGCTCGGCGGCGGCTCGTCAGATTGGCAGAGGAGCGAAAGTAAGTGGCCCTTACCACCAGACTCCATTAAGCCCAGAGGTCATGTCACTGCAGAGACTGGAATCAGCAAGTGCTGGGTGTGTGACACCCGGCCTGGAAGGATGACCCGTGGCCCTGGGGTCACATACAGCCTTCCGTACCTTTCAGCCCTGAGCGGATGATAGTAGGAGACAAGTCATCGTAGTTGTTCATTAAGCTGATGTCCCCCGAGGTGAAGCTGACGGTGAGCAGCGGCTTGATGTTTTGCACCGGGATGGGATACGCTGCTGGACCATCTGTGGGGACAGAAACACTGATTGAAAAAGTGGCGATGAGCACACGATCAAACCCAGGTCCACAATGCTGAGCCTTGCAGAGCGCACTGCCTGGGAATGCAGCTTGCGCTCCGGGCAGGGGCGCTACCGAGCAAGACAACGTCCCACACCACTCAGGACGCCACAGGCCAGTGCTGGGGGGGGGGGGCATCAGAGAACCCTGGGATGAGAGGCAGGACGGGGACAGACATGCAGTGGGTTCCTTGGGCTCTGTTGTGCGGTGGTGAAAATGTGTGTGAAAAGTTTATTAACCTGCGTGCTGATGTGTTATATATTTCTAGAGATGTGTAAACGTAAATTACTGGAATGTCATATAACATATAAGGATGGCGGGAAAAGGAATGAACAGGTTTTTTCAATCCTCCTCCAAAATACAGAGGAAAATCGCTTTTCAACACTAAGCGCTCTTTTATTGAATGTTCTAGGACGTGAGCAGCCACGGCAGCCACCATGAGTGCTTTGCTAAGTTTTCACCACAAGAGACCCCAAATCTGAGAGAAGGCTGAGGCTGGGTGTGGCTCACAGAGAATTCCGCTACATCCACAGTGCGGTCAGCGTGAGGAAAACTCTGCTTCGTAACTTCCAGGAGTACTCGCTGCGCGCTAAGAAAGGAGCCGTGATAAACCACATTCTGGATTCTTCCACGCGTCATTTCAAGAAGTAAATGCCAGTCCCTCCTCTGGGCCAGGGTGAGTCGGGGCTCTCTCGCAAGGCTCCCCTGGGCGTTGCACCCATGCCGAGCTCATCCCTGGTAGACATCCAGGTGGGCTGCCTGACATCCACGCTCGGCTCACGCCAACGCAGTCCCGCCCACAGTGGGTCCCCGGTTATTGCTCTCCCTTGCTTCACCCAAAGATGCTGCAGGCACCTGCCTCTGCACTCAACCTCCTCTGGCCACCAGGAAAGGTCTGCTCTATCTGAAAGGCACATCCCTGTCACCCCCAAATTGCCCCATTGCTCCTAAGAGGGGCAGCTGGTCAGAGCAGCACCAGGCACTGAATTCTGTCCCTAGACCTACTTTGGACTTGCTGCATGACCCTGGTCTCTGGATCTTCTTTCTTCCAATGACAAGTGGGGAAAAGTAAACCTACATCCAATCTAGTCAAGTTCTGTGGGACAGTGTGCTGGCCCAATGTTTTAAGAGGCAGACTTCATTACCATGAGGCTAAAGACACGATCGACACTTCACTCGAGACTGGGTCCCACTTGGAAAGGACCTGGTCACTCCAGATGGACCTGTGGGTGCCGAGAACACGCTCCCTCAAGGCCCACTGATCCTCAAACACTACCACTGGTCTTAGTTGTTTTTTTTTTTCATGTGTGAACATTGTCTTCTCCAAAAATAAACACACACACACACACATAAGTATGCATGCACGTGTCCCCAGGAGGCGTGACAGCATCATGGGGTGTCACAGAGGGAGCAGACAAAACGAGAGCACTCCCGTCCCAGCGGGGCAGGCGCTAATGCGGGGGGGGTGGGGTTGCTGAAAGATGTCCCCTGGACACACCGCAGTCACAGGAAAGAGCAGATTGTCCAGCATGTGCAGACCATTGAGGGCACTCAGCACGGGGGGTGACCACAGCAGTACAGGCTGGGACAGAGGTCCTGCAGCATGTGACCGCTTCTACTCAGGGAGTCGGTGCTGTCCACTGTTCATAACAGCAGTTCCTTTTTTAAAGGGGCGGTGCGGGGAATGGGATCCTGGTGAAGAGCGGGCCAGAGGAGGCCGGGGCCGTGCTGACGCTGGCGATGGCCGCACGGACGTCCGAGGCTTCGGCCTCGCCAGGTCTCTCAGACGTGTGAGGGTGGGATGCGCTGCGCAGGGTGAAGGCAGCTGGAGTCAATGCCAGCAAAGCAGAAGCCGCCTTTCACCACTGCTCCAAATGTTTACAAAGGCGACGCCAGCTAATCGGCTTTAACATCACTGCGAGGCTCACGGGGCGAGGCGGGTGGCCGGGTGGGGCGGGGGCTCTTCTGAACTGAGAAAGGACGAGTGTCTGCGTGGAAAGCTAGGACGGTGGGTGTCCGGCCGACTTGCGGGCCTTCGCCTGGGCACGAAAGGTGCAGTTTTCACAGCGTGAGAGACGCGGACATGGTCCACTGACGTGCTGGAACAGCACAGTGTTTCTCTTCTCCTGCTCCCTTTATTCGCCCTCTCCCCAGGGACACGGAAAGGGTCCTAAGTCTCACGTTATACCTAGGAAAACCTAAGCAAATGACACTTCCTCGACCTGACCAGTGGAGTGAGAGAAGGGACAGCAGAGAAGAGACAGTCAAACCACGAACAGAGGTTAGGCCTCTTCCCAGGAAGGGTGCTGGGCCTTGGAGGACCTCTGCCCCTCCTGCTCCCGAGGGTTCACGCCCCGGACACCGTCGTGCCCCGCGCAGCAGCGAGCTACCTTGGGGCGGGGAGTAGTCGTCCGAGTCGGTGTCACTCTCGCTGCTGTCCTCCACCAGGAAGGCCGGGTAGTTCCAGGACATGCTGAGGATGCCATCGGCCTCGTGCAGCAGGACGTGGGCCAGCATCCTGCCGTGGCAGTCCATGACGATCACCTGCCCATCGGCCGTGCCGAACAGCACCTGCAAGCAAGGACAAGGACCACGACGGTCGGGCAGGAAGGGCCGCGGCTGGCGGCAAACCTCATCGCGTAAGTTGCTTAGAAGGACATGTATTTAGAGCTAAACACACAGACCAGGTAAGGAACCGAGGGGCTGCACAAAGCGTTAAGTAGTAATTTAGCTGGTTGTTATGGCAAGAATTTTAGTCCTCTAATACTGAAGTGTGACTAATAGCACAATAAATATATTCATTATGTTGTCTGGACATTTCAAGTAACACCAGCAAAATCAGTTTCACTTTTTGTAGACTGTTTTTGCTTTCCTGTTTTTTTTCGAGGGGTGGGGGAGTGGAGGAAGAGGGTTAAAAAGAGGATAATATTCATTTATTTTTCTGGAAAATAAAGAAGTAGCAGAGGTTTGTTGGTAGGAATTTCTCAAATTTAGAAAAAAAACTTAGGTGTATGTTAGAATAAATCAATCGTCTGTGTATGTTTCAAGAGAAAACATTTTTCATTTTTGGAAAAGAAGATGCTCCTGAGACAGGTTGTCTAACATTTTCACTGTGAATAAAAATGGTACTAATGTATGAATTAATAATTAATGTTACAATGTATTAACGGAATTAATATATTCATTGAATGCTGACTTTGTGCTAAGCACTATACTAAAAGCTTTCTACTTCATTAACTGTCAAAATAATCCTAAGTACCCGCACTGCTGTAATGACACTCGGATAGGCTGAGGCCTGGGTGTACTGCGGGCTGTCCCTAGGGAACCCCCCTCACGTCCCCAAGTCTGGGAGTGCTGTGGACTGTCCCCAGGGAATCCCCCTCACGTCCCCAAGTCTGGGAGCACACACTGAGGACCATGCCAGGGGACGCGGATGGGCATACGGCGGAGCTAGCGCACAGGGGGGGCAGAGGAAGGCTGCTTGGGGGTTACCCCTCCACCGGAGCAGCATGAGAGCGTCTTGCAGCTGCTGGAAGCTCCCTGACAAGCGACATCTTCTAGGTGGATGTCCCCGAGGGGAACCTTGGGGCCCGGGGAGCAGGACCTCCACAGGGAGCATGGCTGTGTTAAGCTTCTGCTTTGGGTAGTGGGCCCTGTAGTCTCTGCATCTGCTGCCATGAAAACTTTCCATCTTCTGTGTCTAATGAGATTTGTCTACCCCTGAGCGACTCACTGTGACAACCCAGCAAACTGTTTCCATTTCAACGAAGGTCAAGTAAGCTGACAGAGCTGTTAAGTGGTCAAGCCAGAGCCATCCAAGCAGAAAGGCCAGTATTTACACAAGGGGAAAGTTATTTAAGGCTGTTTATGTCTTTGCTTCTTTTTGCTTTTAAGATTTTGACACTAAGTTTGGGCACAGACTGTCCATGGCTGTACTCCTGGCACCTCAAAGAGCCTTGGGTACAGCGGCCTCACAGTGAGTCTCTGTTGTTCAATGAATGAATTAAAGTCGGTGACAATCAAAAGGCAACTTTAGGACATAAATGTTCATGATTAAGAGAGATCAACTGCAAGGGAAATACATTTCATTTGAATAATAATAAGCTCACAGAATTTACAGAGCTGTTAGAATAAATTGATGTGCATCAGATATTTCTTTAAACAATGATCTACATTTTAATGACTGAAAACAAAAAAAAGGGGGGGGGGCGCTAGAACAGTTTCCTCATCCAGGGATGGTGATGAATTTATTGGTGCATGTCACTTAAAGGAAAAACAGACAAAACTAACAGGAACACAATGAAAATCATTTTACAAAAAGTGGAGTTTTTGGCTGTCAACGAAGAAAGTAAGCATGCACGTCACGTCCACAAATAGCTCAGGACACGGGCAGAGGAATGGAGACCCCGGAGCGGGCCTGACCTGCTGAAGCTCTGGAAAGGCAGATGCTGAATGTGTTGGTAAGCAGTTTTAAATGATGATAAATACAGAACATGACTTCCGGTAACTTTAACTGAAATGTACAATTTACATACTTGAGAAGAAAAAGACGTGTCAGAACCGCACTGAACAGCGAATGTCCTGGGTGACAGCCCCGGGAGGCAGGCTTTCCCCCTTCCCACATCTGCACTCGTCTGTTCAGTATGTTCTGAAGAGCAGCTCTGTGCCCTGGTGCTGGCTGAGGGGCCACTTTATCATACGCGGCTTTTTATTTTTAGTACCAATAGCTCATTAGCAGGCGACGGCAAACGAGGCTTCTTCACGAGGACTCCAGATTAACATACATCGATCCCAACAAGTTCCCTGGCCCCTCTTGCTGTGGGTTCTCACGTCACCCCATGTCTCCCACTGGTGCAAGCACCACGACTCTCTAGCTTTACCGTGTGAGTATCTGATTTCTGTCTGACTCCCACGCTAGACTGCAAGCTTTGAGGACGGGACCACGTCTGCTCTGCTCCCCACTCCCCTCCCCCTGGGGCCTGCCACATTAGATGACACAAGGCAGGAAGCATCTGTGAGGGGAGGGGGGAAAGGCCTCTGCACTGAAGCCTTCTGAATAACACTCACAGTTTTCCATTTTAGAGAAACAGATATCAGACAACAGAACAGACACCTAACTTCCGAATAAAGGACCGGTGACATAATGCGTTATCGACGCTCGATAATGCACTAAAGCGAAAAGAAGAAAAAATCAGCCCGCAAGCTGCCCCCGCCCCCAGTCAGTTCCAGCCACAGCTCTCGTGGGAAGACAACGCACTATTAAGATGGGAGACGGGAGAGAGGGAAAAAGCGGCACCAACGGTCTAGCTGTCAGGCGATGATGGAGGAAGTTACTCTGTTCTGGAACAAGTACGTCACAGATAACTGCAGAACACTGATGCGACATGAAATCAGATTTAAAAAAATCTCTGTTACGAGTTCTTTTCATGCCTAATTACTTCCAATGAGATAAGGCTTATGCGAGCCAAAGACTTCAAGAGAATAAGACAGAAAAGTCTAATAATAACGAATACTCGCGCAGGCAAACGCATCAATCTCTGCCTCTTCTACTCCCTAATTCTGGTGCTCCAGGTGCACTGGTGCCAGCTCCTCCTTCCTGGGCAGTCTCCTCATCGAGGCTTGGCCCTAGGCCCTCTCCTCTGTCTAGGAGATCACAGTCATGTCCATGGCTTCCAGGACCCCACTCACACTAGCTCCTCACCCAGGTCTCTCCCTGAGCTCTGGACTCACACATCCAGCTATACCCCTGGATATGCCAAAGGACCTTCAGAGTCAGCATGGCCCAGATGAAATGCATGATCTCGTCCCTCCCCCAACCAACACACACACACCCAGGTCCTCTCCCGGCAAAGACTGTGGCTTGTCTTTTATCTCCCATCCATAAAGTGTCTGATACAAGCGCTCAGACACCATGTGTGAAAGCCTTTGGGACCCACCCCATGGAATTAATGCAGCTCTAACCACAGACCCCATAGCACTCAGAACTTCGCTATTTTGCACGTCTGTCTTTCCCATTCAATGAGCTTCTCAAGGGTGAGTCTGCACCCAACGTTCTCACATGCTGCCCGTCATGACTGGACGTTCAGTGACTGTTAGCAAATGAGTTTCTGCCCAAAGCTTTGGCCTTTGCCCAAGTTTTCCTACAGAGGGAGAACTTTAATTTTGTCTTTAAGCTTTAAACCAATGCTTAAATACTCCCACAAAATTGGCCTCCAAAACACTTTCAATTACATAGCTTTCCTGCCGTTTCTTCTGTTCAGCTGCAGGCTTTGTGTATGGGTGAGGGACGATGCCCTGTGACATGGACACAAAGGATCAAACCAGCTGGCAGAAACCCAAGGTCCTTGGGCCAAACCAGTTCAAGGGCTGCCTCTCCCTGATGCGCCTTTTTAACAACTATGAAATTTTGAAATAATGATAATATCCATATATAATCTCTTCATTTCCATGTATTCCATTGTAAACCATTTTTAGATGTAAGCCTTTTAAAATATAACACAATTATTACCAGTAATTTAAAATGAACCAAGCCATAAACCAAAAGGGGTTAGAAAGAGGATATAAAATCATTCAAAATTTATGATTTGAAAGCGGTGAAGCTATCTCATCAGTACCTTCATCTTTGGACACTGGTACCCATCTAAATTCCTGAATCGAGACTAGATTTCGGCGGCGAAAAGGCATGCTTCTATCGATGCTCGCCTCTCTCGCGGTAGAGTTCAGTAGTACTGGGACTGGTTCCAGAGGAACTGACTTCTTCCCCATTTGCTTTTGTGACTTAAAGCGGAAGAGCAGATGAAGTGACTGCGCATTTCTGCGGAGCAGCCTTGCCCCACTGGTGGCAAACGCCTCCGTGGGCCTCTGAGGACGGGAATGAAGGGACACACGCGATGCCCCTTTGCTCTTTATCAGGAAACTTTTGTTCTGAGATGCCACTGAAGTAAAACTTTTTTTTTTTAAAGACCTCCCGGTTGGGTTTTATAACACTAGCCTTAGAATGCACTTCAAGGACAGATTTGAATATTTTGCAACTAAAGAAACAGAGCTACCAAAATCAGAAAGACGGTTATAGATGAAAGAATTGTTCAACTGATTAACAGACTATTTTTTTTTAATTTTTATTATTTATTATTATTTATGCCTACAGCACCTGGTCTTCCTAGGTGGTCTTCCAATCCAAGTACTAACCAGGCCCGAGCCTGCTTAGCTTCCGAGATCAGACATAGGGCTTGTTCAGGGTGGCATGGCCATAGACTATGGACCATGGCTCCACTGGGGCGCGAACCCAGGACCTTCAGCGTATAAAGCAGACATGCTAACCACTACACTACAGAACCATGTCCAACAGACTATTTTCTGGTTTAAAAAAAAAGAATTGATTTCATAGTTAACTATAACAATCATGTCTAAAACAGATACTTTAAAGCTTATTGTGACAAATGTGAGAAAGACATCTCACCCAAAATATCTATAAGAAACAATTTATGCCTTTGGCTAAACATGTAATTCTGAATTTGTTTCATCTCTTCACTGCAGAAAAGACCACTTATAAACAAACCCATAAGGATGAGAGACTATCCCATGTCTAAAGGTTTTCAGAGGAGATATTCTATCTGTCTCATGTATCAAATTTAATGTTAAATAATTCCCATTGCTAAAAGATGCCTTCCCAACTCTTGCGGGGTCCATTTTTAATTTTACTCACCCTTCTAAGATACCTACACATGATTTCTGGCGGTGGAGGGGCATGGTCTAACTACAGGGCTAATTAAGATGCGCATTTAACTAGAATGTCTCCGGAAGGCTACACAAGTAACTGGGAACACCAGTTATCTCAGGGGAACAGAACTGGGTGGCCCGGGGACAGCGGCAGAAAGGGGCCTTTTCATCATATACCCTTCTGGACATTCAGAATTTTATACCATGTGAATATACTCTTAAAGATACATATTTAAGTATACTTTGAATGATGCAGAAAGAAATGTTTCAGGACTGTAAGTAACTCCATCAGATCTTGGGAGCAGGGTGAAATGCCCACTCACCACGTAGTCCCTAGGGGTGAACATGCACCTTGATTCTGGGTGGGAGATGCTAGGTGACGCTGGAATCTGAGGAGACTGCGTGGTGCATGGTCCAATCTGGTCCAAGTCTGCTGGGCAAACATCCTTTCCTTTGCAAAGAACTCAGGACTGGGAGTCAGCTGGACAAAGGTCTCTTTCTATTCCGACTGCTAATTATTTTCATAATTTTGAACTGATCGCCACCTCCCTGAGTGTTGGTGTCCTCTGACGGCTAAAAAAGTTCTATTAGATGAGCTCTCAAATCCATTCCTGTTTCAAGATGCTACAAGTCTTTAATATATCTAAATATATTTCTCAATACTGAGAAACAGTAATTCTCAGTAATTCTATGGCTACAGATAAACTTCTTCAACAAAAGGCCTGTAAGGAAATAATTTCCTGGTTCGAGAGAGTAAAAGGCATCTGGTGGAAGCAGACCCGACAGCACTTGTGACTAGTGTGGACTATAAAGAAAGCCAGACACCAGTCAGAGGTAAGGACAGATTTTAACCAGTAAATAACTAGTCCAATAGGGAAGGGTACAGCATGAACTGAACTCAGCTTCCCTCTGTGCAAAGGTGGCTGAGCACTCTGAAGGGAGGATGAGGGAGTAGGAAGCGGGCAGGCCGGGCTTCAAGCAGAGGCAGGAAGGTGGACATTCATAAGAAGTGGGAGGCGGGGCTGGCCACCTGGGTTTGCTAACTGGTGTTTGTCAAAGTTAGGGTGCTAGCCTCAGAGACTGGGAGACATGGGTCCCAGCTGTCAGGAACGAATAGTAAATCCCTTTGGCAGTTTGAGTTTTCCAGGCAAGAACTTAAGGGGGCTAGAGTTGTCACTGTTAGTGACACAGCCTTGTCAACAGAACTATGCTAATGTCTGTTTTCTCTGTGTGTGTGCGTGTGGATTATTTGTGATGAGAATCTAGTTTTCTAGGTCAAAGCTGAGGCCTGGTCAAGAAGAAGGCTGAACAGGGGCTGCCTAGAATTTAGTCAAGAGTGTGTCACTGGTAGTGGCACACGTCACCTCCCTGCGATGTATTTCAATGCCAAGGGTGGGGATGTCAGAGCAGCAATGCATTTGTGGTTCAGGACCACCACGAGGAACGCTGGTAACCTCAGTTTTATATAGTTCAGCCATCTGGACAAACGTTGGTGTCATGTGGGGTTTCTGTGTCAAAACTGAGGCCACGGTCAGGCTGTGGTATTACTAAAGGCATGTGAAGAAAATATAACACTAAATTCACAAGTAACTAAATTTCTTTTTCTTGCCTAACTGCTCTGGCTAATATTTCCAGACCCCCCCCCCCAAACATATTATATTTTTTACTGTAGTAAGAACACTTAACGTGGGATCTATATAAAACGTTAAGTGCACAGCACAGCGCTGCCAACGGCAGGCTCTTTGCTGCACAGTGAAGCTCCAGAAACAACCTTCCTGCATAAGTGAAAAGCCACACCCTCTGAATGGCACTCCCTGCCACCCCGCCCCATCCTGGACAGCCACTCCCCTACTCCCTTCTTTACTGTACAAGTTTTCATTGTACACGCCTCTCACCTTCTTGGTTAAGTTTATTCTTAAGTATTTTATTATTTTTTGATGCTAATTTCCTTTGAAGAGTTTGCTGTAAAAAATTTTTGTATATTGATTTTGTATCCTGCAGCTTTACTGAATTCATTTATTCTAACATGTGTGTGTGTAGTCTTTAGGGTTTTCCCTATATAAGACCTTATCATTTGCAGATAGTTTTACTTCTTTCTTTCCTATTAGATGCCTTTTACTTCTTTTTCTTGCCTAACTGCTCTGGCTAAGATTTCCAGAACGAGGTTCAACGGAAGTGGAGAGAGCAGGCAAACTCATCCTGTTCCTGATCATAGAGGAAAAACTTTTAGTTTTTCACCACTGAGCATGATATTAGCTGTGGAATTTTCATATCTGACCTTTATTCCATTGAAGCCATTTCTTTCTACTCCTAGTTTGTTGAGAGTTTTTAATCGCAACGGTGTTTTAGAATTTTGTCAAATGCTTTTGCTGTAACTATAGAGATGATCGTGTGGTTCTTACCTTATGTTATGCTAATGGGGCATATCCCATTAATTCATTTTCACATGCTGAATATCCTTACATGGCAAGGATAAAACCCACTTGATTACTATGTATGACTCTTACTGTGAGGATGGATGCAGTCTGCTAGCATTTTGCAGAAGGTTTTTTGCCCATGTTCATCAGGGACATTGGTAACTTTTTTTCTTACAGTGTCTCTGGTTTCGGTATCAAGGTAATGCTGGACTCATAAAATAAATTTGGAAGTGTTCATTTCTTAAGTTTTTGGAAGAGACTGAGAAGAAAGGGTGTTAATTCTTTAAGTGTTTGGCAGAATTCTCCAGTGAAGCCATCTGGTCCTGGCATTTTCTTTCTTGGGAGGTTTCTGATTACTAACTCAATCTCCTTACCAGTTATAGGTCTGTTCAGATTTTCTATTTCTTAATGATTCAGTCCTGGTAGGTTCTATTTTCTAAGAATTTATTTGTTTCTTCTAGACTATCCAACTAGTTGGCATGTAATTGTTCACAGTAGTCTCTAAAAATCCTTATTTCTGTGATATCAGTCGTGATGTCTCTTCATTTCTGATTTTTAAAATTTGAGTCATTTCTCCTTTTATAGTTTAGCTAAAGATTTGTCAATTTTGTTGCTCGTTGCAAAACTCAACTCTTAGTTTTGTTGATTTTTTTCTATTGTTTTTCTATTTTCCATTTCATTTTATTTCTGCTCTAAACTTTATTATTTTCTTCCTTCTGCTAACTTCGGGCTGTTTATTCTTTTTCTAGTTCCTTTAAGTATACAGTTGTATTGTCTCAGATCTTTCTTCTTTTAAATTGTAGGTATTTATTGTAATAAACTTCCTCTTTTTGCTGTATCCCATAAGTTTTGGTACGTTGTGTTTTTGTTTTGTCTCAAAGTATTTTCTAATTTCCTTCGTGATTTCTCCTTTGACCTTTTAGTTAACTAAGAGTTCTTTCACTTCCATATATTTGTGAATGTTCCAGTATTCCTTTCACTATTCATTTCTAGCTTCATTCCACTGTGATTGAAAAAGATACCTGATATGATTTCAATCTTCTTCAATTTGTTAATAGTTGTTTTGTGACTCAACATGTGATCCATCCTAGAGAATGTTCTTTGTGCACTTGAGAAGAATATGTATTCTGCTTGTGTTGGGTGGAGTGTTCAATACATCTGTTAAGTCCATTTGGTTTATACTGTTGTTAAAAGTCCACTGGTCCTGTCTAGATGTTCTATCCATCTTTGAATGTGGGGTATTGAAGTCACCTACCATTACTATATTGCTTTGCATTTCTCCCTTCGATTCTGTTAATATTTGCTTTACATATTTAGTATTTTATATATTTAAGTGCTCTAATGTTATATGCATATATATGTATAACTGTTATAGCTTCCTGATGAACTGACATTTTTACCATTATATAATGTCTTTGTCTCCTGTGACAGTTTTAGACTAAAAGTCTATTTTGTCTGCTATAAATATAGTCACCTCTGCTCTCTTTTGGCTATCATTTGCATGGAATACTTTTTTTCCATCTCTTTACTTTCAGTCTACAGATGATCTTAAATCAAAGGGTCTCTTGTAGGCAGCATATAGTTGAATCCTTTTTTTCTTTTTTAACCATTCAGCTACGGTGTATCTTTTGATTGGGGAGTTTAATTCATTTACATTGAGGTAATTATTGATAGGAAAGGACTTACTATTGCTTTCTTGTTGACTGTTTTCTATCAGTCTCATAGTTCTTTGGCCCCTCTTTTCCTCTCTTGCTATCTTTGTGTTCCACTGATTATTTTGTATTCACACACTTGGATTTCTTTCTCTTTTGTGTATCTTCTATAGGTATTTTCTTTGTGGTTACCATAGGGCTTCCAGAAAACAACTTAGAGTTACACTTGTCTATGTTAAACTCACAAAAACTTAATTTCAGTTGCACACAAACTACTCTTATCTCTTCCCCCTGACATTTTGTTACTGATGTCACAATTTCTTTTTATACTGTACATCCATTAATATAATTTTATAGTTATAGTTATTCTGATACTCGTTTTTAACTTTTAAACTACAATTAAAAGTGATTTACATATCACTATCACAGTAACACAGTATTCTGTATGTATATGTTTGCCTTTATCAGTGAATTTTTGTACTTTCATATGCTTTCATATTGTGGTTTAGCATCCTTTCATTTCAACTCGAGGCCTCCCTTAAGCGTTTCTTTAAAGCTAATGAACAATCTCAATTTTTATGTGTTTGGGAATCTTTACCTCTCCATTTTCTTAAGAACAGTTTTGCTGGGTATAGCATTCTTGGTTGGCATTTTTTTCCCATTCGGCACTATAAACATATGAGCTCGCCCCCTCTGGATTGCAAGGTTTCTAGTAAAAAATCTGCTGATGATCTTATGGGGAGGTTCTTTCATATGAGATATTTTACCTTTTTTCTTGTGGCTTTAAAATTCTTTGTCTTTTGAAAATTGGATTACAATGTATCTCAGTGTAAATTTCTTTGAGTTCATCTCCTCCATCTTTGAGAAGTTTTTGACTATGATTTCTTTGAATAAGCTTTCTGCCCCTTTCTCTCTCTCTTCTCCTTCTGGGACTCCCAAAAGCATATATTCATTCACTTAATGGAGTCCCACAAGTCTCTTAAGCTTTCTTTATTCTATCTCACTTTTCCCTTTTTGCCCCTCTGACTGGATATTACATACAATGATCTGTCTTCAGATTCATTCTTTCTTTTGCTTAATCTAATCTTATGCTGAAACTTTGTGAATTTTTCATATGTTATTGTATTCTTCATTTGCATAATTTCCAACTGTTAAAAAATATTTTCTGTCTCTACACTGAAATTCTCACTTTGTTGATGCATTGTTCTCCTGACCTCACTGAGCATCTTTATGATTTCCACTTTGAATTCTCTGTCAGGTAAATCATATATCTCCATTTCACTGGAGTTATTTTCCAGAGATTGATCTTATACTTTTGTTTGGAACATATTTTCCTGTTTCTTTATATTCTTTTGACTCTCTGTGTTGGTGTCTGTGTATCAGACAAAATGGCTACCTCTCCTAGTCTTCATAAACTAGCCTTTCATAAAAGAAGACCCTCACCAATCAGCCTCTCCAGAGATTCTGGGGGCCTCTCAAACCATCATGCTAGTCCAAACCACTGCCACGGAGACAGGCCTCACGAAAAACCAAACCTGCCAATGCCCTGATCTTGAACTTCTAGCCTCCAGAACGATGAGAAATAAATATCTGTAGTTTAAGCCCCATAGCCTGTGGAATTCTGTTATGGAATTCTGTTATGGAGGCTAAGAAGACTTAGAGTCCTCACATACTCTATAAACTCCAGGTATGCTCACATGCCCTTCTTGCAATTTAATGAAAGACAAATTTTAGCCTGAAATAAAACAGATCACTTGAAAAAATTAGCTATACATATAGATGAAATTAATAACATGCCGTGAAAAATACAGAGTCCATCAAATTTAGCAACCCTCATAGTGGGATAACATGACATTATATACCTTATATTGTGGTTCAGTATAAAGAACAGGATGTCACCTATAAAGTATTCTTACCAAAACTGTTTAATTTAGAGCTAACTTCCAATTTATAAAAAACATAGGTGCTAGGAGGAGAAGTTAATGGATAGTCTGAGTAAACAATAAGATGAATACAAAATGTGAGACATTCAACAAGGTAGTCACGATGAACTCATTAGAAAGGCAGTGTCACAAAAATTTTTCAAAAAGAGGAAACTCTTCTATAGATGTAACAACCAAATGCTGTACAGGAACAAAACTGGATTCTGGTTCCAAATATCAAAAAGAGAAAAAATAAAGTCTATAAAACAAATTCTTATAACAATTAGAGAAATATAAAGATAGCCTGAATACGAATAATATCACTGCTAATTTCTTAGGTGTGGTAATGTAGAATGACCTTATTCTTAGGACATGCATGGTAAATATTTAAGGGTGATATGCCAGGATGTCTACAACTTACTTTAAAAAATAGTACTATAAAAAATGTGTGTATGCGTGAAGACAGAGGCAGGGAAGGAGGGAGGGCAGGGGAAGAGGAAGAGAGCACAAATACAGCAAAATATTAGTTGTTAAATTTAAGGAAGGTATATTCTTTCAATTTTTTTGTAACATTTGAACATGTGCATAATAAAAAGTTGGAAAAGATTATCTCAAATGTCACCTCTAAACTACCTATATCAGGATTTGAAGGAGAGAATCCATGGATGGATACCTATGGGCTCCCGAAATTCTAAGTAAAGTCACATGTATAATCATGTATGTATAATGTGCACGGTTTTCCAGGGAAAGAGTTCCTAATTTCCACATCATACTCTAAGTCCATGACTCCCAAAGGGTATGTAAATCACTCTAAAATGAAAAAAATCCATAACAAATAAGAAAATAGCTAGACTTCAAACTCAATGCTTATAAAAGAGTACTGCTTGTATTTTTAAAAGTTAACAGGAAGTGGCCTAAGGTCCCATTATGATCAGAGCTATCTCAAAATATAAGGAAGCAGCTCACCTTAGAGGATGTTGACCTCTACACTAAGGGCAGGTTGTCCAGGAGATGGGAAGAGACACAGTAGTCTCTCGCAGTCCATACCCTGAGACCTGGAGGTACCGCTTTAAACAGCAACTCCCAGGGGATGCTTGTAATGCAATGCTCAGGGCATTACATTATAAACAGTAGTCTGTCTTCATATTCTTTTTTTATTAATAATTTACAAACTGAGAAAGAGCATGAAAGCGTGACAGAGATGGAGGAAGCAATATTGTTTTTCCACATCTTGATTCAAACCTGACTGACGAGTGTCCCAAACCTCTTCTCTCAGTATTAAGGTCCTCCGAGGCCCCTCAGCATGTCTACGGCCTATTTTTTTAAAGACAGTGATCACTTTCCTTGAAAATCCTATCCATTAGCCCTAAGTATAGAACCCATAAAGGCAACCATCGGAATGGAGGTTGTGGGCCAGAATCCCAACCACTTGCCAACACCGCTCCACGCCCACGACACCACGCTGCCTCCTGCCTCAGCGCCCTTTCTAGGACGCAGCACAGGGTGCCCTGGGTCTGGCTCCTCAATGGGCCCCTTGCACCTCAAAGGCAGGTGCCAAGTCTTATGCACTGTGTCCCCAGCATCTCTGGGTCCAGTGCCTGCCAGGCTTCAGGTGTGCACTACGCTGGGGACACTGGCTGGAACAGCTCATCAGGGAGGCTGTGACATGAGCTTCATGAGTCCTATCACTCTAGGCGAGGGAAGAATGTGAAGTCACGACTTCCACTTAAATATTTTTAAGTGATTTCACATCTGTTCTCTCATTTGGTCATTACAAAAGCCCTGGGAATTAGGCAGGAAATAATTCACTCCCTTGTCATAGAGAAGGAAACTGCAGGGAAAAGTTAAGTGCCATGCAAGGTCACTCAATGGACCACAGGAGACTCTAGGGGCGGCAAAAACCTACAAAAATGAAGCATTATAATACGTAAATTCAAATGCTTCTTCATAGACACACACATGCTGCTGGATAATTAGAAGCCTTTGGGGGAGGGGGAGGGAAGAAACTTGGAGTTAAGAATACTTTTTATAATTCTCATAACACTAATTTTGAAAAGAAAGAGAAAAAATACTGGCCGTTTTTACTTGAAAATAATGGGAACGTGAAACATTATTGACTAGAGGAAAGCAATTCAGTAAAAAAAAGTTAGTCAAAAATAAAAGTTATGGTTCCATATTATAACGCTTGCTTTTACCAATGTTACATCGTAAACTTGGGTATGAAATGTTTTGTCGTTTTATGATTTTGCTGTACTTGGAAAAAACAAGTTTTATGTTTATGAAGGTTTTAAGTAGTCAACCCTATATTTAAAAAATGAATTACCAATATATAATTCTATTAGGTTATTATATATTACTTTATCATAAAAGTAGAACAGGCACATTAAAGAAAATTTTGAAATTAGGTTTTTAAAAATGACCGAGAGGCTCATCACTGTAAAATAACAACCTACTCGTGGCATTCTGATTCATGTCCTTCCAGCTGCTCTGTGATGTGGTCCTTGTACCACATACATCGCTTCGCATCCTGGCTTTTCCCCTTACCTTTACATCATGAGAGGTCTTCTAGATTATTACACCATCTTCGTAACCACAATCTATAACTGGCTGAACTACTATGTAATGCTTTTAGCGGTTATTTCACAGTTTACTTAGCCATTCTATTTTTAGACAAGTAGGGCCTTGCCAAGTTCTACTATCATAAATAATGCTTTAATGAACAACTGTTAGTTCCTTTCTTTTAGATAAATTCCTAAAGTATATTACCAGGTCAAAGTGAATGTTAATTTTTAAGACTTCTGACATAACTCTACACCAAATTGCTTCCCCAAAGGTCTAATACGCATTATTACCAGCACTAAATGAGAATGCTTATTTGATTGTACTCTCATCAGTAATCAGTAAAATCATCTGTATCAGCTTATTACCCTTTTTTGCTAATAAGTGAAAATATAGCCTTATTATGCTATTTTACATTCCCCCCGAGAATGAATACTTTCCTAATGTATGATTACTGACTAGCTGACCTTTTTTTATACGTTATTATTATGTCCTTTATCCATTTATCAATTGGCTATGTAAATTTAAAACTAAATTTGTACAAACATTTTCTACAATTAAAACATTATCTCATTGTTTACCATATTGGTAGGAAATATTATTTCGTTAGCATACCATTTACTTCAAGTTTTTGTTGTAATTTTTACCTGGGTATTGTCATTGTTCTTTTCCTTTGTGCTCCTTTAAGAGGCTTTGAAGCCAGCTTCCCATCCCCACCCTTTCTTCCCTGTATGACAGTATTTAACTCATTTCCTCCTCAGCTCTTACGGTTTTAACATTACATAGCCACATTCAAGAGGCCTTACCTGCTGGTCATCGGGAGTCCATATGCCACATGTGATCTGACTTTCCAAGTTGATCTCAGATGACCAGTGTCTTTGTCCGCTGACAGAACCTACCAGGACAAACCCATCTCGATATGAGATTAGCGCTTGAGTCCCATCGTGGCTCCACGTGAAATCACTCACCTTTGAGACACAGACACAAAAGGGGTCAATTTGTAATCTGAAATGGAAAGCACATTTACAAAGACTAGATATAGTCATTTGAGATTGAGATGCCTTTAAAGGGAATAAAATATATTCGTGTATTATAACAACATTATACAATATAAAGACAATATTGGAAAGCATGTGTCTGTGTAGTGCTAAGTGCTTTACACACACTAACCTCGTAAAACTCACCTGTGAGAGGTGTTATCATGTTCATTTTACAGAGAAAATAGGCACAGAGGGGATAAGTAACTTCTTGCTCACACACAGCTGGCAAATGGCAGAGTTGAGAATAATCCTAGAGTGTGTGGCTCCACCACCCTTGCTTCTAGCCATTGTCCTATGTCCTCACACTTATGTCCTCACACTAACAGTCTTCATCAGTGTCTCTTGATCACTTATCAAAATAGTAAACCTCTGTTTCTCGTCAGTCTTGCTAACAATATTTCCTCAATAAAGATGAACAAGAAATTCTAACTGGAAAACACATTTGGCTGTTGAGTTTTCTCAAATGCATTTAAGAAATACATCTATTCAAATGACCATACCTTTTTTCTCTTTTAATACTGTAATGAATTACTTCTATAAATTTCCCAATATTATATAGTCCTTGCATACCTAGAAGTAGCCCAAGCTGGAAGTGAAGTATTGTCTTTTACACACACAGTTGAAGTTGATTTGCGAACGTGTTAAAAACTTTTACATCTGTATTCATGAGTAAAACAGACCTATGATTTCCTATTTTGTAATGTCTCTGTCTGGATTTCTCAGGGTTACGTTGACCTCTCAGATGCATTTTTTCCCACTATCTGGAAGAATCTGAATAAACTGGGATGACCTGTTGCTTGGAAGTTTGGTGAAACTGTCTGGCTCTGTACTGTTTTACGGGAAGATTTTAAACCACTGTTTCAATTTATGCCATAGTTGTGGCAGCAGTCAAGCTTTCAAGCTTTTTATTTCTTCTTGAGTTAATTCTGTTAAAATTTTTTTTAGGAAGTTGTCCAGTTCAGATGAGTTTTCAAAATTATTGTCAAGTAATTGTTGGCTGTATTAGTATCCTTTTAAAATTCAACTTTACTGAAGTATAATTTGCATGCAATAATGAAAGCTTCCCTCGGCAGTCAAGCCCCTCCCCTCGCTCTTGGTCCGAGGTTAACCAGTGACCTGATTTCTGTCACTCGTCGCTTGTCCCAGACTTTCACATGAATGGAATCATACAGTATGTTTACTTTTGTGCATGGCTGCTTTTACTCAGTATAATGGTTGTGAGAGTATTTTGATATTTTGTATCCATTCCTTTTTATAGATGAGTAATATTTCATTGTATAAATACACAATTTATTTATCGATCCAAATTGCTGGACACTCAGGTTGTTTCTAGTAGTTGGCTATTATAAAATTGCTATGAACATTCACGTGCAAGACCTTCTGTAGACACATGGATGCCTTCCTTCTGAGTAAATACTCAGGAGTGGAATCAGTTGCTGGGCCATGTGGTAAGCGTATATTTAACTGCGTAAGAAATGATCAAACTGTTTTCCAAAGCAGTTATATCATTTTACACTTGTACACTCCCATGAGCAGGATGTGAGAGCACTAGGAGGTCCACATTCTACCAACACTCGGCGGTGTCGGCCTTTTCTGTTTTAGCTATTCTAGCAAACGTGTAGTAATATGACCTGCTGCTTTTAATTTTCATCTCTCATATGACTATATGTTGAGCATGACTTCATGTGCTTATTGATCATTTGCACATCATCTTTTGGAACAGCTATGCTCAAATCCCTTACCTATTCATATATATGTATTCATAGTCACCTATTCATATATATCAAGAAGTCAGCCTTCTTATTGTTCTAAAAACTCTAGATACAATCCTTTATCAGATATATGTACTGCAAATAATTTCTTCCACTCTGTGACTTGCCTTTTCATTTTCTTAATCGTATCTTGCAAAGAGTAAAAGTTTTACATTTTGAGGAAGTCCAGTATCAATTCTTTTCTGTTATGATTCATACGTCTTGTGTCTAATCCAAGGAATTTTTACCTGACCCAGCATTGAAAATCTAAGGTTTCCAGAAGTTTACCTTTATATTTATGTCTATAATTCACTTAGGGTTAATTTTTGGACACAAACCTGTTTCAAATTCTGGCTTTTACACCTATGAACTTTCTTGGGCAAGTTACCAAACCTCCCTGACCTGGATTTTTTCCTGAGAATATCATCTTCCGAACAGGATTCCTATGGAGACAGAGAGATAACAGACGGAAAAGCCAAGCACTGAGTTATGTCCCCAGCTCCCCTTCACCTTCTCTGAGTGACGCTTTAAACACCTCTTGCCAGGCACCTGAAGATATGTCTCACCTGACCACTATGCGTTTCTGAAGAAAAGAGTTCACGCTTGGTGGACAGGAGAATTTCAGCACTTTAGAGACCCTTAATGGTAAATTCAGAGAAGTCTCCACTTTACAGAAAGCCAGGGAGAGCTGCTGCCTGGAGACAGAAGTCAGTCTTTGGTGAGACATCACGGCGGCTATTTCTGGGCAGGCGGGCTCTGTGCTCGGGGGCGCTGAGGTATTCGCACCTCATAGTTCCACAGACACTATGACAACACGTGGAGACAACTGCTGTGTGCAGACAGTGCTATAAGCACTTTCCACATTTACAGATGAGCAAACCAAGGCACAGAGAAGCATGCCCCATTAAGAAGTCAGAGAGTGAGATTCTTGGCCTGTATGGCCTGACGCCAGAGCTCCCAGGGGCCATGAGCTTCTCACTCAAGGTCATGGAGATCCCCACACCTGCAGCTCTATTTAGGAGGCTAATTAGTAGTCAGAGGGCAGGGTCCACCTCTTCCCTTCTCACTCTATGGAGGTACACACACAGGAAACGGATAAGACCTCTGCAGAATCAGTCAACATTTATGCTACGAAAAAATAAATAACTCACAAAGAAAGAAAATTCTGTTTTCACCCAGAGGTAGATTTGTGTTCTGCGATGACATCTCACAAAGATCCTCAGTCTGCTAATAATATCTCCACTCCTCGCAATTTCATGTCACTTCACTGGTCTTTCAAACTTGGGGAGCTCAGAGCTTATTTAAGCGACAGATGGGAGAGGAGAGGGTGAGATCCTTTCCTTAGAAATGTAGAGAGGCAGCCTCAGGCAAACCATCCTCGGAGAGTAAAACGGTCTTAGCAACCCCTCGTTGGTAAAGGTCTCGAGGACTCAGTTCTGAAGCCACAGCTCTGTTAAACCCCTGGGATGGGACACGTGTCCTCAACACGGGAGTAGAGGCGCTCCAAGCGGCCCACCCTGACGCGGGAGGAAGAGCAGAGCTGGCCCCCGAGCCGGAAGAATGGGTGACACTCAGCTCAGCGGCGCGTCCCTGGAGCAGCTGTTTTCCTGGGAGTGGAGACAGGTTTATACCAGAAAGGAAGCGCTGGGGGGTGACAACAGGGGGCCATGCTAACTGAAACCTGATAGAAGAGAGTGTCAAAAACGCAGCGTGGTGAGTAGGTCGCGAGAAACAGCCATGTGGAGTTCCCGTGTGCGACACAGGGAAAATACCTTTTGAAAGGGAGCAAAAAAGGGATGGCGCCAGAAGCACTTCAGAGGATCCAAATTTAACAAGTAATCACAACACTGAATGGTAAAAAATGATTTCACAGATTTAATTAAAGCTTAAAACTCGGAGAGTTCTCGCAACAGCAGCACAGTCAAAGAGAAGGGAGTGCAATCTTTCTCTTTTTATCTAGTGATATACTCACGAGGAAAGCCAAGCAGGTTCTGGTTTCACTTATTTCTACTCCACCTACTGGAAAGTCTTCATGTGCCTGGAACACGCAGTCTGCGTTGTCCCCGGCGGACTTTCCCACACACTCACCTGAGCCCCTCGGTCATTGACCAGTTCCACGGACCATCTCCCTTCGTACTGAATCCACACGAATATCCCTCCGTCCGCGTCACACGTGGCCAGCTTCTGGTATGGCTCGTTCCATCTCACCAGCACGACCTGGAAACAACCAAGAAGATACTTATCGCAGGGAATAAACCAGTGGGCTAGGGTTATACCTACAAAGAGATCAACCTTCAGAACCGAACGGAACGCATGGTCAAGGAAAAGACCAGTGGAGGGTGGGGGGATTAGTGAGGGGGACAGAGCACAGCCCACGCATGGCAGCGTCACAGGGAACCAGATTCACAAACAGAGGACATCTGAGCAAATGGTAAACTGTAACGTGAAAATGCCCACTGCTTTACAAACAGAGAAAGCCCCGAGCCCATCTGTACCCTGCCTTGCCCCTCACAAGTGCAAGGATCTCTCATCTGACAGTCCTGTATGATAGGAAAACAAATTTCACAGAAGCTACTGTGTATTTGAATCAGGGTGTTATTTATTTAGTACAGAAAAAGGAAAGGGCAGGGACTATTTATTTCATTTTCCTCCCAAAGCAAAATTTTCTATCTTTTCTAGACTCTTTATTTCCAAATAGCTCAGTATCTAAACATGGCCAACTTGGAAAACAAACACTTAAAATATCTAAGTTGTTTAGGCTTTATCACAGAGGACATACAAAGAAATTATAAGTTTCAAAATGTGTGACTACAAAAGCAAATTTTTTTCAATTATTTATTTATTTATGTCTTTTGTGTCTGGCTTTTTTTTTAATTTAATTTTTTTTATTTTAATTTTTTTTCAAAAGCAATTTTTAAATGTGAAAAAATCTGAACCAGATAATCACTTTCGCCTTTTTCAACTATGACGCCCTCTTCTGACAGGCGGACCCCCTAGCAGGTGGCTTGGGATAAGGTGAACGTCACAGAGTCCAGTGAAACCTGTAAGGACGCAGGGCTCTGAAGTGAAGTGATCCCAGGAGCTACAAAACCAATACCTCATGTTGGCTGTGGCGAATGTTCCCTGAGTTGGTGATTGGTGGAATTTGTTCTTTCAGTTGGTCATTTGGGCTGTCCTGATTTGGTTCATGCTGTGTGGTCCTGTGATTATTACAAAGTTGGAGAGGACCAGGCTCCGCTCTTGGTAAAATGTGAACCAGGAGCTGGAACATCCACAGATACGTGGACGTATACGCATGTGAATCCGTCAAGCCAGGACTCTCAACCAGCAAGAGCACACCTGCAATTTATGAGAAGGACCTGAATCCCGTCTTCTCCTAGGACTTCATGACTCATAAACCGATAACCCTCGTGAACATGCGGCGCCTTTGTAAATGGTCTCCAAATCCTAACTTTGACACCTGACCCTTGAACACAGGGACTAGGGACACTGATCCCCTGTACAGTCAAAAATCTGCCTGTAACTTCTGATTCCTCCAAAACTTAACTACAGCCGTCCCTCAGTACCCATGATGGGTCAGTTTCAGGACTCCCGTGAAAATGAAAACCCGCAGATGCTCAAGTCCCTAGAAGAAATGGCACAGATCAATGCGTACAATCTGCCCTTCACACCCACGGCTGGTTGAGTCTATGGATGCAAACCCTGGGGATACAGAGGGCTGACTGTAGAGTTATTGAAAAAATCCACATTTAAGTGGACCTATGCAGTTCAAACCCATTTTGTTCAAGGGTGAGCTGTATTCTAAAATAGCAAGCGGGGCCAATGACAGATTTTAAGGACCTCCAAAATGCCAAGACCTGTCCTCGAGCCCATTTGTGTCCGAAACATAGACCAATGCAGACACCCTGTCCTTCCTCAGAGTTGTACCGTGGGTACATCTGATTTTAGGTTTTTATGTTTGTTTTCAAGGCACCAGAGGGGGAGCAGCCCCCAGCCTCGGTCTGCCACGCTTGGTGGCATTACCATTAGTTTTAAGATGCATAATAGAATCTGCAAATTTTCCTAGAGGAAATTATGACCCACTTAAAATGTAAGTATACTGTAAATCTTTTTTAAAACTCTGCAAACATCAAAGAGAGCTGTGAGGTTGCAATCTTGAGATATGGCAATCACGAGTCAAATAACTCTAACCTACTTTGATGGCTCCCACGCCCAAGGCAGCTCCCACAGAGCCAGACACAAACCATCCCCAGTGGCCCCGTCCAGCTCCGTCCCTCTGCTGAGACACTCTGCCTCACTGTCACAGACCTGCAGGTGCAGCGCGGACACCTCCCACTGGAGCTACTGGTGTACGTGCACCGTCCCGAGCCACGCTGCCTGAGGAAGGGACAGAGGCTCGCTCGTCTTCGAATTCCGACACATGGTAATTTTAAATGTATTGTGCCAAACGGTAATGTATAATTAGGAGTTATGATCATTATTAAGTTACATCTTCGAACTATAAAATGTTATTGAAAACTATTTCAAGCAGGTTATTTTCAACTCCCAAAGGCATTTTAATAACTGCTAATGGTGATGCCTGCCTATGACAGGTTAGTAGGTGTTGAGGACAGACGTTATGACATCTCTGTCCCCGTAGGGTTCAGTTCACTAAATGGACATAATCTAGTGCTCTCTCTGTAATCAGAGAGGACCCTAGACCTCGACACCGGTGGATGGAGGTGGGGAACAAGTCCAGATTCATTTTTTTTAACTCTAGGTTTTTAAATTCTCTATTTAAATTACTGATCTAATTTTTTTAAAACAGTAAAACCAATACTACGATAAAAGTCTTTAAATGCATGTAATATATCATAAAATTTAGAATTTCCAAATGGTCAATAGAAGCCAACTTTATCACCTTCTTTCAGACCAGTTATGATTTGGCCCAAGCACTGCAATCTGCAAAAGTGCACGTGGCTACAATTTGGTCCCTAAAGCCACCTATGCGTCCTGTAAGCCCGCACTCGCTAATGAACTCAGAATGGCTGCCACAGGATGGAATATGACCAATAACACAATATTCACCACCGATCAGTTTTTAAATTATTTCCTTAACACATCCATCAACTATGCTCTTCCTTATAAAAAAAGTATTTGATGACAAGGTGTTTTATTTGGGGGCGCAGAGGTCAGTCACATTTTCTATACTTTCACCATTTTTCTTTAACATCCACCGCCAGGTATGGCTGCGTATTTAGTTCACATTAATAATCCAGCCCCCATTCTCCATGAAAGCTGCCGACCCTGTCACAGCATGACACAAATGTGAAAGGGCAGAGGCAAGAAACCTTTTACAGTTATTTCTAGCGTTAACGATGTCTTGGTCTTAGGAGAACACGGTGGTAGTTGTTGGATAAACAGAAAGTCAGACTCGATCTCCTCTTTCGTGATTCCTGATGAGTTGAGAAGCGCAGTCCCCACTCCCACACTTCTTTGCTGTGAGTTCTCACCGGTACGACTGAATAATAGGTGGGTAGCTCGCCAGCATTAGAGAAAGCAACCTTTCCAACGATTCTCAGTTTAAAAATAAAGCCAAGCCGCCAGTGCTGCCACCCTGGATTAGCAGTCTCATTTCCTCCCTGTCTGCAGCTCCGAGCAGCCGCCTTATCTCGCAGTGGCTTATTTCCTGTTCTCCGCGTTCTTCCAGACTGCCTGGCGATGCCGGGACATGCCAGAGTGCTGAGGAATTACCAAGCAGCCGGCCAGCTGGGCTCTCAGTCGCCCAGATTATGTGGCAGGGTGCTAAGCATCTGTGCAGGCATTCTAAGGCAGGACTTTCCTTCCCTTTTAAAGGAAAATGGGGCTCAGGTTTACACTGGGCACAAAAGAACCTCAGCGTTTAGGGTGTTAGCTGAAGTGCATGTTTTACTATAAAGACAGAGGATAAGCTAAGCTTTGACCTGTGTCTTCGATTATTCAAAAAAAAAAAAAAAAGTTAGCTTGTTATCCTTTCTGTTAAGATGTTTTAATGTTTTACAGTTATCGTTATCAGTAAGTATTTATTGAGGACTATTAAAAGTACAGAAATCTACACTAAAAATATAGGGCAGGTATGCTGGAAGTTGAAAGGGCTGTATTCTAATGCCCTAAATACGTCACTGCACTCCTAGCACCTAGAACTATTTCTGGGAGAATAAAAGAGTCAGTTAACCCAACTCAAGGATGATGAAAAAGATGAACTCTTTTCAGGCAAGAACCCTTCAAATGGTGTTGATAAATATGAATATCATTTATATTTTATAAAAATCTATAGGAACCCACCTCATTAAACAACCAGCATCACTAATATTCAGGAATACTTCCCTCAACCTAAAAAGAATGTAACTCAAATGAATGCTAAATACCAATAGATCAAGTAATAAATCCCCGTAAACAACTATTACCACTCAGTTCTTCCTATTCTGTAATTTATTAAGTGAAACAGCAATAACTTCAACTGTACAAGAAAAACAAGAATGGGTGCCAGCCTAATTTTAGATACATTTAGTCATTTAAACAAAGAGCCAAGAGCATCTTAAAGTAGAGGCTGGAAGAACTTCAATGCGAACAGCAGTTCCAGACAGTGTCCGCCAGCAGGGAGGGCCCGCGAAGCGGCGGGCTGGCTCTGGACCTGGGTCGTGGCCTGTCCTCGGTGTGCGCCAGCGGCGAGGTGACCCGCTCGGTGCCCCGTCCCCATCTGCCGGTGGGGTGACGGCAGCGCATCCCACCAGACTCGTTGCGAGTGGGGAAGGGCCTTACGGTGCCAGGCACACGGCACGCGTTCGGTCGGTGAGAGCTCCGAAATGCTTATTCGTGAGCTAGAACTGCCCGGACGTGAGTCCGGTCCGGCATGGCGTTTGCGTGTGGTTTCCTCCTCTGCAGTATAAGATAAATGGTTCGAAAGTTTGTCCCTCTTTCCAGACCCACCTCCTGCCACCTGCACCCCACCCAACCAACTCTGTACCTTAAAAATCGACCCCCCCATACTTCCTGCCTCCCTCTTCCAGGAACACTCATCTGTCCCCGCCACCTGGTGATGAGGGCTTCCCTGACGCTCCGTTACCACGGCAGGCTCTTTCCAGTTGTGGCGCGTGCGTTCACGCCCTGCACTGACTCCCCCAAACGTCTGTGTCCCTCACCAGCCCGACTTTTCCACTCTTCTGTTCCCAGGCTCGGCACTATGCCAGGCACAGAGCAGGCACTCCATGGACCTTTCTAATGAACTGTTTGTGAAGGGACAATTAATCACATCTCTGGAGAGCTTTATACTATTCTCTCTCTACGGTAAGATGTTAGAATCGGTTCAAATGAGGTTTCTTGGGGGAGGGGGAGGGGTGGTACCAGCAAAGAGACAGAATTCATATTCACCCATTGAAAGGGCATCATTCAATGGTCTGCAGGCTACCTACCTGTTTACAGAGCTCTGCAATCATCAAATTAAATCTTAGAACGCCCTCATCAACCCCCAACACTACCTCGAACCCTAGGCAATCTCTAATCTTTCTGTCTCTATGGATTTGCCTTTTCTGTTTATTTCACATAAATGAAATCACACAATATGTGGCCTTTTGTGCCTGGCTTCTTTCACTCAGCATGCTTTCAAGACTTATCCACATAGCGTATATCAGTATCAGTACTTCCTTCCTTTATATGGGCAAATAACGTTGCATTGTACAGATGCAGCTCACTTGGTTAATGCATTCAGTTGATAAACATTTGGGTTGTTTCCCTCTCCGGCTGTTATAAATAACACCGCTATAAACATTTGTGTACAAGTTTTTGTGTGACATAGATTTTCATTTTCTTGGGTATATGCCGACGGGTAGAGTTTCTGGGTCGAATGGTAATTCCGTGTTTAACTTTTTAAGGGGCTGCCGGATTGTGTTCCAAAGTGACTGCGCCAATTCACATTCCTAGCAGCAATGTATGAAGGTTCCAATCTCTCCACATCCTCGCCAGCACTTGCTATTATGTCTTTTTGATTCTATCCACCCTAGTGGGTGTGAAGTGGTTTTGATTTCCCTGATGGCTAATAGTGCTGAGCACCTTTTCAAGTGTTGTTTTTATGTTTGTTTGGTTTTTTGTTTTCGGCATTTGTATATCTTTTTTTTTTTTTTGTAGAAATGTCTATTTGGGCCTTTTACCCCATTTTAACTGGGTTATTTGTCTTTTTTACTATTGAGTCGTAGGAATGTATCTTCTTGAGGCCTCTGGAATGCTGACTATATTTGGGGAAAACTTTAGCTTTTATTTCCACATAATCCAACTTATTTCTCATTTAAATGTTCGTGAATTCAGTCCTCATTCACTCACTCTACTCAGTTTGTTGATAAGAACTTCTGGAAGGAAATGGTCCAGAGACAAGAAAGGAATTCGGAGAACACGGGTCTATGGCCAGAGCCCTGGACCCCAGGGACCATGGAGCCTCCAAAGGGTTCTGAACCTGGATGTGTTGGGGGTAACCTCAGTCCCAGCCTCTGCAGGGCACAGAAACTACAGCTGTGCACCCCTTCCTCATATTTTCTAAAGCTTCTAACCAAATAGTTTATATCATCAGGCAGGGCTAAGTTAGAAAAAGAGAACTCTACCAAGTCTTCTGACATGAATGCAAAACTACCATTCCTCGCCTTCCTGTCTGCGAAGTGGCAGCAGAAGTCTCTCACCACAGCAATACATAAAATGCTCTGAAAAACTACACTAGAAATACAGTCTGTAGGAAACTCAACAGTTAACACATTCATCTCCTGACCATTTAGAGCCACAGTATTGTGCACAGCTCGAAATCCAATGAGGTAATATTCCCTGTGATTCCAACTTCCACCCTCTTCCATTCTATCTCAGAAGCCATCTTCTGAGTAAAAATTTTACTGTAAAGTATTTTCAATCACAAACACTATTCATTGAGGTCACAATGCACCTTACTGTGATAAAGCATGTTTTTCCATCATCACTTCCCACCTACTCTTAGATAAATGCTTGTGGTGGAGACAGCAGTTATTGGCCTTAGCTATCTTAGAGATGACTCAACTTCACCCGGCTGAAGTGGCGTCTGTCAGGTTTCTTAGCTGCCAAGTGACCCCGCCTTCCCCTTTTCCACACTGCACCCTGGAGGGCAGGGACCCAGAGCAGCCCACACCTAAGGAGCAGACAACCATGCCCACCTCTGGGGGCGGGAGGACCTACACACATCGCTTGTAACTCCCCTGCCAGTGCCGTTCGCCCGTCCTCCTCCGTTTATGTGCCTGTTTTATCAGTATGGACACATGGGTATTGATGTCATAGTTTGGGGTAGAACCCAATACTACTTCAGTGATTTTGTTGTTCAAATTGTTCCAACTTTGGCCATTGGGAGCTCTTTCAGCTGGCTCCTGGTGTCCCTTTGACATACACCCCTCCTCGCCCCACCCCACACACATTCATTTGTATTTTTTTTAGCACTACCTTAATTTCTGACACTATGAGATGCTCCAGATTCATCATGTATGTTTCCTGCTCTAGTCCTTGAATCAGATATCTCTCTATAGAGTCCTGGTTCTTTTCATAGGAAAATGATATGAAAAACCAAGATATGGGGTGCTAGATCCAAAAACTAAGATCTGGGTGTGTTCGCTGCTCCTAGGGCGGGTATATACAGCTTTTGATAGAAAATAAACAGCATTGTTCTAAGATGAGCTTGAGACATCTTGTTACGCCAGAAGGCAAGGCAGATACCAAAAGGCCTCCAGAAGCAACTAGAAGGGGCTTCCACTGACCGAGGGTGGGACAATTGGAGCATCAAAAAGAATTAGTGCAAGGCACTGAAATGAGTATGCTAAAATTCATGTATGCCAATATCCATGAGTTCACGATGATCCTAAAAAGATTAAATCTTCACTATTAACCTTTTAAGAATGGCATAGAACTTATGACTCTAAAAACTGGTAAGCAAAGGGGAAAAAAGAAAAGCCACATTTGTCCAGCCCTTATTTACAAACAGTACCATATAACGATCAAATAATTGATGAGGTAGTTTTTCTCAGTATAAATACTCTAGTTAATAAAAGAAGGAGGAATGACAAAATCAAGATATCAACAT
Source organism: Eidolon dupreanum (assembly GCA_028627145.1). Classification (NCBI taxonomy): domain Eukaryota; kingdom Metazoa; phylum Chordata; class Mammalia; order Chiroptera; family Pteropodidae; genus Eidolon; species Eidolon dupreanum. The sequence continues at coordinate 169,317,149 of CM053502.1, read as the reverse complement.
TCTGCAACTACTAATGTAACAATGGCTCTAGGCAAAGATTTTCAATGTCTACTAAAATCATATGGTGAAAGGCTGAAGGACTGTAGTATGAACAGATCAAACTGATGAGCCCTAACTAACTGATCAATTTTAACATCACAAAAAGAGGCAGAAGATCACATATACCTCCTGACAGAAGTGCACGATGCTAACCGTTAAGGAGTACCAAATACCAAAAAAAATTAAGCCTGAAGTCTCTAGACCCAAAAACTAGTGTACAAAAATTACGTAAGACAGAAAAACATATTATATAACACCCTGGGGATAAAATTAGGAAAATCCATTTATCCTATATGTTCTCATGTTCTGGGTTTTCTTATTGCAAGGAAAACAATAAAGAAGACAAGGAACCTACAGATTGAATACTTAAAAGACATATCAAGCTAACGTAATGCACGTAGTGGACCTGGTTTGGCTCTGACTCTTAGAACTCAAAAATAAAAATAACCCATTTTCCCATTTTGTTCTAAAAGATGGATGTGAACAGACCCTTCACTGAAGATATACAGATGAACAAAAGAACATGAAAAGATGCTCAACATCATCGGACATTAGGAAATGCTAATAAAAGCACAGTGCGACAACTCCATGCCTGTTAGAATGGCGAACATTACCATGTGGGAATACTTGGCACCTGTGAATTCGAGTCCCTGCTTTTCTTAGTTAATCCGTGTACTCCTGATATAAACAAAGGAAATACAGCACCTGTTCCCCTGGTGTAAATTTCATAAGTATCCAGTCAGGTCCAGTGATGTCTTCTAATAGGAAGGCTAAAGGTCTTGACATCGAACACCGTAATACACTTTATACACAAAGGTATTAACAGCATTCTATTTGAGCTTCAGCTTATAGTTCAGTAAATACCCACTCATAAGATAATGCACCAGGCAGAGCATCTCAAAGAGGGACAGGAAGACGTGTCGGAATCTAAGACTTGGGGGCAGAGTGGGAAGGACATATGGGATTTGAAAAAGTATATTAAGTATAATTGTTTTGATTTGCTTTTTAAAAACTTGTTATTGAAATATAATACACATACATTAATAAATTTTTAGCCATTTCCTTTGAAATTTCAAACAATAATAAAGGAAAATGTAACAGTTTTATAAAAAACAGAAATGAGTTTCAAGAAACACTGGCTACCATATACTCAATGTTTCTTGTAAAACATGATTTACACACATATTCAAAAAGCTCAAAACAGTCTCGTGTGCACCAATTTCAATTAAAACACTGTGTTACTATTTCCTTTTACTCATATTTATTTCTTCCCCCCAAATCCATAATTGTGAAACAATTCCATTGCATACCTTGGAATGAATTTCTCAGTAATACATTTCTATTTGGCAAGACAGACAAAGCATATGTTTTAAAAATGGACTCACTGCTTGACTTTAAAAAGTGAAGGGAAAGGAAAAGAGAGAGAGACAAAGGCGTCGCGCCTGCTGTCTGCGCAGTAGTGAGCGTGCTTCTGCCCGTGCGGGCTGACCCCGCCGGGAAGCAGCGCTCCTCTCGTCTGCCCCCTCCCAACTCTGTCCCCCAACACCACTCTGTGCTGAGACGGCATTCTCACACCCACTTCTGCCCCCCCCCCCATTACTGAAGGGTTCCAGGACCAGGAAAGGGATTTCAAAGTTTAGAAAGGGATTCTCTGAAAATGAAGCAATTTGGTGCCAATACATCTCCAAATAAAGCAGATTATTGGATGTACCAAGAGTAGAATCAAGTAACCTCAAAATAGAAAATAAAGTATTCTGAATAAAAAGCACTAAGCCCATAAATAATTAGCAAATGATACTCCCCCCTTTGCATTTTGATTAGATTCTAATCTGCAGTGAGGATCCCAACTCAAACTAAGAGGTATATAGTGTAAGTTTAAGCCAACACATATGTTAGCTTCCACACTATAAGGCGTACATTTTATTTATTCTTGAATTTAAAATCTCTTCCTTGTCTCTAATATAAATACAGAAAATCATAAACTGAATTGTCAACCCACCATATCCCTGGGGTTTCAAGACTTTCAAAATCATCATATTTATGATTCAAAATCTTCCATTCTAAGACAAGGGAGCTAACCTCCTACACCTGTAAAGAAACAATCTACGAAAGGATCTGATTCTCAAAAGGACCGCATGGCCTGGACCCTGGAACAGGCACTATCATCTTCACTCTACAGAAAAGGAACAGAGGTTCAGAGAGGTTAACTGGCACCAAGTACCCAAACGGCAAGAGGCAGAGTAGGGGCCAGGAACCAGGAACTTCCAATCCTAGTCCGGTGTGATCTCCTACTTAAAAAATGAAGAATCAAATCATCATCTGATGATCCTATTGTTCATGCTGAGAAAACTACTGTATTTGTGGGAAATGCTCAAATTTTTTAAATGAAAATTTTCTAGTCTCTAACAACTTTTGACTGTCTAAATGAACTATGAAAAATATTCTGAGAAAACCAGAAAAAAAATCTTGGCGCAGAATTCGGAGACAGAAGCACAGATTATAAGCAGCCCGAAGTTTACTATGACAGAGGACTTCCTGTCGAGGAGTGCTGCCTCTCCGTGGAGGCGCTGTCTTCAAAAGGAGCCCGAACGCTGGGAAGGCTCAGGGCAGAGGCCTGACAGCCCAGTCATCTAACCAGGGAGCTGGCCGGACCAGAACCAGAGGACCTCCTGTCACCACCCAGCTCTAAAGGCTACAAATTGAAATGAAATGTGCTCTCAACATCAGTGATGTTATGGCCTTAAAAAAATGATCTTTAGTTTTAGAGCATCCACCTAATGCTAAACCTCCACTAAATTTGCTAAAAGGAAACCCAATTATTGAAATAGTTAACTTGGCTATTCTGATGAAAAATTCGTTTTAAATATGACAATAATCTTGTCGACCAGATGTGTGCTTTCATCATTTACATTTAACCTACTGTATTTACTTTCTAGATGCTCCTCTTCGGTTCTCAGGGCAGTTAAGACAGCAGGGTTCTCGGCATCCTGCTCTGTAAAATCCCTAAGTCTTAGCCCAGCATACCGAGCATCTGGTCAGGAAATGGCCCCGCTCCAAAGACACTGCCACCGCCTTCGATCGGTTACCAACCGAAGACAGGCCCTCAGCTCCTCCTCTGACAACTCAATACCAACGCGGCCCGCAGGTGCCTCCAGCTCAGTGGCACTGTCCCCAGATGACCCAGAACACCTGAGTTCCAGTCTGGGCGTTAGCATTTTGCACCTTTGTTCTGTCTGAAAAATCAAGCTGGCCTACATAATTTCCAAGGATCCTTCCGGCTTTACTATTTTGATATGTTGGATTCCATCTCGTTACGTACTAAGCAAATACAACACGCCCATTCCTAAGTACAATATCCTACAACACAAATATTCGCCGCCCAAGATAATAATCTACCTTGTGGATCATGACATACCATATTTCCCATTCCTGTTAAATGAACCTATATGACAACTTTTCTTTCAATATACGACTTCTACTGCATCTTTAAAATATCACAAATAATTCTGAGGAATCAGCCGACATCTTGGTGTTTCTGTAGTTGGACAACTTAGATCTTATTCATCGGCCTGCTGAACTGTTCATTTTTCAGAAACATAGATACCATCCCAAAATTTTCTGATATCCTTGTTTTTAACTGTTGTGGCTTGTTGAATCGAATCAGCTGAATTTGATACACGCCCAATGTTGTTTCCTTCAAGAATCAACTCATCTTTCTGGGTGAGACACTGAACAAACAACACCTGACCTCATCTAAACCCTGCAGATGTGTTTCTCACCTAAGAAATTTCAGATTTCAACAAGAGAGCCATGCTCCCAAATAACGCCGCCGCCGGGGAAGTGAGCGTACACGGACCTCACCCTGCAACGGAAGCGGGGGAACGCCCTTGACCATGCTCTGTGCACGGCTGCAGACGGTGCGACAGCAGCCGGTTCCTTTCGACTTCCCCACCATCTGTCAACCCGAGCCTCTTCTTTTTCTCTCCAGGGAGACTGAGGTCCACACTGCCGTGAGCGAAGTCCCTCTGCAGGTGCTCCAGGGCCCTTCGCCATTGCAGAGCGACAGTCCGACTGCCGAGGATGGTCTTCACCCTCACAGCAGAGGCAGCAAAGAGCAAATGACACCTTCATCCAAATAAATACGCAGGCACCCTCCTCCAACAGCCCAGTGCCTTGCATACCCTTCTAAGATTCTGGAAATTCCTGTCATCACCTTTGCACACGCTCATACCTTGTCGCAAGTGATTTCACATTTCTGCATTTTGTATTTAACCTAGACCACAAACTCCTGGGCAAAGGGAGCACCCTTCTGCCCCCTCCTCTCCCCGCATCACGAGCCCCTGGTGCTGGGGAGGAGAGTGCCTCAAAACAGCCCCTATTAACGACCAGTACCCCCTAAGGACACTGTCAGGAGCCCTCCGTCCACGACACACAGAATGATTGTCAGGAGAGTCCCTGGGCCGTTTTCCTAGAGGTCTGTCTCAGCCGGAGAGCTTGCTCCTTGGGGCTCTGAGAACTGGCACAGCTTCAGACAAGGGACCCTAAGGAAGAGCTGCCCAGCTCCCTTGGCAGCAGTAGCGTCAAGGCATGGGCCAGCTGTTGCTGCCTGCTCAGTCCGGGGGCACGGAGGTGACAGGCCACATGCAGAGGACCACCTTCAAGCTGCAAGCTGCAGCTGAGCTGACCTCCCACAGGAAGCTTTTCCTGCCCTGGAACCCTGTGCCCCTGCTCCCCACCCCATTTCTGCTACCCCCAACTCAGCCGTGTCCCCCGACACCTTTGGCATCTCTGGTGCCCGGCATGGCCCTGCCCCGAGGGTAACGTCATTTGAACAGTCCTTGTTTGAACAGATCAAGGAGGCCAGAGAAGGGGGGGGCAGGAGGTTGTTGGGTTGGTTTTTCTTTTACGGAGTTGGAAGCTTGGCATCGACCACAGTTATTGTTTCAAAATTATTTTTATCGCAAAAATTGAAGAAAGTAAAGAACGAATGTCTGTGAGAAAAGGAAAATGAAGATGGTGTATTCTGTACAGAAAAATCAGTCATATTAAAATTAACTTTCATTCCCAGTTAAAAGTGGGAGACTTTGGCATTTTAAAAATTATCGTTGGCGTATCCTTGACACCTTAAAAATACTGTAGGTTTGTGGCTGCATGTCAGTTTTTTAAAAAACATAGTTATTAGGACGATGATGCCGTATGGAAGGTCTGAATCTTCTGAGGGTGGTCAACTCAGAACTAGATTTTAGGTGATCTTTGTGCTTCTGAAGCTCGAAGCAGCCAAAGAACTTTATTTAACTTGTCCTCATAATATCCATGGGAACCTTCGTAACTTTCTCATCAGTCAGGGAGCATTTTACATACAGCACAACAAACACAAAAGGTTTATCTACAACTCTTCCATGACTTATCTGTGGAGCTACCACTCAGATTTGGGCTCCTAAAAATTTATCCAGAATACCACACTGCTTTTGAGGAATTCATTTCAACCACACTGAAATATAGATTCAGACACTTTTATAAAAACAGAATGCTTGCCCAGAATTATAACATCAAATATATTTAAAAAAAAGAAACACAAGAACAGAATGAGGAGGTATTAGGGCGATTCCTATGTACAGAAGAAGTTAGAGGACAAGGACCTGGAGTGAAATAAGCGAGAATACACGCCACAGACTGAGGGCGAGTCCTGGACAGCGGACCGACCGCCTGCTGAATGCTGGGGAGGCTGCACCTGCAGCCTAGGCCCGCGGCCCCACTCCACGCCGGTCCCCTGGGGCCTGCGAAAGAGAAGGGCCCAGCACAGCTCTGTCCTTGTCGCCCCACCGTCGAGCATTTACTTGTTACTTCTCAGCTGTGGGGCACTGCACACTTAGGACCCAGAGCACGGTCAGCAGATAAAAGGGAACAACGGTGCAGCCACATGCACTCACTATGCTTTAGGTAGTCCTTGCTCGTTGCCAGGGGAAACGGGTCACCCTGGAACTACCTGCAGCTTTCCTCAATCAAGGGGCCTTCCTGAGACCTTGTTTTCTGTTTACTTCAGTACACAACCTAGAACACCATACCGTCCCATCAATGGTTCCCTGTTAAGAAATAAAATGTCATCATTCTTTTTAAGTCATAAAACACACAGAAACACACAATAAAATAAATACAAACTATGAGAGAGAAAACCCCGGCTGTGCTTATCAAATTCAATTATGATCCTTTCATACTTTGAAAGGCTACAAAAGAAATTCTGCATTAGCAAAACTATTACCAGGATGACTTAAGTCACTTTTAACAACACAATTATTTACTAAAGTACTGGGCTGGCTAGACTACAGAATTAACAAATGACACTGGGCTACACCCCAATTAAAACAGAGGAGCCCGAGGTACTTCTTACATTTAGGGAGCATTTATCCAATGCCAGACACCATGCTGGAGCCAGAGAGACAGCTAAGCGCGCACTTGGCTCACACACCCAGAAGCGCTCACCAGGTGTCAGGCAGATAAGTAATTACACGAGGATGAGCTCAGTCTGATGCTAGGAATGCAGGCCCAGAGCTCTGAGCTCCTGAGCAGTGCAGAGAGAACACGGAGGGAGGGTCCGGAGTCACATGCCTCTGCACTGACTCAGAAAGGCGTGTTCAGATGTCCCCACACCCCCACAGCCAGGGAGCTTCAGCACTCCCTGCTGACACGCTAATTATCTAGAATTCCTGGAACAGGCAAGCGACTGCCCTGCTGCCCAGCACTTCCTCTTAGAGTGAAAACTGGAGGGAGCTTGTTAACAGCTACAACAGAAAATTATAATGCACAGTCCCTAACATATTTAGCACTCAGGACTACCCCGCTCAAAATATTTCTTAGTGTTCACTTTCCTGTGTGCAAGCTGATCCTTAATGCACCCTGCACAGTTGAAAATCCGTCTCTAACTTCTGACTCCCCCAAAACTTAACTACTAATAGCTTAAGGTTGACTGGAAGCTTGCCGATAACATAAACAGTTAATTAACACATATTTTGTATGTCATATATATATATATGCATACATATAAATAATACTGTATTCTTACAATAAAGTAAGCTAGAGAAAATGTTATTAAGAAAATTGTAAGGAAGAGAAAATGGATTTATAGTATTCACTGAGAAAACGCCGCGTATGAGTGGACCCACGCGGTTCAAACCCCTGTTGTTTCAGTTTATGTCTGCAAATAACTTAACACTGGCTCTTGGTCAATAACTTAAATATACCTTGAATTCTTTCATAACCTAAGTTCAATTTTAACATTCTGTATTTGCATTTAGTTAGACATCACTACTTGGTAAAGCTCAACTTTTTTCCACTTTGCAGAAGGATCCATTATCCCACACACTTCTGCATCCTGCTGACAGATGCAAATATAACATTCCTTTTGAAGAGTATTATCAAAGGCAGCTTGGATGGTCAAAGGATTCAGCAACCTTTAAACTATAAAAACAGAAGTCAATTCTATTCCATCATGAGTACTGCTAATCAAAACCGGGACCCACGATTTGCCAGCCATGTGACTCTTGGCGAATTACATAACCTCCCCCAGCTTCAGCTTCCTCATCTGTGAAGCAGAGGGAATCAGCACCTGCCTGACAGGACGATGCAGAGAGCAAAACCACTACGAAGAATTATCACTCATCTGTACTTTTCATTGCTGGGTTCTCCACGCGTATCAGCCCGTTTAATTCTCATGAGAACCCCATGGGGTAACTAGGATCATCCTTAGGGAACAGATGCTGGAACTGAAGCTTAGAAGTGTCCACCAATTTGTCCCAAATCTCTCAGCAAGGGGGGGTCAGAGCCAGGGATGACTAGGTCGGACCCCAAAGCCCATCTTATACCACACACAAAACCTAACTCAAAATGGGTTAGAGAGTCAAATGGAATATCTGAAACTGTAACCCTCGTAGAAGAAAACATAGGCAAGTAAGGTCCTTCGATGATGACATCAGTCCTGGCGATGATTTTTTTAGATCTGACTCCAAAACCAAAGGTGACGAAAGCAAAAATAAACAAAAGTGGGACTGCACCAAACTGAAAAGCTTCTGCGCAGCAAAGGAAACCACCAAGAAAACGAAAAGACAACCTACTAACGGGAGAAATAACTGCAAATCATATATCTGATAAGGGGTTAAAATCCAAAACGCATGAACAACTCATACAACTCAATAGCAAAAACGCAACTTCCTGTTAATAAACAGTCATGGGGATGTACGTACAGCACGGCGACCGCAGCTAACGATACTGTACTGCGTGTCTGAAAGTCATGTTACCACACGTTTTCTGTATGGTAACGGATGTCAACCAGGCTTAGTGCAGTGACTGTTTCACGATATATTTACATTGTGAATCATTATGTTGTACAGCTGAAGCTACCATGATGTTATATGTCAACTGTACCTCAATAAAAAATACCTTTACATTAATTCACATCAGTAAATTTTAAAAGGTTGACAGATAAAATTCTTTAATTTGATGTTATCAAAATGATTTTCTCAGTAAATTGATAAGTTAAGTTTAATGTTTATTAGTAAGCACTGTACCTTGTTAAATGTGATTTTCACTATACAATTCTGAGGCAACCAGACTGTTCAGCAGCAACCACAGAATGCTCGCACCTGCTCTTGAGTGTTGGCTGAAGGACCCAAGTGTCACGGGTGACCAGCAAGCCGGGGACAGAGAGAGGACAAAAACTCCTGACTCCTTTTGGATTGTCCTTTCACCCAAACCCACATGCCTGCTAAAGAGCTCTGAGCACAGTGCACAGTTCCGAGACCTGGCTCTGAGGTCAGACAAGTGCGCGTGAATGCTGGCCGTGGCACACTCACCGTGGCCTTGAGGAAGTCTCGTCCACAGATAGACTGTGAAAAATAAATTTTTTAAAGGACCTGGCATACCGAAAAATCTGAATAGATGTTATATTTGGTTATCTCTTACTTACAAGGAAGTGATGAGAATGTCTGGGGGCAGTGTACTATAGAACTCTAAGTCCACGTCGCCGGCTACGTGTCATGGAAAATGCTGGGACAGCTCAGCTGAGGAGGGAAGCGGTGCTGCCTTCCAGTGGGCCACTGTGTCACCTACTGTAAAAACGCCCCAGATGAAAGTTGCCAAGGGAGCACATTTAAGACAGAAGGTCATTCCTTGCCAACAATCGGCCCTTCTTTGACCTTTGTACTTCCTCCCGTTACTTCAAAAGTCCTTGGACAAACTGCCAACCTTTCAGATTCCCAAGAAATGAGGGATTACTCTGTGTGTCTGCAACACTGAGGCAGAAAAAAACACCTACTTCAAAAGCACACGAGAGGACGGTGCTCGCAATGGGACACACCTCCAAGCACATACCTGCACACACCTACACACGCACCTGCACACACACATCTAGGGTACACCCGACTAACCACTGAAAGGTAGAAACTGCCTGAGCCTCAGATGAGTATACTGGCTGGCCACTGAGGCAGTGGCCACGTCAGCAACATATCACCGAAACAAAACAAATGCCAGTCCCGAGAGGTCAGGCTGGCTTTGTAATTTTGTTACGGCATTTAAAACCAGAAAGCTCAACAGCAGGTGCACACTAATGGAAAACGGGTTTGCTGTATCTACAGGTGGTTTCACAGGTGGAACTTTTAGTTTCCTTCTGGGGGAGGGCAGCAGTGAACTGACCGTATCACGCTGCTGCCCGCTATGACTGCCCTGCAGTGCCAGGCACCCCTTCTAAGGAAGAAGAGAAAAGCAGCATTTGCAGCCACGCAGGCCAGCGTTAAGCAGAAGCGCCCCCTGGCCTCACCGTGAAGGGGGGCCCTCCAGGCCTTCAGTGGACGGGCAGCAAGCCAGTGACCCATAGAGGGCTGCCCCAGCGGTCCCACAGGGTGGCTGACGAGTGGGCTAGCCCGCTAGGAGCCTGCTGGCTGTGAGCTGGCCTTGCAGGAACGGTGCACCCCTTTCCACACTGGGCTCTTGCTGGGTGATTTGTTGACTTTGCAGATTGACTAAAGACTAGAGGTTCCACAGGTATCGGCCCCACCCAGTACCCATGAAAAAGGCAGGAAGCCTTTAGCTACTGTGTTGGGGGCACTAGGTACTTGTGAAGTCATCACCCTGATGGGGTTCAGAATGCTACCCCCAAATATGCACACATGTGCATACTGAGTATTTTAAACAACAGGCAGATGCAGGAAGGACGCTCTACCTCCCCTGAAGCAGGACACAAGACCCGCATGGGGGAGGGGCCGCCCATACCCGGAGGGAAGGAGTATCCTTATCCCTGAGGATGGAGGGACCTGGGAGGAATCCCAACCGACAGGCCTTGCTAAGTTTCCCCCAGGTTCCTACTTGGACTGTGGCCCTTTCCTATCGCATTTTCCTCCACTTTCCACTCTCTGTCTAATCTAGCACAAAACACTCAGGTTTAAGCACGCCCTCAGCTCTTTACAAAGGCTCTCGTGTCATGTGACACTTGTATTAAAAAAATGTGCCCAGCCAAGAACTTAAGATGGGCAGAGGGAAGAAACTTTTCCTTCCTTACGACCCACGGGGCTGCAGGAGCCCAAGGGAGCACGGCCCAGCACAAGCCCACTGCCTGGCCGTTTTCTGGGGCTGGGTCCACCCTCGCTGCCCTGCACAACATCTATCTGTATCTTTCCGACTTACAGAATTTTGACTTTCAAGTTGTCATGACATATGAAAACATAGGAGGCCTTCAGTATACTTTATACGCTGACATCAACCTATTCTCGAGGCAGAAGATAGGACTGCGATCTAATAGAAGAGACTTTAGAGTTCCACTGGGCCCCCCGAACAGGTGACTTGGTTCTGCAGGTGAAGACAAGGGCTGATACTGTTAATCAAGAGGGGGCTACACTTATGCAATCACAAATAATGCCCCAAATCTCATAGCACAGGATTATTTTGTGATCATGCTCTATACCCACATGGCTGAGCTGGGGCCCAGTTCCACAGTCTTCACTCGGGGACATGGGCTGATGGAGCCTCTTGTACCAGTGCCATCACCCACTGCGGTACAGGGAGACGGGGGCACGGATATTAGAGCTTTTCGAGGTTTCGCACATTTCACTGGATAAGGCGAGTTGGCTGAAAATACCTAACATGGAGATGAGCAATCCTACTGCATCCCTGGGAGAGGAGGCCTGGAGAGGCTGGGCAGGCTGGAGCGCCAGCATGGGGACCGGCCCTGGTGCCCAATGCCGGCAGGCACCTCCTGACCGCGTCTGGGCTGGCCTGGGCCCTTGGGGTCACTCTACGACACACATGCCCACCCTCGGGCAGTTTCCACACAGTCTGTTATGGGAACAGCACCCTTGCTCCTGGGGTTCTTAAGTACCACTTCCCACCAATTATCCACTTGCTTGTCAATTTCCACCGAAAATGCAACTTCTTGTTAAAAACCTCCTGCTAAGCAAATGTATTTTCACTCTTCATAATTAAGTCTGCTAGTAGATCCCATCATGATCTACCTTCCTAATCCCTTGTTGATTTAATGCAAAAACAGTGCAGCCTGAGGCCATGCCACCTCCAGCAGCCCTTGCAGATTACAGAGAGCAGGCTCCGCCCACTTCCCCAGGATTCTGAATGGCTGGGCTTAAGAATACTGCGTGCACATTTCTTATAGGGAAGTTGAAACAAGGTAAAAAAAAAAAAACAAAAAAAAAACTTCCTGCTTGTGACTAAGTGAAAGATCTTAAATTATATTAAAACGTGTGTGTATGTGTACAGAAAAGCAGTCAGCAAGAAGATACCCCAATGTAAATAATAGTTATTTCTAGGAGATGGGATTACAAAAGATTTTTTATATTCTTCTGTTGTACTTTTTTCTAAGGTAAATATTTATATAATTCATACATAGGAGAGTACATAAAAATTAGAAAAGCTATATTAAATTTGGTTCCTTTGGTATATTTTCAAAGACTTTCATAATAGTAAACTCCTTTTGGATATAGTACCTCTTCAATGTTACCTTTTTTAACTATTGCACCTGATGTAAAGAGAGCAAAAGTTGATAACCACAGTACTTGATTTGTAAAAATGGATTTCTGGCTCAAAGAAGGCATGCAGAGTTAAACTGTCTGTAAATGTTTCTTAATCATCTGATTGAAGAGCCTAAAAGCAAAGGTGATTCTTGCCAAGAACGGACAAGTGGTGAAGTCAGCGTGAGAGCAGGATGAGGAAGGAAGAGAGAGGCTGGCTCCACTCTACACGGCCGACGCCACAGGATGGGCTGGAGCGAGGGAGAATTCCAGGAACTGTTAACAATGATAGTCCCAGCAGCTAACATTCGCAGGGCCCGGCACGCTGCTTGGCTCTCTGCTAACAGTTTTACATACACTTCTCACCGCACTCTGAGCATTACTCCGTCAGTGAGAACTACGATCACCCCTACTTTCAGTGGTGAAGAAACGCAGAAACAGGAAGATTTCATAACCTGCCCGAGGCCTCACAGCTGTGGCGGCCGGAGCCATGATGACAAGCTGGCACCTGAGTCAACGTCTCCCGCACACCACAATTCAGATCGACTTCAGGAGGGCTCAGCGAAGTACAGAAATATCAAACCACAGCACGTCCAGCACAAAACAGAATTGAACAGGTATAATATCTTTGAAAACTGACAATTTTCTAAGCTTTGAGGCAACAGCAGACTCCACAACAGAAACATCCGACGCCTGTTTCTGTGTCCTGCCGTCTTGGTCTCCATGAGGGAGGGAGCCGCCCCTCGTCCACCCCAGGGGCTCCCATGCCCAACGCACGCCCCACTTGTGCCTCTGCTGATTCCCAAGGCCCTCTCCTCCCATACTCAGAATTGGTCATGTGACGTAGTCCAGGCCAGTGTGATGCGAACAGAGACCTTTCAAAGCCACTCTCTCCTGCTTTCTCCTGCCTTTGCCTCTGATGCGGTGGAGTGAGACGCAGCAGCCATCTCGTGCCCATGAGGAAAAGGCCAGGAGAACCACAGAGATGCCACCTCTGGTGTCTGAGAGATGGCAGCAGCCACTTACCTCTGAGCTTCCTATCATGTGATTCAAATTCTTACTTATATAAGCGACAGTTAGGCAGATGCTACTTTATTCAACAGATATTTACTGAGAGCCTGCCACACACTAGGCTCCAGAAATATATAGGAGGCAAAACAGAAAAAGCCTATCCCGACGAAGCTTCCTTACACCAAAGAGGAAAGTACGGCTAACCGCCACAGGTGACCTTAAGCGTCTATTCAGAAGCAGAACTAACAAAAATAACAACGAAAGGTCGGTGTAAAATAGAACACCCAGTGCTGGCACAGACACGGTGAGACTGCTCACAGCAGCGCATCCCAGGAGGCGGGCCACGGAGGTCAGATGGCCCATTCCCACCCTGATCCACTCTCCCTCATCCAGGAGGTCCATGACTTCTTTTCTGCCTGGTGTGAAAACACATTTGGAGGCCTCTGCCATTCAGCATTTCTGGTCTATTTTAAATTTTATCATAAAGGAAACATGCTGTTGCTAAGAGAAAAATGCTTTAAAAAATACTGACCAAATTGCTAATGATTGCTTGGCTCAAGTCACAGCTCATTACCTTCTCCTGTGGGCATGATGTGCTTTCTACGTGCAATTATTAAAAGGAAACAACAGCTAATGACCTTGCTGTATACAAGGGCCATGCGTTATTGTTTATCAAGATATATCCATTTTACTCCATTTCATAATACCTCCTTATATTTTTTATTTTAAGTTTTATAAAAGGAGATAAATAGCAACACTCTTAAACCCTACCTGTCCCCCAACATAAATACCTACAGAAACACTACACTAAGAAATCCTTTCGACATAAAGTTGTGTCTATGCTGCTATTACAAATATTCATTTTAATCCTATTTTAAAATATAGTGCCCATGCAAAGTAAATTAAATGAGCTAGTTGAAGTTCTTCACTCTTGAGTTTTCAATCTCCACAAAACTATTCTATAAATGGTTTTCTCCCCTCTCGATCATCTGACTTTTCAATTACTTGCCACATAGGCTGTGATCTTCTTAGCATTCTCGTTGTTCCTTTTCCTGCTGTGATTTTATTCTCCCATCTGATGGTCATATCTAGGAACCATCAGGCAAACTACACCCTGTATGTGGTCTCTGGAGACACTTCCAGTTACAAATGTATTTGATGAAATGAAGTATAAAGATTGCTAGGCCCATCTCACACCTGTTAGAATAGCTATAATCAACAGGATAAGGAATAACAAATGTTGGAGAGGATGTGGAGAAATAGGAACCCTTATACACTGCTGATGGGGCTGCAAATTGGTATAGCCACTATGGAAAGCAGTATGGAGGTTCCTCAGAAAACTAAGAATTGATCTACCATATGATCCAGCAATCCCTCTATTGGGTATTTACCCCAAAGACTTGAAAACTCATATCTGAAAAGATATTTGCATACCGATGTTCATAGCAACATTATTCACAGTGGCCAGAACATGGAAGCAACCGAAGTGTCCTATGACAGATGTGGCTAAAGAAGTTGTGGTACATATATATAATGGAATATTCTTCAGCCATAAGAAGAAACGAAATACTGCCATTTGCAACAACATGGATGGAACTTGAAATAATCATACTAAGCGAAATAAGCCAGACAGAAAAGGTTGAAAATCACATGATATCACTTATATGTGGAATATAAACCTAAAAGCAACAAATGAACAGGACAAACAAACAGAGACTTATGGACATGGCCAATGGACTAGTGGTTACCAGAGGGGAGGAGGGCGGGGGAGAGGAAAAATTTAAAAATGTTAAAAAAAAAAAAAAAAGATTGATAGGCCCAACTTACTCTAAAGGTCAATCTTCTGTTCAAATGAAGTATGAACACTTTGCTACATAAAATTAACTTTAAGAAGAAAGGTGACAGTGCAATAATGTAGCTACTTATAGATATTGCTCCCTAGATAGGAGCAAATTCCTATACTGCAGTAACTGACAAAACAAATCAGAATTCAGATGGTTGTCTTTTTAAGTTGAAGATGCTAACAAATCAATAAGGACAAAATAGCTTAAACATCCACCAATACATGGCTGAAAATTTAAATAAATAATGGCACATTCATTCATGTGAATAACAATTTTTTTCTCCTTTTTCTTTTTCTTTTTCTTAGTGTATTGGCAAGAAGTTCACATATACTTACGTATAGACAAAAGCAAGCTGCTGATTGGTGTACTATGATTCAATTCTGTTTTATAAAAAGTGGTATGCATTCATATGCATGTTATGGGTCTTCTTTGCTTGTTCTTATGTGCACAAAAAAGTTCACAGAGAAAACCAGCAGTTATCAGTGGCTGCTTCTCCAGTGTCGAAGAGGATATTTCACTTTCACAGACTCCTTTCTTTCTCACTCTGCACATAATTTTTGTAATTAAACATTTTACCAGCATTAAAGCCAAAGAAACTGACCTAGCCTAGTTGCTGGTTCACGTGCACACCAATTCTTGGAATTGTTCAAGAGACCTGAACCGACAGCTACTCTAACCTTGACGCAAAGGGTCTTTGTGCACATGCGGCGGCAGGGCCACCGTTGGGCTCTGCCTATCTTCTGGCCAAATGCACACTGAAAAATAGAAACCTTGTCAAAACCAGCGTTCGTCAACTCCAAGAAGAGAGGCACATGGCATGATTCATATGCCCTTTTTATAGCATTTTGTAATTAATTACATTAATAAAAAAATAAGAATAATCTGTAGAATAAAATCCCCAAATCCATTTCTGTGATTTTCACATCAAAACATGTATTTTTACGTATATAGGAAGCAAAGGGGGAAAAGCTAACTTGCTTTTTACCTCAAGGAAAAGTTGCCTTTTATTGATTTTAGTTGCAGGATTTAGTGAAAAAGTTAAATCCTTTGCCTATTTAGAAAGATACCTTCAGCAAAAATATACCATATTTGGCAAAATTATGAAATTGTTTATTTTGGCTTCATATATCTCTTTGAAGCGATGAATCAGCAAACCACACCATCCTGAGTTGGGACATCCCTTTTCAAACATTAGATAAGGGATCAGAAATACTGAACACAGGACAGTGGCAAAAGGCCTGTGTTCTCTGCAACTGCCTCGTGATGGGAAGTGTCAAACTTGCTGTCACCAGAGAACTCTGATAAACTATAATCCAATCTAGTCTAGTCTGTGCTATATAGTTCTTAGTAAGATTGCAATTATGATACTAATTGACCATAATTTACAGAGTTAATTTATTTCAATGACTTTGGAAAGCTATTTTTTAAACAAAAAAAATTTTATTTTTCAGGTTTTGTTAAATGACAATATAACTAGACCTGTGCAGAAAAACTATACTTGTGGTGAGGGCTTTGTCTGATTTTTTAGAAAATGCATATATCATTTTCCTCTAAGTATCTTATATGATAGATCAGACCAATTTTATTACCAATCTTCTATATAACAAAATTTCAAGGCTAATTATTTGCTAGTTAAGAATAAAAATGATCAAGTCTTATACTGTATGAATTAGATGGACTCTGGCAATTTGCTATAACAGCTAGAAAACAGAAAAGATGTGATTATATTTACTCTAGCTAAACCATTTTAGATACTTGAATCTTTTAAAGTAAAAATTCTCTCCAAGCAACTATGTTAATATCTGACAGCAGACTTGATTAACTATAGAATTCATCTGTTGGGGAAATGAATTTGAGCTGTTCACATGCACATTCATGAATATGAGTTTAACTATGAAAACTGAGTTAAATTTGTAAAGACTCAATCAAGGCATATCACTAAAAAGATTTCAGTTGAATTAAAGGAAGTTGATACAATTGCCAAATACGAGAGAGAATGATCTAGAGCGAGTGCAGCCCTTCCCTTCCCAAGAGGCTTTAGAGTCCTGCTCATAAATGGTTGTAACCACTAAGTTGTACACAAAAACTTTAAACAGGTGAATTGTATGGTATGAGAATTACAGCAGTAAACCCATTTTTAAAAAGTAACCAGGGTGCGTGTGTGCGTGTGTGTGTGTGTGTGTGTGTGTGTGTGTGTGTGTGTGTGTAAGAAAGACAACTTGAACTCCCACTGGAACTTTCTCCAGGTAAATATTGGCAGCGTTGTGTTTCATAGCAAGTAGCACATGCCTTGGACAGTGGGAAAATATCATGGCATCCACGTAGTGAACACATGGAAAAACTATTTACTGATTAATCTATTACTCAAAAACTATGCTTTAAGTTATAGTAAAATGTACTATAACTTATGCATCATTTTTTAATCATTCACTATTTTAACCAACCTTTCTCTCTCCTTTTTTTTTTTTTTTTTTAGGATTAATCAACCACTTACCAGTCCCAATGGCTTCACATAAGGACATCTATTATGATACGTTGTGTAGAGAACTTCGTAAAGCTTTAAGATATATGTGACTGATAGGTGGCCATTTAATATAAGAGGCATGTAGTTAACTCTGATGTTCTAGACGAGAAGTCTTCAAATTTTGATTTGCACTTTGGTGTAATACAATGAACTGGCACTGAAAGCTTTAACTGACAACTACAAAAACAGCTCCACATTTATGACGCAGAGCTCAATTCCCTTTTGACTTTGGCCCTGACATGCTAGACCCACTCTCCCAGCTATACTGCATGCAGTTTCTTCCTGGTTTTATCCTCTGTTTTTATAACATTTTTCCATTTTGATGACTTCCACACAATTTTTCCTGTTTATTTTTGATATCTCTTTGAGATGAGAGAAGTAAATAGAAAATGAACTAAGTCTTCCCCAATTTCTGAAGTTTTAACAACAGCTAACGCTGTGCTAGACACAGTTCTAAGCACTTTCCAGGTGTTAACTCATCCAGTCCTTTAAACAACCCTATGAGACTGGAACAATTATGGTCTTGATTTTGCAAATAAGGATATAAAAAACAGAGGTTTAGGAACTTACTGGTGGTCATTCATCTAATAAATGATTAAGTGGGATTCTAAGCCAGATAGACTGGTCCATGTCTCTGTACTTGACCACTGCAGTTTACTGCCTCTCTGAGGAATGTCCTATCTAAACTCTGTAGCTACAGTCAAGGGATTAAGGTTCTTTCCCTTACGTGACATAAGTTATGTTTTTTAAATATTATTTTGTTTAAAAAATGAATTACATATCTTTAAGTAGTAAGAAAATTTACAATATTGTCTCTATTAGCACTTATGAATACCTTATGCAAGTATTATTCTCTTAAAACTGGGCCAGAGTACACATCTATTAGCACCTTATAAATTTCATTTTGTCATCATGAAAGATCTGGCATCCACCAAATTATTTTTAGTTGATAAGTTTCACTTCATTAAATTTTGAGAAATCACTGTTTTATTAAGGTTTGAGCACTTAAACGTCAAATTTATTATTCTAATTCAGAAACCTTAAATTTGTAATCAAACTTACAATTAACAAGGGTAGTGATCGATCTGATGGTTGTGGCTAGACTTAAATAACATTTGGGGTGAATATTTCAGCTAGTCGACTGCAATCTTTATAATGAGGATATTAAACGATGTATTTGTGAGCTTTCGGGGCTGACTTAAGCTGAGCTGTATGTTTCCATATTTGATGGCAAGACTCTTGTGGAGAAGGAGAATGAAAATTAACACTGAATAGGGAACTTTATGTAGCAAACACTATACCAAATGATAATGTTTAAAAAATAAGTTATAATGTATAATTACACAATGTATACTCATACATTGTGTGTATATGTTCCATATATAGATATTAATCTGATCCTGACTCTTTGAGACAGGTGGCATCATCATTTCACAGAAGCATCTGAGGTTCAAAGAGTAGCTCACGTAAGGTGACACGTTTAGTAAACTGAAAGGAAGACAGAGGCAGAGTCTTCTGACTCCAGAACACACGCTCTGTCGGTCACAATGTGTTTCTTTTCTTGACCAAAACCCCCCGCCGTGGGCTACCGTCTCTGGTACAACCTAAATCAAGGCGGTGCTGAGCTGGAAGCCCCGGCCGCAGGGAGGTGGTCCGTAACGGCGGCCAGATGCAACGGAAAGTCAGTAAGAACGGTCTTAGAACACTTCGCCTATATACACTGTCAGCATAAGACCCTGATACTTCTACCAAAATGATCATTTTAGTGGGAGTAGAACTCGAAGGCCAGGAGGTGATTGTGTACTTTTCCTACTTTCCTTGGTAATTTGAGAGGTTTACTCAAGCAAGAATCTACATTCATGCACAACAGCAGCACAATGAGGCAGGTGAGGGCACGTGCCTCCTAGGTGAAAACACTGTTTATTTTAGTCGACCGACTCAACCCACTTAAAAGCCTGACATTGGGGCTGGGGGCTGGAAGATACAATCTGGAATTAATTTCAGAATTTCTAAAGCTACCTGTGGGGAGTCTCCCACACAGACTGTTTGGCTCTGCAGTCCCTCCATGTCAAACACTCTGAGAACACTCATGAGATGGGCCCTCGGTCCCACGAGCCCGGGGATGTCTCACTACCAGAGTCTGTCGGCCACAGCCAACAAGGGCACCAGCAGTTCTGGCACCTCAGGTGGATGTGCAGTCAACTACTCATCCTAGTCGGGGTGATAATGTTGCCTCAACCCAATTTAGACAGTGGGCTAATAACCTGTCAAACAAATTAAAATGCTTGGCCTCAGGGATCAACCACTGCCACCTAATAAGATATAAAAGTAAATATTAAACGAGTATACAGTTCTTATTAGAAGTTAAATTTTAAAAATTAAATTGGCTTTATATGCTAGGAAAAAATGTGTTCAGAATATCTGAGATAATATATTTTAACGAAAGAGAATACTACTGTAATTCAGAAGGCTAAGATAGAGCTCGCAGAACGTCGCCAGTCTCCCAGCACCCTACCAACCAGACTGAGGTTCTACCTACCAATCAGACGCCCCTCCTCTGCCAGTCTTGTGATGATGTTGGTTCTGCAGCAAAAACCCTCATTTACTCTGCCAAACCCAGCTGTTTCTTTTACTCTCATTTTCTTTCGAGCCTTACTCAAGCTGCACTTGACTCCCAGAAGTCACTCTCTTTGGAACTCTTTAAAAGGGGGTTCGCCAAGTGTGCCATCTACCCTGCTGAGAGTCATCCTTTACTCCCAAATATCAAACAGAAATTCCCTTGGGTGGTCCACAGTTACCACTCACCACCCTCCTCCACCCCTATCGAATGTACACTGGGCAGGTGGGCTTATTCTAATCATGAGTAGGCAGGGAGCAGGAAGAGCACCCCAGGTCTGAAGTCACCAGAATGGCCATGGGACTTCATGGTTGGTGCTGAGTAGAATGGTCCTGGACAAGACAGGTGAATTTTGTCCCAGATTCAACCAAATCTGCCATACTGCTCCAGCCGATGCTTCTTATGACCCTTTGTTGGCTAGATGGGCTGTGACCTTGATTTCTGAACCCTAGTTCTCATTCATTCACAGCACCGCCCCCTTCGCCCCTCAAGATCTCCTTTTTAACTTCCCAAGATTAACGGTATTTATTAAGGTACTGGATTCACGTATGTGAAAAGGACGTTGCTCTAACCACCATCCCTTGCTGTAATGACATCTCAACTTCTCAAATAAATGCCAGTGTTAACTATGCACAGTCTCATTGACCATGAAGGGACTGTCAGTGATGAAAGGGAACCCCGTTCACCCAGGCTTATGAAGTGGCGTGTCCTGTACCACATGGTTGAAAGCATCTCATTTCATTCTCACTGCAGGCCTGTGAGGTAGTACTTATCTATTAATCATCGTCATTGCAGAGATGAGAACCTGGCTCAGAGATTTACGGTAATGTCACTAAAGAGAAACTAAAAAGAAACAGCAGACCAAAGAGTCAACCAACCTCTGGTGTGCTGGTCGCCCACCGTGCTGCCCGGAGGAACACGGCAAATGAAGGGAGAGCATGGATTCCATCATCCTCTTGTAGGGAGAGACGTGCAGTGCTGGAAGGTTAGTGTCCCCATCACTTCACAGGGCATCGAGACCAGTTCCTTGCCTTCCACTTCTCAAGGATCAGCAGGTACAAGGAACCCTGGACAGAGCCCCAAACTAAACAGACAGATATAGGTCCAGATGAATTTTCCCGAACCCCCAGCGCAGTCAGCCAGTCAGATGAATTCCCAGAAATCTGTTTCTTACAGTTGGGCTCATGACAGTTAGTTTAACACAAGAGCGCACACGGATGCCTCTGGAAGCTTCTGAGGAACACGGGAGACACCATGATGTCCAAGCATGAAGCGGGCGCAGTGTACCCACCTCCTCCCCACGCTCCTGCTGCTCCTACAGACGTGTACAGACATGAGTGTCTACCGTGTCGGATGCCAGAGACAGGAGAGAAATACCAGGCTCCCTACCTGAAAAGAGCTGGCTGTCTAGTAAGGGTGACACATGTGTAAGCAGATACCTGCCCGGCACATAACTGAATGTGATGGTGCCGAACGCAGGTGAACACAAACTGTAAAGGGACAACTCGCTCTACTCGGAGTTTCACAAAGAGCATTTCATAATTTGAGCTTTCGGAAAGAAAAATGAAATTATATTGTAATCATTATTTAAAAATAAATATACGTGAACTGGCCTTCTTGGTATCAATTTACTGCCATAGCTCAGAAGGCAGAATTCATCCCACATGGCAAGTCACAAACTCAGTTGTTTCACCGCCACATTCTAAAACACGCCCCAACCTCTGAGTCCATAAAAGGAGAAGACAATAAAAAGCAAAGTCCTACGTTTGGAATATAAGTCCACAATCAATTGTCTACAAGTCTGAACTCTAAAAATCTCTGAAAACCTAATATTTTCCACTAACTCATTTGATGATAAAACCTGAGCTGACTTACTTGGCTACGAAATCCTTCCTGACCTGGCACAGAGCTCAGCTAGGCTTTTATCCATCCTGTCTGGCGAGTTCTGCGGAAATGCTACGTCTAGCTGCAGGTGCCACCGCAGCCTGCGAGGAGCCTCCCACACTCCGTGGTGTGTGCATCGTACACTTTCTATGGTCCAAACCGTTCACATTCAAGATAGAGCCCCGGATAAAATTATGGTGTTGTATTTGCTTTTTTGGAAGCACAGAGAAAGCCAGAAATAAAATTCGAAACAACATCACCACTTGGTACCTATCTCCCTGCCTGTGGCCACTCCCCCAACACTGAGCAGATGAGTTACAGAGGCCACCTTCAGGAAGCCCTCTCTGACTGCAACCCCGAAGCAGCCTTCCACCTCACATGTCCAACATGCCACTGTTCTGCCTGGCTTTCTCACCAGACAAGCCGCAAGGGCAACACAGCTGTCACCTTTGTCTTTCTCTCTGGAGCCTGGCACGTGCCAGGAAGTCGTCCGTGTGGCCCAAGGTTCTCCTGAGATGTCCTAACTTTAGATATGAACAACCCTTACTGAATGGCCCTGCCCCTCGGAGCGGCACTGAACTAAACCTGGGCCAGGCCACTTCCTCCAGCATTCTGTTTCGCTCGAAAAGTGTCATATAGAACCACCGGAGCTATTTAAGGCATGGCCGCTGAACACAGAAAGGCTGTTTAAGGGCTGAGAAACACTTGTTCAGCATCATCGCTTCCTAACTTCGTGTTATTGCAAAAGCAATGGGTTCATGATGGTAGCGAGGGCTGTGCAGAGCGGGCTGAACCTCCATGGGGAGCCTCAAATCTCACCTGATCACGGTTTTACTATAAAGATGAAAATAATAAACTGTCTGCTGACAAGATCTTAAAGTACATGAAACTAGGAAGCCTGTCCATTTTTATCTTCAAACTCTTCTTAAGATCTAAGAGGTATCTTTAAATTCTTCTCCTTAAGGTTTTAAATCACATCTATCACCAAGTCCCATTCATTTTTCCTTTAAAAGAATCTTAAGTTTCCCGCTCCCTATTCCTTCTGCCACCACCCACCCTACCCAGCCCCTAATCATCTATTACAGCACCCCTAGGTGCCCTCATTCAACGTAGTGGCTTTTTTAAAGTGGTTTTAAATACCAGTTATACACAGTGAACCCCAAAGTGTCAAAGTGTTATCTCTAGCCTGCCTCTTCTGCCTGAGCTCAGGATTCCCTCACGAATGCCCCAAAGCTGGTGCTCAGTCTTCGCCACCTCAGTAAATGGCAACTCCACTTTTCTAAGTGATCAACCAGAAAGCCAGGAGTCCTGTCTTTCTCTCACTGCTCGCTGGTCCAGCCACCCTCACCGTCATCATGTATGCCACCAGGCTGGTCTCTCTCCCAGATAACTCCTCTAGCCCCTAACGAGGATCCCCGTCCACTCTGGTCCTCCTAGGGCCGGTCTGCTCCCCAGACAGCAGTGAGGATGTCTGCCCTCCTCCTCCTAAGAGTGAAATCGCTCTCCCAGTCCCACCCATCACTCTGGGAAGACGACTGCAAAGAGCTCTGTCCGGAGCCCCGACTTCTCCGGATCCAAGTTTCCAATTAAATACAAGTCCACATCTACTTGGATAACTCACTGTCACCTCTAACTCAGCGTTTCTCACCTGAACTAATCTTTCCCCCAAAAAACTGGCTCCCTCATCACGATCACTCAGTGTGATGGTATATAATATCACAATACTCCCAAGATAGAAACCCTAGAGTTATTCCTTTAAGTCTCAATTTATTTGGTATATATTTCTATTATAAAACCTAAGGCAGATTGAAAACTGACCACAATTCATCCTCTTCCCCCTCTGTAGTTACTACCATCAAGAGGGAAAACCTGTAAGTCTGTCCCTGAATCTGGGCGTCCCCCGCGACCAGCCAACAGAAGCTGTAGAAGAGAGGCTGTGCCAGTCACAAGCCCAGGCCTCGAGAGGCCGGGCACACTTCTGCCTGCCCTCCCTTGGAATCCTGCCCAGCTGCCGTGAGAACAAGCCCCGGCTCACCTGCTGAAAGAAGAGGGACATGTGGCCTGACAGCCTGCCGATCCTCAGAGCGGAGCTGCCGAGCTGACTGGCAGATGCCCACAGACACGTGACTGAGTCTAGCCGAGACCAGAAGAGCCGCCCTGCTCAGCCCAGCCCAACAGCTCACCCACAGAATCTTGAGCTAACGGAACAACTGTTGTTTTAGGTACTAAGTGTAGGAATGGTTGTTATGCTACAATAAATAACCATGACAGGACTTAACTTGATGCACTGAGAGAGAACATATTAAAATATCCAAGTGCGCTTATTCAGGAGTCGGTCCCCCCTGCTCGATCTGGCCCCTCAAAGGCAGACGTCCCGTCACGCTCAGGTCCACGTTCACGACACCGAGCAGCGTCCAGCACAGACGCAGAGGCTCGACGGATGTGCTACAGGGCAATCAGATGCAGATCTGAAAAATCTGTGCATCTATGGCAGACTCCTTTGACATCTACAACATCAGAATGCCTTATAATTAAACTTAGGCAAGTTACTTAACTTTTCTAAACTTTTGTTTCCTCATCTATTAAAAAAATAGGAGATAAGAGTATCTTCGTCACATAATATTTCTGAGTTTAAATTTGAAAATTCATGTCATATCCTTGGCATAATACCTGGCACATAAAAAGCCACATCTATGTGTAGTATTATCATCCCTTTGCTTTTCTCTTTTCAAGTAAATTATAAGTTACTTAGTGATACTCGTGGTATTGGCTTTTTTATCACCCATTGTATAAGTAAGACAGTGCTGGGCATGCTGAAGACAAGTGATAAATACTTCACTAACAGGCTGACTTCTCACTCTACACAAGCAGCTCAAATGGCTTCCCACTGCCCACTAAAATTCAACTATTCATGTAGTAGTAACAACAAATCTTACTACCTTACCTACCGTACGTTTTGTAATACTGCATACTATCTCATTTAGAAAGGCATTCAAGTATTAGCAAAAGAAACGAGAAACAGTAACTCAAATAGGAGCATGAAACAACCCTGGGCAAGAAGGTGCTGCCACTCACACAGAGGCTGTCGAAAGTCCTTACAATGGGCTGAATATGTCCCACCCTACACTCATGTGTTGAGATCCTAACACCCCATGGGGTGGTACTAGGAGGTATTAGTCCAAAAGGGTGGGATCCTCATGAATGGGATTAGTGTCCTTATAAAAAGTACCCCAAACAGCTCGCTCACCCCACTTCCACAATGCGAGGTTATGGGAATTTGCTGTCTCCAGCCTGGAAGGGGGCTGTGACCAGAACCCGACCCTGCTGGCACCCCGAGCTCAGACTTCCGGCCTCCAGGAGTATGGAAATGAACTTGTTTTTAAAAAGCCACCCAGTGTGTGGCGCTCTGTAATAGCAGCCTGAACTAAGACAGTGCCAGAGCCGGCAACTCTGGTTCCCTTGCTGTCCCCTGGCCACAGGACAGCCGCAGCTCCTGACGTAACTGGTCTCTTGTGCCTTCAGCACCTTCGCGTCCTTCTCTTAGTCGTCTCATTACACTAAACTTGTGTGGGCCTGTCTCCTCACCAAACCACCTGGTTACAGATGGAAGGGCCATATTTTATTCAGCTTTTGACCTACAGTGTGTACTCAACAAATGTTTGATGAGTAGAGGGAAAAGAAATACATACCGAATTGCCAACAGCTAACAAAAAGAAAAATCCTAAATTAAAAAAAAAAAAGAAAACAACTCTCATTTAATTGCTTAAATTATAATTGAGAACCTGACTTCTTTAACACTTAGGTAAGCACAGCAAAGCTACAATTTTAAACACAGAAATAACACCCTGATAACTATATAAACACACCAAAAATATCCTTAATAAGCTACTTTGGGAAAATGTTACATTTTAGCCTGTTTTGAAACAAAAATGTAATGAGTCCTAGGAGGTGATGCTCATGAATAAATTCAGTGCTGAAAAACTGAACGCAGAAACTCTTAGGCAACGAGAGCTGGCATGGTGTGGTACACCCTGTGCTCACTGAACGTGCACTGCTGGGAAGGGCAGCAAGCCCACAAACCCGGACCACTTCTAAGACATTAAAAGTAAGACGGTGGCTACGTGGAATTACGCAGACAACTTATGGGACAGCCTGCCTCGGTCGGGGGCAGGCTGAGAGCAGAACCCTGCCCCACTCCTTGGTCCAAGTGACTCTCCTCTCCCACCTGGTGGAACTCCCACGCTAGAATCCGAAACCGGGGAGCTGACACCCACTGCCCTCTGTGAATCCTAAAACTCTTCTTCTGCAATTTCTTTCCTTTTTTTTGGAAAATCGATGTAATCCACAAAATACACTCGTATCTGCAACACATTCACACCACTAACCGCTCTGGGAAAACGTCTGCTATTTACTTCCGGTCAGCATCTCATCTCAGCGGGCCTCCGCATTGTCACGTTACTAATCCCTTCCCAAACGGCACTACGAACGAGTCCTGAAAGCCTGTGCCATCAAGGCTCCCAAACAGCAGGGCAGGTCGACACAGATTCGGTTTCCTAGTTTGCTGTCAACCACAGAATAAAGGAGACGAGCCTCCTGGGCCTGTCTCCGAACAGCGGCAAACGCTGCTCTCCCCGTAGGATCCCCGGGCTCTCTGCCCGTGTGGAGCCCGCCCCGTGATCGGGCCACTGTGATGAGTGCCACACAGGAGGGGCTCGATAAACGTCCGCTGAGTGTGCCCACGTGAAAAACAGCTAAAAACGAGCCGCATCACGACGCAGCTGACAAACGAGCATTATGAATAAACCCTAAGGGAAACTCCATGAGGACTGAGGAGGTCACAGGCAGCTTCTTGGAGGAGTTAACTGTTACTGTGACCCGTTTGTCCAAATGTACTTTCCTCGAAAAACATTAATTTCAGTAGACAGCATTCCTACGTGGACATAAACTCCATAACTGCAAGGGGAACTGAACCAACTGCTTTCAGGAACTTCCCATATTGTCAAGCTTGGCGTGGCCCTCACGTCCGGTCCGAGTGCAGAGCCACCCGGTACGACGAAGACGGTGCGATGTTTATTACGGGGAGAGCGTTAGGGGGCAGCAGCCCCCGCGGCTCTTACCCTGCAGCTCACCGAAGGAGCAGTCCACCTGGGAGGCAGGACAGAAGGCAGTGAGGAGCACTAGTCTGGAGCGAGTGGCCTTGCCATCTGTGTCTGGACTTCCTGCACGACGCGGGTGGTCCTGGACCCGCCTCCGAAGGCTGCTCAGGGGACTCGGTAGGTCACCACGTGGAGAGCCTGAGCACAGGGACAGCGACATGAGCATAAACCAGTACTGCTGTAAGTCCTCTTACCACCACGATCAGACGCCACGTTTTCTGTCAAAGACCTTCCTTTGTAAGAACCGGGCTTACCATTCATCTACACCTCGGCTCCCACCCGGCCCTCCTCACGACCTACGTCACGTGCAGCTCTTGCCAGGCGAGCAGCGTCAGGCTGGTCAGACCCTGTGGGCATCGGCAGCGCGCGCCGAAGCGCCATGCTACCCACGGCTTCCATCACGACGGCCGGAAAACAGCCTATCGGCTTATTTCTTATCTTTGCCTGATGTCTTCTGACTAATTTACCACAGCATGTGCCCCTTTTCAGAATGTGAAAGTAATGAAGCAGTAAAGACAGAAACAAAACCACGTATTGTATATCATACTTATAGGTAAGAAAAAAGACGACACTTTAAAAACATGGTGTCTGGGATGAGACAATCATATAAAAGTCCTAAAAGGGAAAAAATGTCAAGATTATGGCAGATGGGGGCCATGTGCTCCATAT
Organism: Eidolon dupreanum; assembly: GCA_028627145.1. NCBI lineage: Eukaryota > Metazoa > Chordata > Mammalia > Chiroptera > Pteropodidae > Eidolon > Eidolon dupreanum. The sequence goes on along the minus strand of CM053502.1, from coordinate 169,289,400 downwards.
GCATTAGAAACGTTATTTTAAAAATCAGGTTAGCTAGAGTATATACAAAATGCTTGTCATTTCTATTGAGTTCATTTCTATTGTTAAGAACAATGACTCTCAACCATTACTGAAAACACTCCAAGGCCTTTCCAATTATCTCATGCTACTCGAATTCTCAAAATAGAAATTGATTTTTAATTCAATTTAATCTTTAAAATGTGTGCCACACTGCATTTTTAGGGCTGCTGAGATGTCAGAAAATCAACAATAATATTTCTCCTCTTAGGTAATCCAATGGGTTCTGTGTTCAATGTTAACAACTTAAAATTTTTTTCCCATCCCTATAGTAGCTTGATATGATTTTCCTGCTTGGAGGAGCTGGAGAAGAAGGAAAAGTAGTGAAAATCCATGCGGTCCTGAGGGGTTGTCTTCGAAGGCCTGATCAACCCTTGCCTGTTTGGTTGCTGTTGAGTTCCTGTTTGTTTTTAAGTCACCCAACATAGCTTTCTTTCTTTCTTTTTTAATTAAAAGATAGAATGGAACTATGTATTTTTTTTCTTGAAATGAGGAAACAATAAAGGATTTAAATTGACTCTGGAACCTGAGCAGAGCTAGTGCTTCTTGGTTGTAACACGCCAGAGACTTTAAAAAAATCTTAACAACTATCTAGCCTTGAATAGAAGTAGAGTTTATTTGTTCCAGGCAAAGGAACTAAACCCTTGGTTATCATCTCTCTTGCAGCCCCTACTACCTCTTAGAGCAGGTTATTAGTAAAATGAGAGATGGCCTTCTGATTAAACATTCTCAAGGAGTGCTTTTTACGTGCCAAGCACTGTACTATAGATACATGTCATTTAAGCATCAAGTAATCCTGAAGTTTAAAAGCTATTACCCCATACCAGTTGGGATTTTATTTTCTGACATATATGAGAAGAAACTAAAGTCAAAAAATGAATCATTGGCTTAAGTGAGGAGTCTAGTCAGGGGTCAGAAGCAGAATAAGCTTCGGGTGTGGCCTAAGTCCAGGTCCCACCTGTGTCGCTCCAGGCTCCTTGCTCTCCTCCATGCTGGCTTTTTCTCCAGTCCCTGTGGTGAGAATGTGGAACACGGCTACTCCGAATCCCACATTCTCTTCTCATTCAAGGCCAGTAGTGGGAAAGAACAAGAATGTTGTTTTTAGATGAGCTAACAAAAGTCACGACCCCCTCCCTGAGCCAATCGCTACCTGACTCAGCCAACATCTTGGTACCCCTGGCGCCACTTCCCACAACCAGAGGCAACCGCGGTCACCAAGTGGGTCTTGTATGTCCTTCTTGAGAAAGTCTGTGTACACAGAAGCATATATGTGTGATTTTCCAAAACCGAATGATAGCATCATCTGTTCTACACCTTGCCTTTAGAAACAGACAAGAAACTCAGTCTGCTCCCACCTTTGAAAGTCTCAAGTGAAGTTATCCTGACGCAAGAGATAACAAAGTTACCCACCCAGATAGGTGCCCTAAGGTAAGGATGCACTCCTGCCCTGGCCTCCTCCCATGGCAGAGGCTAACTCAATGCCTCTTAGCACGCAGATTACCTCCTTTGTAAAATGACACTCATCATAAGCCATTATAACAAAATAAAAGCTGTATAAAACAAAGGCTATGCTGAGGTGAAAGTCATGGCCTTTCAATGAACACACAGTTGTATTTTTTAACTGATTCATGAGATATAAAAGGAAACATTTCTGGCAATTTGGCACCATTGTTCCTAATATGGCTCTCTGGCACTATAAAATAACTCTAACAAGTACCTACAAAACAGATAAAACTACATCATGGCACATTTTTCTGTAAATTTGGTCACACAGAGACCTGGAACCACATGATAAGGATTCTCTGTTACCATAATGAATGAACAGATAATCTGCTAAATACTGTACAAATACTGTAAAGATAAAAACATTTAAAATTTAACTTCACCTGTCCCACCTGGGGCAACTATATAATTATGTGCTTTAGAAAAGTCTGTGTGTATGTGTGTGTTAATGACAATGGTACTGACATACACACTATACCGAAGTCATGCCTCTGAAGTGCTTTTGTAATAGCAAGGTGGGGTTCCATCCCTCTTTGGGGACCAAGGCTCTGTGCTCAGAAAACTGAAAGAAATTAACTGGCCAGCCCAGGGGCTGAAGCAATACTCTGCTCTCTCCAACCAAGTGTTTTAACCAACTGAGCTAATTAGCCCAATTCACAAATGCCATCAGAGACTATTAGGGATGTGTTCCTGATATGCTTTCAACATAAGACAAAAAACTTATCAGATGCTGTTCAAAGGGCTAAGAACATTACACTGAATCAAGCATTTAAATGGAAGAGAACACTCAATTCTGTTATAAATCATTTTAGTATTAATGATCACAACTTTCATGCAAAAATATTCTAGTGATTTTACAGATGGTCTTTTATTTTACAGACGAACCAATCACGAGGCAACAGAATTAACAAAAGGAAATTGGTGGATAGCTCAAACTTCCACTTCAGATGTCGGTTTTGAGAACGGCACCTGTGAGCGCCAGAGTCAGGGGCCCCTGATGGAGGACAGGCTCTCGAATCACAGCAGGACCATCTTCTCCCTGGGGTTCCCTCAGGGGCCCATCTTTCCCCGCTGTTATTACCGACTTCTCTGCCCTCCTTTGAGCCAGGCCCTCTTCTCTTGCAGCACACAGGTCCCTAAAAACTGTACGTTATCCGCGATTCCTTCTACTTAGGAGGTTAACCGTAAGAGAATCACTGAGAACCAACGGACTGGAATCAAATTTATATTTCCTCGGAATTTCCTGCCAAATTTAATATGACATTTGTAAAAGTTTTAAATTCTTCAGTCTAATTTTAAAATTTAGCCACGAATAGTTAAATATTACTTTTATTAAAGTAGAGGGGGTGTTTTGGTGTGTGCTTAGCCTTTTCGTAGGTCTATTTTTTTAAATAGACTCTGTGCCTCCAGTTTTAAACAGATACCATATGGCCCTTTCCTTGCTAAGCTATTTATTTTTCAAAAAATTTTAACGGCAATTTTGGCAGTTCTTCATTAAACATTATTCACAAAACATAAACAGCTCTAGCGACCATCCACAGAGAGACTTCAGAAGCTTGTGATTCCAGCTCCTTGTGACTGACAATGATCAAGCCCTCCCCGTCCCTTTTCAAGTCCCCTCTAGGTCATGCTGGAATAGACAGATTGCTGGAAAACCTATTACTACTTCCTAGCAGAAAATGGAAACAAGTTTCTGGTTCTTAAGCAGCTGTTTCTGGAAGCGTCCAGGTCTCTGAGGTCAGGCGGAGGGCTGGAGATGTATATGGGAGAGACAAGGGGCCAGTGCCAGCTCCATTCCCACAGTGAAGTGGTCTTTGGGCCAATAAGAACTCCTATGGTTTAGAGAGTTTGTGTTATTGTTTTTTTCCTACAAAAGCAAAGTCCAGAATGCAAAATAATAACTGAGAAGGCAAATAATAGCTGGAAAAACTTCTGCAGAGGCTACAACACTTTGGACATCTTTTGAGATTAATAATTCATGAGCCTGTTTGACCCAGATCCACAAAGATGGAAAGGGACTGGATTAACTGTAATGTGTCAAATACCTAACCCCACCAATAATTTCTCTTGTTGCCCGGTGCTTAGGGGGAAGTTAGAATGTTGGGAGCTAGAAGGGACCTTAGGGATTCCCTAGTAAAGATGAAGAAACTAGGACAGAATTTCTGGGCAGGATGTCTTGTGAGTTCAGGTTTTAAATACCACTCACTAATCCAAATGACAGTAATGGCAGATTAAACAATTTTAGGGAGAGAGAAACACAGGGGAGGTGGGAGGGGAGGAAGTAAGGAAATCATGTTTATAAACAAGAAAAATAAGATACATGGACCAAAAACAGGCTGGCAGTCAGGGCTGAGGCTGTAGCCCTACTGCTGAGAAACAGGCAGAGGCCTGGAGCGGAAGCAGCAGCCAAAGGCACGTGGTTGGGCAGGGAGGGGACAAAGGCGAATGGTTTGGAGCACAACCCGGTGCATTAAACCACACGGCTGGATGAAGCACACTTTGCCTGTGGGGAAAAAACCAAAAGGCTTCTGTGACCACGGCTGGGGCCTGTGGCTAGGACAAAGCCGACACCTGGACCAGCAGGAGGAAGCAGAGAGAGCTCGCCACCTGAACCCGGCAAAGGGAACAGGCACACCTTACTCCCTCGGCACCAAGGACAGCAGCTGGACCTCGAGTTGAGCCGCGGTCTCAGTGAGGGGCCTGGTGTGGGGTTGAATCTAGAGCAAAACCACTCCCAGGGAGGGGAGAGGGCGGAGAGAGGGACAAAGATTTCCACTTAGGACAAGCTTCCAAACTAAAAGCCCAACACATGGAAGGGAAACTGACTTCAGGATAGACCGACAAATATTCAACAACCTGACGAAGTCACTCCTGACGAAATGAAAACATGGCAAACTGAAAATGACTTAAATGAGTTAAAACCTTCAAAGAGATACAAAAGAAAAATAACCCTCCAATTTTTTTTGAAACAAAATCAGTCAGGTAATGAATCAAGTGGTAGATTTGAAAACAAAAATCTATTTGAAATCCTGGAAATAAAAAATATGGTTATTGATTAAAAACTCAATAGATGAGACAAACTCAATATCAGGCACAAAGAGAAAAAATCAGTAAACTTAAGCTCGCTCAGAGTACAGAAAAGAGATCACATGGAGAGAAGTATCATAACAGGTAGACTGAGAAGAAACACACGTCTCATAGGATTTCCAGAAATGAAGCTAGAAGGGATGGAGGAAGCAAGATTAGAACTGATGCTAACAACTCCCCACAACTGAAGGCACGACTCGATGCTGAATGCTCACAGTACGTGGCAGGCAGACTGGATAAAAATAAATCTCCTAGATAGATTGTAGTGAGGCTGAAAAACATCAAGGATAAGGGAAAATCGTGTAAAAAAGTGGAAAAAGGTGAAAAAAGAGTTAAAAGAGAATGATTAGATGGGCAGCAGACTTCTCAAAATAGTAACAATACTCGAAGGCAATAGTCATATTTTCAAAGTTTTGAAGAAAAACTACTGTTAATCTAGAATTCTATCACCAGGAAGAGTGAGGATGAAATAAAGACATTTTCTGAAATATAAGGACTGGGTTTACCTCCTGTAGACAGTTACTACAGGAAATAATAAAGCATATATATACTTCAACAAAAATAATTTTAAAAACCCAAGAAAAGAAAGGTAATGCAAAAAGTTGAGAGAGAGAATAAAAGACTTATTTTAGGTTTCATAAGTAATTAATGACTGAGACAAATAAAAACCATGGCGTGTTGGTTGACTTCTAATTTAATATTCTCTCCTCTACTCTCTCTGCCTCTTCTACATTTTTATATTTCACTTCCAGTTAGATATAAAACCACAAGTGGACAGTTCCTAAATATTATCGAAATATTTTTCATAACATTCAGATTCTTATTTCTCCTTTCTAAATTTAAAACTTCCCTGGAGTGTGATTATAATGAGGAAGAATTCTAGGGAAGTTATTATTAGTCATTTCACTCGCTGAGCATTTCCTTGGTCAAATTATCTGGCCTTCAGCAATGTGTTCCATTTCTTCCATATTTAATACAAAATTATGATTTTTTTCATCCATTTTAAAATTTTCACCTATTTTAAAAAGTGAAGTTTTGATCAATCATAATTATCTCCAATTTGCACCTAAATGAAGAGAAACTGTGCTTCTCTAAGCAAAGGTGCACTTTTCTTTTAGCATGACATTATATCACTATTTTAATATATATTCATTAAAGGAATATTTCACAAATACCAATTGTGCACTGGCTTAATTAAAACAAAACACACGTGAAGATCATATCTTCAACCTCAACGGAAATAGGAGTTGAAATAACAATAAAGATCTAGCTGGTATGCTTAAGTGAATTAAAAAAAAAAAAAAAGGTGCCCTTAAAGATGTAACAGTGATTCAGATACAAACATTGTCTCCTTCGCACAATCTGCAATACGTTAACACATTCCCTAATAGTCATGTCAGAATTTCCACATCTTGATCCCAGAGCAAGTATCTGCCTACTTTTAGGCTCTGTAAATTGTTTGTAACCTTGTACACACTGCCAGCAAGAGCAGGGCTCACAGCTTTTCATGTGATAAAACAGGAAATAAAAGGACTATTAATTTCCAACAGCCCACAGTCTCTCTAATAGAGACTATGACTTTGTATCTGACTTTCTTCAAGTCGGATTTGCCACAGGACACTTTTTGTGTACTGGTTAAGTGAGACAATCTATAACCCCAGGCACCAAAGACCTCAGAGAAGTATAAACACAATCATGAAAATCCCTCAGTGTTGTCAAGTCAGACCTGGGCAGACACCACACGCAGTCTGTTGTGCTGTCAGGGACCAAAGACAGTATGAGACTTCACTGGAACGAGCTCACTGTTTTCTACAAAGGATCTCTTGGCAGGACACACTGGAAGCCAGTCTGTGGTCGGAGACAGCACAAATAGCCAAGAGTGCCGGTTCACAGCCCTGGGCAAGAGCTGATGCTACTCAACTGTTATTTTTAGACACAGGCCAGTTATGCAACGAAGCTATTCCAATGGTACTATGGGGTCTTCTGTGTAGAATCCAGTATAAGTAATCTCAAACCAGACTTTCAACCAACTGAGAAATTTTCAAAGCTGTAGACCTTGAATGTTCTTGAGGCAAAATGAATAAGCCACCTAAAATTTTTGTGTCGATGACAGGAAATGTTCTAAAGCATAAGAAGCAGATGGAATAGACACACTCAGTTAACCTCCAAAGTCTGAAGGAAGTTGGTATAATTTGGAGTACACATTCTTTGTTAGAAAGATGGAATAAATGTGGAAGTGATGACAGACAGCCAACTCCTTACGCATCAAGAGATTTCCCTTTGGTGGGAGGGAGGGCTAAATTTTAATCCACACATTTCTAACACAGTTCGTCTTTCCATGGAGAATGTACATGTATGAATTTTAAAAAGAAAATAAGCAGCTCACATATCTAAGAGAGGTAAACATTAAAATGCTAACTGATTTGAGAAAGAAGCAACAAGCTAGATATTTCACTTCTGACTGAATGAAATATAACACTAATCCACCAATTAAGAAAAAACTAATGAAAAGCCAGACGATCTAGAACACTGATTAAATGCGTCTTTGAGGTTCTATTTTCAGGGACTTAAGACTCATCTCTCTCAAAGCTAAGGGGCAACACATTGCTATTTTTTAAATAGTGAAAAACATTCATAATTTTAAAAAATTTTATGACAACTATAAGCAAATACTACTCTACTCAAATAATCGTTGGACCTGGATGTACTGTTCACAACAACAGCCTCTCTCAATATTCCTCTGCTCAAAGCCCTCCAGAAGTTCCGACCTCACGCAGAGTGAAGGGCCAGACCCCACAGCGGCAGCGCCAGGGCTGGGCAAGGGTATGCAAGGAGCTCTTCTGTGGAAGAGCTGAACTAACTCAGCAGTAACCTAAACTGCATGGTGCTAAATCCTGGATGGATGCTACACGGTCATCCCCCCTGATCCGCAGGGGGCACATTCCAAGATCCCCACTGGATGCCTGAAATGACCGTATGTTCTGGTCTTCCTATACATACATACCTGTGGCAAAGGTTAATTTATAAATTAGGCACGGAAAGAGATTAACAACGATAACTAATAAAAGAGAACAATCGCAACACTTACGTGAACGTGGCCTCTCTCTGAAGTGTCTCACTGTACTGTACTCACCCTTCTTCTTGTGAGAGGACCCAGTGCTGCGTGATGAGATGCAGTGAGGTGAACGGCGTGGGCACTGCGACGCAGCGCTGGACTACTGTAAGGGTGGCCTGAACACAAGCGCCGCGATACCTCGACCGCCGACCTGATGACCGGCTACCAAGCGGCAAACGGGTCGGGAGTGTGCACAGGCAAAAGGATGATTCATATCCGGGGTGGGATACAGAGGGAGGGTTTGAGGTTTCACCATGTACTCAGAAGGGCACGCAATTTAATACTTATGAATTGTGATAACTTTGCATGATGACAAAAGGTAAGCAGACTTATTGTGGTGATCACCTCGTAGTTACATAAATACTGAATTACTATGTTGTGCATCTGAAACAAATATAATATTGTAAAGTCAATTATACCTCAATAAAAAAAAGCTTAGAATTTTTATTTCTTGAATCTTCCATTTAGAATTTCTGGACCACAGATGACTAAGGATAACTTAAAACTGTGAAAAGTGGATAAGGGGGAACCACTGTAATCCTTAGAACAATCACAGAAAAATTATAGTAAAGAAATATAACTGAAAACCAACATAAAAGTTAAAAAGATATATGAAAAAAATGTTGGTTATACAAAAGAAGGCAAGAAAAGAGGCTCAGAGGAACCAAATAAAAAGGGGATAAGGCAAATAGAAAACAGCAAAATAGCAGGTCTAAATCCAACTGTATAATAACATTAAAAGAAATTCTGCAACATAAACGCAGTAGCAGGCTAATTTCTGGTTGGGGAGACAACTACACGGGCTGCATCTTTTGCTAGACTTCTTATCGAGGAGGGTTTCATTTGCTCAAAGCCCATTTCACCTGCTCAGAGCCTGTGAAATATTATTCTTACAATCTTCCATTTCTTCTAGCAGTCAGTAAACGGATGAGCAACAAATACCTGCCAAATAAATATTAATGAGTTTCTTTCTTCCCCTTCTACCCAATTTTCTGGTTATTGCTACCTATTCATTTTGTAACAGAACCCAATTCATCATAAATGCCACATTCTAGTTGCTGCCATAGCATGCTGACAATATCCTTTTTTATTCAATCTCAACAGCACTCAGAAAAATAATATCAACTTGGAAAAATTATTTCTAAGGCACATGACACATAATACATTCTCTTGGGCAGACACTGATATTCTTATTAGAGACTGCAAACCCAGAAGAAGTTGAGGGTCTACCAGTTCCTGAGATTTCCATCTCCACTGGACCCTGCCAAACACTCCAAGATGGACAGGTGGACACTAAGAACACAGGGTGCAATAAAGAAGCAGTGAGCAGTGAGAGCCGCCCTTCAGCTGATGGGCACGGGTGCCGGCATGATATCTGTCATTCCTGTGACGTGTGCTTACTCCAGCAGACCTCACATTTTTGGAGGAAGACAAGGAGGAAGGCAAAGGCTTCAGTTGCTTTATTTTACTAAAATCAAAACATTAATTTTGGCTCTTAGGTCCAGCAGGGCCTAACAGTCACAGAGTCCCCAAGTCCAGATGAAATGAAAAGCAAAGGGCAAGAGCTGAACAAGAAACCAAGAGATAACGTGCAGGGGCCAGGCCCATAGAAAAGCTCATCACATAGTTAGATGAAATGTGACCCTTTTGTGCCAAAGTCTATTTAACTGAGGAGAGAGGATAAATTCTGGGCATTTAAAAATTTTCAATTTACAAGTTGGAGACCATATTATCTGCCTTTGATATACCAGAAAAGGAAGAGTAAATGACTGCCAAAGAAAGACTTTTTTCCTTTCAAAAAAGAGGGAGTGTCTCCCTGAGTTCCATCAGCGTGCACCACTGTGAACAGTGAGACGCCCATTTTCTCAGGGAAGGGCAGATGGCACCAAAATCTACACAAATAAAAACAATATATTAGGGGTAGCTATGTCTCCTACCCTCAAGTAAGAGCTCTGTACATGCCCATTTTTATAGGTCTTTTTATACCTAATGCTAAGATGTGACTAGCCTACAAAGGACACTCCCTTTACTGTGAGAACCCACAAATTCATTTATCTCTTGTTACCCAGAATGACACTGAGAAATGCTTCACCCTGAAGTTCTCTTTACAAAACAGGTGCTGACTGCCTAAGCAAGGTGTACTATATATCCAGGTGTGTCAATAAGTTTTTCCCAGATGGATTGATTCAAATACAATTTTACACACACACACACACACACACACACACACACACACACACACACAAACACAGTCTACCATGAGGATCGACAGGTTTGTTTAAATAAAATACCTTAGTACTATGAGCGTGGAGCATTCTGAGCACAATTCTGATAGAATAATCACAAAACACACTTAAAATATACACTTAAAATCACTTTTGCCTCTACGAATTGTTCATATAGCTATGCTGCTTTGGCAATTTAATGAAGTCTTTAGTTTAAAAATTTTCAAAGTTTCACAGTAGCTCTTTCCTCCCCTACCTGCACCCCCATGTGGTTTTACAGAGAAGATTCTGAGAAATCCATCTCGGAGTGGCAATGGGAAAGGTTGAAAGCTGAAAATCAGCGTATTCTCTGGACTTTGTAACACTAAAAACCACCTCTGTGTGGTGCTTTGAAATTTGCAGTGTTTAGCTTAGACCTCTTACTTCACTCCCAGGGCATTCCCATGCAGAAGGCAGGACAGATGTAACCATAACTTAGGTGCCCAGAAGTGAACACTGGGTATAGAAGGTTCAGTGACACGCCCAACCTCACCTCCTTACTAAGTGGTGTAACTAGGACTTCAGAAACTCATGTGTTTGACTATAACAAGTAACTGAGGTCCTAAGTTTACAAAGAAGTAAATCGAGAGGTCAGAGAGTCCAACAAGTAGCAAAGATGGACATGAAAGCTCTCTGCCTCGCTTTGCCCAACTAGCCCAGCAACTGAAAAAGGTCAGTGCAGAAGTCCCTGGTGCCTGGGCCACGCCGAGCCCTCTGCGGGGGCAGGGAGGGAGGGTGTTGGCCTCTAAGCAGAGTCACATTTTAGGTTCCAGGAGACAGTCCCTTTTCTGGGCACAGGGTCACAGCAAAAGGTGTAGCTCGTTGGGCTAGTAAAAACAGCAGCACAAACCACAGCTTTCTCCACTAATCTGGAGGAACTGCTGGCATCTGGGGTCCTGTGAGCCTTATATGGTCACTGTCATATAGGATCTGAGATGTGCTTTACATGTCAATATGGAGTCCTGTAAAGGAGAATGTTCTCAGTGTGGTCCTCCAACAAGAGGTGAAGATTTCTATTTCAAATGCCTGTTAGAAAATGGACCACAAAAGTGGCTCCCATCCCACAGCTCAGATTTACGCCTCCCCGTAAGCCCTCTGCCCGACTGCTGGGTAACACCTACTGCCCATCTTTTCATGTATTTGCAAGAAAGAAAGCACATTCTTGTGGGAGGAGGGAAATGGTAGAAAGTGGTCAAAGGGCACAGACTCCCATTTATAAGATGAATAAGTTCTTGGGGTGTAATGTGCAGCAGCATAGTGACTGTATATGTCTGAAAGTTGCTAAGAGTAAATCTTAAAAGTCCTCACCACTAAAAAACATTGTAACTATGCGAGATGATGGATGGTTCGCTAATCTTACCGTGGTGATCCTCTTCAATATACACATATATGAAATCATTACATTGTATGCCTTAAACTTATACCCTGTTATATGTCAACTGTATCTCAATAAAGCTGGGGGTGGGTGGGTGGAGAGAAAGCATATTCAGCAGAAGGCTGTCATTTCTAGCCAAACAAAACCTTTATTTGGAGAGTTGCAAAGTCAATCACAAATACAGCTCCTAGCAATCTCACCACCAGTGCATGACGGGGAGGGAGCAAAAGGCCATGACGCCCCACTCCCGGATGCTCTGAGCTCCCTGGGAGCTGGGGAATGCAGGTCAGTACTACATCTGCCAGCACATGCAGTAATGCCCTTTAGTAACAAGACTTAAGAACATGTTAATCTGGTTATTTAGTTATCTTGTGTGGTATTAGTGACAAAACTCTGGTTTTCTGAAAAGCTGGGCACGGCTGGAGAAATGACAGGCTCTCTAATTAGAACCACTGCATGATATCCAGTCTCAAAGCATAGCTCTTCTCTGCTGTCCTTTATTCATCCTCGGCCAGGTCTCTTTCCCATTTCCTTGCAGCTACTTCAAAGCTTCACCATGCTCCTTAGGCCAGCTCCTCCATCCTGTTCCCTGCCTTTCATCCTCAAATAGACGCACCCACAAGTGCATCCAACCTCAAATCCCTGTCTCTCTGCGTTCAGAGAAAGGGTTTTCTCTTTGTTTCAAAGTCTGATCTGCTGATCATCTGGAGGCTTCTTTGCCCATCAATTCTTTCTACCTGAAATATTTTTTTAAAATGACCGTAAAGTTGTTAAGAATGGACCCTGACTCCCCCAACCATGTACCTGCCCTGGTTTTCTGGTCTCACAGTCAAACTTCCTTGAAAGAATGGCCTGTATCTGTCACTCTTCTGCGCTCTCACCCGCAACATCTGCAGTCGACCGCAATGCCCCACCTCCTTGTTGGCTTCCTCCCTACTACACTGCCTCTTGGACAAACGAGTCTCCTCACCAACTTCTTTTTACCCTTCAACCCTGCTTATAGTTCACTGGTCTGGACCATCCCCTGAAGAATCCCACCTTCCCCTCACTGTTTCCGAAACACCTTGTGTACAATCCTACACAACCACTATTTCACAGTTTGGCAATTTTACTTATACTTGACAATGAGCATCTTGAGGACAAATGTTTTCTCTTTTTTCCACATTTCTTGACAAGTGGTCTCAAAATATATATATATATATATATATATATATATATATATATATATATATATATATATATATATTTTAAGTGATGAAATAAAAGAAAATGTACACTCTGCTAAGTCTGTCTATTACACACACATTCGAAGTCTGTCAGAAGACAGTTCTGTATCTGTTCACGATGATACCAGTCAGCAAATGTGGTAACACAGGACAGAGAGCGCTGGCCTGTCACAACCAGAATGTGCACCCACGGCCTCCCGTTTCTCAATAACATCACATAGCTGCTCTCCAAATGCCTTAGAGATGAACTAAAAGAAGTTAAAACACATAAGTTATTCACACTTTAGCTTCTATCCCACTAGTTCACTTATTCTGTCAATCAGCAATTATTGAATACCTTTCTCAAAGGAGAAGTGCACATACTGGGGAAAATAAAGACAATAATCTAGTAAAATCCCTCAGGTACAGTCGTGATATAATTATGCTCCCCTCCCCCGAATTCCCGAGGTGCTTGAGGTGCTCCTTAGCAAACAGCCTGGTGAAGAACCCTGAGGGCCTTTGGGGTAAGGAGGCAGGTCCTGGGTCAATGGAGGAGCTCCCTCAAGATTCTGGAGCCAATTTCCACAGCAAACACTGCGGCTGAGTCAGAGGACGATGCTCTCAGACATTCTTAATAAGTGCCCACATGAAACAAATCTACTTCAGAGAATCTCAGTCGGAGGGTTTATTCAGAAGAGTTTTATTGTGAGAGATTTTGTTTCAATCTCAAGAAAAAAAGAAATTTTAGTGTTCACAGAGACTTTAAGCATGATCTCTTCTCAAAGATCTAAAATTTAAAGACGGAAAATACAAGTACCACTGCTTCTGCACATGTACACTAACGAGCGAGTCAGCATTTTAACTTTCCTGATGTCTGTCCCCAGACAGCACTCAATAAAGAGCCACCTGAACTAATTAAAGCTGGAAACTTATAGCTGGAGGTCAGAAAAGTAATTTCAGGTAGAGTAGAAAAGAGAGCACCTAATGAATTTTACTAAGTACACTGCTTTCAACTTACAAAGTACTAAAATATATATACGTATTGAATCTGTTTATTGTTCTATAGCTTCAAATTTTTCAATTAATCATACAGAGCTATAGGACCTACAAATGAAATTGTAAAGCAATCGCATTTGCAGTAAGAATAATTTGGGGCCATTAAGTAAAATAAGATTTAAGTAACCTAAAGAAAATTCTAAAACCCTAATGGGAGATAAAGACAAATGGAGAGATGCATGCAGATTCTATCTAGAATACTAAATACAGCGGTGGAGACAAAAGCCCAGCTAACATGTAGGTCTGAAACAGCACCAGGGGTAACAACTGTCAGGGCCACAGGAGGTGGGGTGTGAGGGGCCGCATGACCGTCTGGGAGGCAGGTGGGCCGTGTGCCACACACTGACATAAACCCCATGTGAAGATTTCTAACTGGCTCACCCTTATTTGGAGCCTGAATTTCTTTTTTTTCTTTCTTTCTTTTTCTTTCCTTTTCTTTTCTTTTTTTATCAGCTAGAATCTGCTCTCTGCAGCCCTGGTTATTAGGAGTAAAAAAGTGATAGTCAAATTTATCAGGAAAATTAAGTAGGCACAAATACCAAAGAATATTTTGAAAGGAAAAAAAAATGTTATTTGCCTTTCATTATTAAACCCAATATTTTAATAGAGAAAACATAATCAACGTAACATATAAAAATTTATTATATCCCAAAAGTTAAAGAAGTAATATCAGTCTATATAAAAAAATGGATATTATTTTAAAATTTCAACCTAATTCTTGTATGAAGAAATAAAAACTAAAACCATAATATACTACTTGATATCCCTTAATTAGCCAAAAAGAAATTCTAAACTCCAGAAGTCTTTTTAAAAATCTGGTGTTCATCATTTTGCCAGAACTCTTGGAAAAGAAATCTGGAAATACACAACACAATTTTTAAATAATTCAAATCTTTAATTCCTATTAATCCCACTTGAAACTTCAACTCCAAAAAAATAATCCCAAGGAATTATACAAAGGGAACAACATACTATTTATTTTACGGAAAACTTAAAAATATTTTTTAAATGCCCCCAATGAGTGAATGCTTAAACAAATAATGGTACAGTTATATGAAAAGATGCTACTTAATCCTTCCAACTGATGAATTCAGCTTTATCAGTGTAGGCAATCCGAATTACACATGGCAGCTAAGTTTGTGGGTCCATAAACACCACAGTAAGTCACAGTTATTAAAGGGACACACCTATCAAGGGTTCTTCCCATGAAATGCTACCAGTATTTATTTCTTAAGAACACAATATGTGTGACCATAAACTGTAAATGCAACAACACCTTTTCAAGTTCACAGACAGCCTTTGTCACTGTGGCTGACCTCCACTCAGGAGCAGCCTCGGCCTCAAGAGCAGGCCCGACACAGAGCTGGGCACGCAAACACAAACGCCAGCGCCAGAGCCTCGCATCTCGGCCCACAGGCTGAGGAGGAGCAGCCGGCCATGGCTGCGAGAGCAGGCTTCACCAAGCAGCCCGTCTCCTCACTCTGGTTTTCACCAAGGAGACTGGTAGGTTTGAGCACGTGTGGCTCAGGAGCATACGACACGGACTGTACATGAAAATACAAGTGCAAAGTACCAAAGGCCAAGTTCACGCCCACCTGCGCTAAGTGAAAGCAGACGTGACAGGCACGGAGAAAGACCATGACATAAAATCACGTGCACTGCCAGCGTTTGGGATTTTTCACTTAGCATTGCACTTAGCATTTGACATTTATTCACTTAGGGTCATGTTAAGTGACCAACTGTTAGACATAGCATCTCAGCAGGGGAAGGGACTCTAAGTATATTATAGAAAACAAAAATGTTCAGATGAGAGAGTATATCAAGAAAAAAATCCAGGTGGGAGAGTCTGCATTTGATGAAATAATTTAGAAACCCTTCTAGATTCTTAATCAGATAGGTAATAAAGTCCAAACGTTATTCAGAACAGAAGATCTAATTGTGATAGGGAAAACATCTGGAGAAGGGATAACGCATGACTTGGTGGTCAGGACGACCTCTCTGAAAAAGCCACCTTGAATCAGGTGGAACCTAGGACAGAGGAGGCACCAACCCACAGAGGGGCTGACTGCCGGGTTCGGCCTCAGGGGAGGTGAGTGAGCACACAGGATGGAAGTCGGGCCTGGTAACCAGCAGAGTAAGGGGTGAGGGGCTCCTCTAATGCTGGGAAATGTTATCTAGTCATTGCGTAGACCAAAGGAAAGTCCAGAGGAGCAGGAAGTGACCGGGTAGGTCAGGGCACTAACCCCACCAAGAGACCATGGCAGCTCAGACCAGCGTCAGCAGAATGGGAAAAAGCCATTAGATTAGGGATGTAGGCAAATATTTTATATTTCTATATTTATAATTATATATGTGTGTGTGAATGGGTCTTGTATTACTTTTTAAATGAGAAAGTTCTCATGTATATGAAATATACAGATCTCTACTTTTCAATTAATTATAATGCAACAATGTAATGAACTAAAAATCTATGCTTAAGATAATCTTTCTTTAATGAGTCAGAAGATACTCTGGAATACTGTAATGCCTTAAGATTATATTATTAATGTCAATTACCCTTGCAGTGCAGGAAAATAAGGATTTCCAATTTGCTGAAAGCTATATAAACCATTTCTTACTGTAATGGCTTATTTTAGAAAAAAGTACAACAAAGAAGTTATTTGCCAGGAAAAGAAAAATAAAATCTACTTGACATTTCTACATCCTGGTATTGCACAATAACCTTTGTCTTGCATATATGGATTTTACATCCAAAATTTTGGAAAAAAATCCACACACATTAAAGTCCAATGCCAAATTAGTACATAGCAAAGATTGGAGAATTATGGAATCATAATTACCGCAGTCATGAGGAAAGGACAAAAATGTAAGCCCTGCTTATATTTTAGAAGACAGGAAGGGAGCGACTAAAGCGGCTTTGCTTCAGCAAAACCTGAAAGTCTAGATCAGTCTTAAATCATTAAATATTCTGCCTAAATGAATCTTTAGAATCACAAATACTGGAACTTTTAGTACTAAAAAAATCCCACACAGATCCTTTTTACATTCACACACTTTATTTTCTCCACGTACTTCATTTCTTGTATTTTCGTGTATTTGTCCTGACAGATTAAAAGAAGCCAGTGAAGAGCCTTTAGTCTTTTTGTCACCAGCCACCCCACCCCTGTGCCCCATTACCCCAGCATTACCTTGAGCTGCACTTTAAGCAGAAATACAAAAAAAGGAAGAGCACACCAACAATGAGCTAACCAGCTGAAATTTGGAGAGGCTAAATCCCAACGTCATTTTGGACCCATTTCAACCAGGTTCTGATTTCTATGTTAGCTCAGCCCTTTGAGAGCAACTAGAGCGAACCTCCCCTGTGGAGTCAGAGCTGCGACCCTGGCAGACAGAAACCCCTCACAAGCAGCTCACAGGTCGAACACACTCATGCAAGAGCACAATTCATGCACAACTCCACCTCCCCACCCCCGCCCCAGTAAGCCACCTGAGCAACACATCAAGGAGAATCTCCTTTCCCCCTTCCCCAGTCCCCTGGGGCTGGGCTGGTGGAGCATCCCTGGAGAAAGCGCAGGCACAGAATTCTATGTGTATGCTCACCAAACCCCTATTTGTATGATTTTATCAGACTAATGATATTGTGAAGTATCCCCAAATTTAAATTTTTGGTCCTAAGACATATTGTTTATTTTTAATCTTACTGTTCACTACAGGAAGCCTAGCAGTTAACCATTTATCGAATATCTTCTCAGACTCGAACACTGTACCTGATACTTTATATATGAGATACGTATACATTATCCTATTTAATCCTCATAATAGCCCTATGTGATTTTCTAATCCCTGCTTCACAGCTAAGGAACCATGTTAAAAATTATATAGCTAGTGACTAGAACCAAGAATGGACGCAAGGTCTGACTCCAAATCCGAATTCTTTATACCACGTGCCTTTTAATTTATTCTTTCAAAAGGTCAGTAATAAGGGCACTGAGCACATGGTCTTCCACTTTCACTTGCAAGTATCAGATATAAAATCTAAAACAACTGATCAGTATATAATTGTTACCAAATTGGCTATGCAATCCCTTCCCTGAATGAATCAGCCACACGAGACATTTTCCCACCACAGACAACCAATCCTGAAATCTCTAGTTTTCAGGATTCAGATCTAAAGTGTGCGCATATGAACAACAAGGTGAAGATGGGACTCCTGTTGATAAATACTACAAGCTGTGTACATTAATCTTTTGAAAGTGCAACAGTTTCTTTAAGCATGCTTTCAAAACGAGATAGCCTTAAAATGCATTAACTCTTCAGTCGATCTTCATTCCTGCCATCTCTAGCAACTCAGCAGTCCCTCAAAGACTGTATCTCAAATAACATACACCAGACACGTCCCTAAAAATACTAAAAGGCAATGAGTTCTATGCCCAGCAGGTGCTATAAGCAATAAGCAGCAAGTGACTGCGGTCACCGAGTGCCAGAGCGGGAGGGTCCTCTGGGTCTGTCAGTCCAAGCGGTTGGCACACTTCAGGGAAAACAAAGGGCTAAGAGAAGCCCCCTAAAACTAGCACCACTTATGGCGATGTAGAGAAAAGCACGCTCACAGGGAGCGCAGGGCCAGTGCAGGAGTGGTGGGTGGCTGGGGAACAAGCCCAGGCTCCTCTGTGGGACCTCCACCTGTAAGAGAGATGACACCCATCTAATTCTGTGTGTGTGCACATGTGTGTGTCCCACCCTGCCCCACACCCCCCAACACACACACAGAGAGGAGGGGTGTGTGCACGGTAGAGGGTGTGGGGAGGACACTCAGTGACTCAGGAACAAACTTAACAAAACTAAATGAGGATTCAATTCAGTAAACGTGACTTGTACTCGACAGCTACAAGTGGCCCTATAAGTTGAATGTCTACATTACTGTTTGAGGTTTATTGAATCTAGAGGCCAAATAAATACAAAACAATTTCTGATATATTTCCCAGAAAAATGCACTTTCACTAGTCACCAAATTACTAAGACTCCACCAAATAAAATTACAGCTCTGAATATGCCTACTAGCGGACACTGAAGTTTCAACATTGTGGTGGAGGGGCCACCACCAGAGGACAAGTGGCTTCCCCCCAGGTCCAGTCAGATCACATGCCTGCTTCTGTCCTCAGTGAGCTGAGTTTAGCACTCTGGAGTAGATCTACCTTACCTAAACTCACCTGGCCACTAGATTATGCTCTTTGAGCTCTGTGACACCTCCCAGGTGAGCATGGGGACTCTCACCCACTTGATTCTGAGACACCTGTCAGGAAGAGTCCTTACAGGTGAGCAGGGGCACTCTCACCCGCCTGAGCCTGGGACACCTCTCAGAACAGCCTTATAGGTCAGTATGGGGAACTCTTTCCCACCCAAGAGTGCTCATAGCTACATGAGAAAAGCAGTCCTCAGGGACTCCCATGAGGGGAGGTCACAGAGGCAGGGAGACCTTTGCCATAATCAAGGCCTACTTCAAAAGCCACGTTGTCCAGGAATGTCCTATGCTCTCCCCTCCATCCACAAAGTCCCCTTTTCCATCCCTGGTCCCTTGGCAGTCCTGGCTCTGCCTTGGGGCAGTTAGGATCACCTTGCCACCTGCTCACCAGTCTCCCCTACAGAAGGTGCAACATCAATCAGGTGGCTGGCTCAAAGTCACAGTATTGAACCAGGCCCTATTATATGGAAATGATTGCTCAGCACCCCTGGGGACATGGAAGTGAGACATCACCGCCCCGCCTCTGCTGGCCTCATGTCAGTTATGGAGTTCTCTTCCAGCTGCGCCCAGAGAGTGGTCGGACTCTGACTCAACAGGTTTGCTGCCCGAGAAGGCCCAAAATAATAAGGCTAACTGCCATGTTCCTTCACCAAATTACGCTTCCGTTAAATATGTAATTTCAAGCGTCCACTTTTCTTTATTGTTATCCGTTACGCTTTAAGGCCTGTGGGGAAGCGCTCCCGCTGTGCGCCCACTCCGGCCGGTGTTCTCTCGCACAGCACCACCACCCTTCCTTGCTATCGCTGTGAAAGTTCCTTCTTCCTCGGCGAGGCTGTGGGCTAGGAGGGCAGAGGCTGTGCGGGAGGCAATGGGAGCGGTTTGCCCCATCCACTCCCTGAATGGGTGGAGCCTTGGCTTTCCCCTGGAAACACCTCGCTCCGCTCCTGGGCAGAAAGGGGATGACCCCGCCCACCCCTGGCCGGGCCGGGCCAGTCAGAGCCTCCCTCTGGCCACACTGCCGGTTCCAGTTGGGAACGACTAACTCCACACAAAAAGAGTCAAGCCCAGCACCTTTCATGCAGAAGAGCAGTCTCTCTTTTTCACTGGAAGGAGAACTAACTGGGAGACTATTAGCATGAGGTTCCCAGGTTGAAGGAGCTGGCCTGTGAAGCCAACAAAGCAGAGAGATGGAGACGCCGGATCGCAAAGACTCAAACCTGATGATATTCCTTGGATGTTTTCAGTTCCATGAGCCAATACATTGCTTTTACAAATTGCTTAAGCCAATATAAGTAGTCTTTCTGTACTTGCGACCACATACACCATCATGAATGAAATCTGTTCATCATCTTCACCCCTATAGCACTAGGCATGGTGGCTAGCACAAAGAAAATGCTTAGTATTTTTCAAATGAGTTGAATGAAAACTTAGGGTCGAAACAATCTACACAGGTTTGTTTGTTTGTTTGTTTGTTTGTTTTTTAATGTCAACAGTAAAACAATCACAATGCATCTTCGCTAGGAAAAAATATGAAAAGTTGACTTTCCAGGCATAAATTTATTCTAGAAAAAAGCTTTCCATTTATAGTAGTTATTATAAATGCCTGGAACTTAAATGAATTTCATACTAAATGAAAGTTTTGGCATTTCCTTCCAGATTAAGCTAAATCTACAATAACCACAGACTGTCATGTGGCAGCATGAATTGCTTTGTGCTCTTGACCATTACAAAAGGGACGTGGCTGCCTCAAGGGCACACCTGGCTCTGGGTCACATCTGTGACAATTTAACTGGCTCTTTTTCCACATAAGAAAAATAAGATAATAAAATAAATGTCATACAAGCTGGAAACTAATTTTTTTAATAATTAAATTCTCCATTCTTCAGACGTGAAGGAAATCCCATTATACAAGTGAAACAGAACACACGCTGGGGGGGTGGGATGGGAGACTAATACTGGACATGGTTTCAGAAGGAATTCATTACCATATTCTGAGTGTTTTTCAAGTGACTGAAATAGATCTACAGGGATCAAGCCTTATACCTTCACCTTTCACCCAATCCTTTCTGCACCCAACAACGAGTTTTCATAACATTTGGCCATAGTTACAGAAGGTAAAATTTAGGGCCAGGAAACAGTGTCTAGTTACTGGTCTATATTGAAACATCAGGGCCTACACCTCCATGTCATTAAGCCCCTAGAATTGTTTTCCCCTGAAGCACTAAGCTATGCCAGAAAGAAATACACTATTTATCTTTAAGGTGCCAAAGCCAAGTCCACTTCTACGTAGCTTACACTCAAATGGAAATGACAAAATGTCGAATACCAATCAACTTATCTGAGCAATACTCTCAAGACCAAGAATGTTCAAAAAGAAATTTTTAGGAGGAAGTGAATGTTTAATTTAAAAAAAAAAAAAAGGACAAAGACTCAAAAGTGCTTAGAAGTTTGCAGAATGTAAGAAACTATATATATTAAAAGTAGAAAAAAAATAGAATTTGGAAACTTAGAGCTGGAAAAGTTCTTAGAGACCACCAAAGTTAAAGGTTAAGAAGTGGCTGGCGGTAGGTCACACGGCCAGTGAGCATTAGAGCTAGAACAGAAGTTCTGCCTCCTCCTTTCCAGCCCTTCATCACATAGCGAGTTTCAGAGGCACGGCTCAGCGCCAACTAATTGCTCCCTGGTCCCCGTGTTCATTTTCACCGCAT